>JACJUM010002525.1:7088888-7162819 GCA_020976665.1 Heortia vitessoides | reverse complement strand
GTATTATAAACTGTATTGCTAAATCTTATCTTTAAACTTTGTATTATTCATGATCTGCTCTTATTGTCTGTAAAATGTTTTAATATATTATGTACCCTTATTCTATAAATGAGTTATGTAATTTCGGATTAGTAGTTTCTGGAATGAGTGCGTTCATCCAAACAAAAAAATTAGAATAGATAATAATCTTGTACCCATTAAAATACTGTTTATAAGTAATCCATTAATATTATTAAAGGAAAAACCAAAGATAAAAAACACGGTTTGCCTTTCCGTATGCACTAAACAAGTGAGAAAATGACTAAATAAAACTCAAATAACAATGGAAGTAATGTATGCATTATTAAATACAAATTGTGTTTCCGTGTGCCATACAGGTCCAATTGTTTTGAACAATACACAGTCATGTTAACATAACACAAAGCAGTGCAATAATCGAGGTGCTTAATTAGAAGTAGGCGCCCACTCGTCACGGGCAGTCGGGGCAAGTTCGTTAGCGGAATTCGGTTAGCGCTGCTCGCTCGCTGATTGTCGAAAGCGAGAACTGCACTGCTGATCGTATTATAATACTAAATAATATTGAAAATAAAGTAATGATTTTAAATTTAATGCATTCGTGCTCTGTACACGCAAAAGCAATAACAATAGTTATAAAGGTGCTGAGCAAAGTGTGGTGTAATCCAATTCAAAGTTAGATATAACAATAAAATACCGTGTTTTTTTTTAAAAAATACGTGTAAAGTAAGCTTAATTCTTAAGCATATTATAGTGTTAAAGATTATATCTAGCTTTAAAACAACGGTTTATTAGTGCTGACGTCGCCAGGGGTTCCATTAACACTATTTAGTATTGATGGAATCTTTATCATTACCAGGTTTTTCTTGTAGGTTCTTATCAGGTGGCTCGTATAATAAACCTGCATTGATATTTGTATTAAGACCCATCTGGTCTTCATACGGCAGGCTAGTATAAGGAAGGCCTATTTTTAATGTTAGACGTCTCTCATGATCCTGTCGGGTCATCAGGGTCATCAGTATTATGAATAAAGTACAATTTAGTACTTCATTATTCTGAGTTCAAATTGTTCAAACTGCATGTAATGGACCTACTTGAATAAAGAATGTTTTGATTTTATTTTATTTGAATGGTTCATGTATTACCGACCAGTATAGTCATGAGTATCGTCATGAGTAATCTTCGTAATTTGAAGTCAGTAGGTGTTCTCGATATTTAAATTAAAAACTCTATTAAACTCTTCTTGGTCCAATCAATAAATGAATAAGCCGTTTAATGTTAGTATGTGATTATTCCAAGTACTCGTGTTAAAGTTTGAGGTACGTCACTCATAGTGAAAATAGTTTAGTAGACGCTCACTGGTCATGGCAATTGTATTCGGAGAGTATTCCTTAACAAAGTTCGATTTGTGCCTCTCCCTTGCTGTTTGTTGGAAGCTAGAACTACGCTGCCGATAGTATTAATATTATTGTATAAATTATATCAAAATCTAACAGTTCCTCATTGTCTATTACCTATGTAATAAATAACGATGGCACAATAAGTGTCAGTATTCATTATTAGATAACATATTATTTGTGGACTTAAATATTCACGTTTGAAATATTATAAGTACTTACTTCTTCATATTTGCTTTGCCACAAATGATATAATAATTATAATGTTATAGTAGATAATTCTATTTATTATGTACTAGTGTTGGAGGATAATAAAAAAAGTTGGATTTCATTATTTCTCGAATCTCGGACTTTATATATTTTACGGATGTAAGTTCAAGATTCTGTTGATATTGAATTAATTTATGATTATAAATTCATGGCCTATAAATGACGTTGGCAATATTAATAAGGAGGAAGATTTATATATGACATAAATTAGCCTGTCTTAATACTGCGCGCATTTTGTTAAACGACTAACAATGTCAAACGATAAAAAAGTTTATATACTCGTTAAGTTGTTTATTTGTTTCTTTTTTTTCAGCTTTTACTGAAATAGAAAATAAATATTTGGGAAATCGTTCCAGCCGTTCACTAGTGATACCGAGACTAAGAGTATTATCGATTTATTTTAATAAATATTTACATTTAAAAGTTTTTACGGATGAATTACTAAACCGAACTTTATTCATTTTTACTTACAGAGTGCAGTTTGATCCAACATCAGAGATAGGTAAAAGGTATTTTTCGTGATAAGCTTATTAGTATAGTTAAGGTTCTGTCGGCCGAGCTAGTCCTATAAAACAATACAATACCTATAGGAGCTATTATATGTAGTGAACGTAAATGTCAGGAGAAAGTAATTTTAAAGCTATTTATAAAGCAACTATTGAACTATAATTATATATTCTATTCACGATACGAAGTGACTGCAAGCGAACTTAAAAGCAAGTAAAGATAGTTGGACATATGGATGATGATTATTATTTTATTTAAAAATCACTGACTAGATTTAAGACGTGTATTACTTGTATTTGATAAAAGGATCATCCATTACGTGAGTGCGGCGTAACTTTATGGTGATTAGCCGTAAATCGACCCCACAATAGTGATTAACACTGAAGCTTGACAAAAATTTAATTTCTTTTTTCTTTAATGTAAAAATCTTAAGTCTGAAACTTTTTTATAATAAACCAAAATGTACTTTTGTATCTACACAATCAACATTTGATAATAATAATACATTCTTTTTTTATGTTATTTAAATTAGGATTTTAAATTGTAATTTAAATTTCTTGGAAATACAGATACTCCTTAAAATATTACTTAAATTATTGGATAAACCTATAGGGTTATAAGAATTTCTATTACTATTAAAACAAGTCTACTGAAGGGTTTTATAACTGTTGGCAGTTATGATCTACCTATCATCCCGCAAGCAACAAAAAGTCTGCATGAATAACAAGTGAATGAAAACTCGAAATGTCTATTTATTAAAATTATGTTTATCGCTTGACTTTGAAAGTTTTGTTAGTAACTTGAAGTTCTTTGGATTAGATTATAAGTATACAGATGGTACTTTATTTATATCAGCCATACCAGTCATTAGAAGTATACAACTGGTTACAGTCCTTCCCAAAAAATAGAGCATTTGGCCATAACTGCTGCTCTGGGCAAGCACGTTGGCAATCTCACAGCGTAGCTATTGCGACGGGAATACTGCTGCCCATTTAAGCCCTGGGATTTTAAATTTTTTTATAACAATTCTACCTCTAATGTGGTGGTCAGGGACTTAGCAAACTTATTCGACCTATCCTTTATCTTATTATTTTATTTGTTTCTCTATCCTCGTGGGGCCTGTTCTCCTAATTCGTTATTCATTATTCACTCCAGTTCTTGCGTTTATTTCTCTCGTACTTTCTTTCGTATTTTCTTTTATTCGTGCATTCCTATTCTATTCTTTTATTTCTTATATCTAGAACACAACACGGGGAGTGTCGACTCAGACCTAAAAATCCCACACACACCCAGCGTGGGATTTTTAGGTCTGAGTTCGGGGATATTTTTTATTTCCTTATTACTTTCTTACTCTTCTTCTCTTGTCTTAATTGTATGTATATATTGATCTCTCTTTTTTGAGATCTTTTTGCAGTGTCATATTTCTTATACTATATCTATTTAAACTTACAACCAAGTAAATAGTTGTTTTTCTTTACTTATTCCTATTGTTTACTACTTTATTTTTTCTAAGTATTCCTTAGTAAATATTTCTTTTATGAGACTCGGGAGGATTACCCTGGCTTATTTTAACTCTACTGTTTGCAAAAATTTCATACCTTCTTTGAAGAGTTTACACAATTTGATATTTTTTTAATTCAACCACATTTGAAATTTAGTTTGTATTTACAAATTTAATTAATCATATTGATATTAATAGACAATTTATGGTCTTAATTACGCAATGTATGGATTACAATCTATTAGTTCCATGTTTCTATTAACAAACTAGCGTACGCGAATAGTATCACTTCATGCAGTGGTCGCAATTACAAGTTGAGTTCACCCTTTACTTACCGGGGGTGTAAAGTTCGTTAGCTGGATTCGGTTAGCGCCAGAGTTCCTAACTGATTGTCTCAAAATGAAGATAGACCTAAAGTGAACTAGATTATTCCGGTAACACGTACATATAGTCCAATAAATTAACATCATATCAGCCATAAGACGTTCACTGATGGACATAGGCCTCACCAAGTAATCTCCAATAGGACCGGTTGTATACGGCCTGAGTCTAGCGCGATTTTAGTCAGATCGTCTGTCCATCTAGCGGGTGGACGCCCTAAGCTAAGCTTGTCGGTACGTGGTCTCCATTCTAGAACCTTACGACTACATTGACCATCTAGTCTGCGTACCACTGCCACTTCAACTTACTAATTCACCGGGCAATGTCAGTAACTTTGGTTCTGTGACGCATCTTCTCATTTCTGCATTGCCGACAAGACCGATGACATTGCCTGCAAGACTCCGAGCATTGCCCTCTCCATAGCTCGTTGATCTATTTTGAGATGGCTTACAAAGTTAATGGCAAGAGATCACTTTTCGTTGCCATAGGTCATCGCTGGTAAGACGCTTTGGTCTAAAACTTTCGACGTGAGTCACTGAAGTACCACGCTGCCTAGCCGAGTTGGATTCAATGATTGACCTCTTCCTTAAAGTTGGACTTACCTAATTAGACTTTTTGTCCTAGATATAAATATATATACGAGTCTACAACTTCAAGAATCGAGCTCTCATCTAAATCTGGGGTTGGTACAAATTAGGCATTACTTATAACTTTAGTCTTCTCCATGTTCATTCTGAGATCCACCTATTGACATTTTTAAAACTTTTAAGAGATTGCATCAAAAAGAACTCGAACTTAGAGTAGTGAATCTGTAAATGTTAAACGAAAAGGCTATATGGACAAAATCTTGAAGGAATACCTCACAGAAACAGTTATCAGAAAAAAAATATCTTCCCTGTTTTTAATAATACATTTGTGTAACAAAGTGATTAAACCTACATTTTATCCTTTAAGCTAAATGTTAAACCGTTTCTAGATTACGTGACAGAATAAAGTGGTTCATTTATAATCAAATTAACATACTATTTCAGCTGAAATAAGTATTAATGCAGAAGAATTACAGTAACGATACCTCTGACAATTGTAATATATGTAAATATTCTACGATCACATTAAATAAAGTCTCGCTATATTCCCAAAGGTAACTACGTTGAGGTAAATTAACACAATTGCCATGAATCTTAGCTAGCTAAGATTCATGGCAATTATGTTAACTTGCGTGCTCGCTCATATTGGCCTTTTTGAACATACTGTATTATATACAATTTCGGTATACTATTTTACATACCTACTCAGTCTTTATTTTATACTTAGTTCTTTATTGTTGTTCCAAAATGCATTGTTCCAAACTATACAGCATTTAATCCAAGACAAATTTAAAATCGCCCTTGTTTTATTTGCGGCTGGCGATAGCCAGTAAGATTCCAAAGGTGAGAGATGGTGGTATATCCATTTGAAATATATCTTTTTGATTCGTTTTATTGAAAATAGTTATAAACATATTTTCTTTTATTTTAAGTCCTATTGCAAGTGTTGAAATCTTATTGTAAATCGAGCTAGCTTGTAAAAATGTATTACAAATTGAATATAAAAAACATTGTAATTGGACATAGTGGAATTGTAAATAGATTTAGCTTAAATCAATAAACAGTGAAGCTCAAATACTACGTGTCAAAAATTCCGTCAAAATGAGTTAGGTATACACGCACTTATTTGAGTTTTTATTCCCAAAAAAAAATTGTTATATCAATGAAGCCGTACTGCGAATAATACACAATTGTTCCCGTGACATATATTTCACTAATTACCGTTTCGGATTTCGGCTCAGAACCAAAATTGGCGTAGTTGTACAATAATTAGGCCACGATCGGCGAAGGGTTATCGGACGACCACACTCGACTCAATTGGCATAATTACTAGGACAATGAACGAGTATATTGATTTTTCTAAGCCAATTACATATTTATTAAAGTTTTGGTATTTGTTGATGAACTTAGGTTTATTTTATTTACATTATTAAAAATTAGCTATTCCTCCTGATCCTCTCATCTCAAAATCCCGATCCCTTATTTTTCCCGGATAAAGAATCTTTGACCTCAGCAGTTAGAACACAGATATATATATATATATGCTTGGTGGCCAATCATTTAACAATATTAGAAAATATATACAATTAAAAATATATAAATTTTCATTAAAAAAAACGTTTGATAGATTTATACTTGATAAATTTATCATTCAACAAACTATTGCTTAAAAAACTATTCTTAGACATTATATTTACTATAAAAAACAATTAATTATACCAAAACATTGTTTCATTATGTGTACAATCAACTATAAATAAAAGGTTGATTAGGTAAGGTTAGAAATTTGACCTCAAAGTACGAGCTGTTGCTGTGCTGTGACGAGTGCCAGAACTACAAAATAATATATTAACAGTTAGAAATATTTCCTGAGTAAAACACTTACAAAATCTGTATTATGTCAAATAATTATATTTTAAGTAATATGTTTGCAATAATAAACTTTGTCAAATAATTAGTTTTTCAAACGTTGTTCATGGAATGAACTTTTGTCACAGTTTTTTTTCAAGCAATAGGAATAAAAGAAATTGCGGTGAATGGTAAATAAATATTTATTTGATACTCTATCTTGCAAAAATATTAATGATACTTCAGAATAACATTACTCATATGTTAAAACAAATTACACAGACAAGTGAACACAAAAAAAATTTTAGCAATACATATATTAATATCGAGTTCGGTGGAATTAATATGCACTTTATAGATTATGTTGAATGAAACTAAATAGTTGCATTCAACATAATCTATATATCTATAAATCTATATATCTATAAATCTATATATCTATAATCTATAAATCTAAAACAACTACAAAATGAACTAAAAGTTCACTTACGATGAGCTCAGTGTGTGTTGTAATTTCACTGCTGTGCCGAACACTTTAGCTCTAGCGAGAAAGAAATTGTAATAAGTCATATATACAAAGCATAAGATAAAATAGTAGAAGAAGTTTCCAATACTTTTCCCCACCACTTTCCTGTATAATATTTTTCATAATAAACAAATATTTAATTACGAGGCTCTTATTTGTTAATACGTAGATCTAAGAATGGATCATACATATGTATATTAGTGGGTTAATAAATGAGTTAATTGTATAGATCGAATCACTTATAGTAATTGATATTTTTACACCTGAAACCGACATAATATGTCTGTAACAGTTCTGTATCCTAAAGTGAAAAAAACAACACTTTGTTCTTCATTTGTTTGACAAGATATCTATTAGAAAAATGCTTTTTTACGAGGCGTGCATGGTAATAGTACATGTATATATTACAAATAAAATCTACTGAAAATTCTGTATATTTTCGACTGTGTCACATTTTTAACTTAATATCACATTTCCGACATACTTGAGAGTTTTCCTTCAACCATATTTGACCTTTTCATAGCAAAGGGGCAACGTTGCTCAACAAGGTTTCTGCTCGTGACTTCGTGGACTTCACCTTATATTGCGATACCATTGGGACTAGATTGACTTTTCCATGAAAAAAAAAACAATCTTTATCCATATCCATACATAGGGTTCAAGCTTCACTGAAAATAGTACTATGGAAGCATAACAAAGAGTCAAATAACCACTTTTTCCATTTAAAATATTAGCATGGATTATTTTATGGCCCAAGCGCACTGATGGTGGTGATCCCGCCTTGAACGCCTAAGGTTGTGGGTTCGATCGCTACCCTGGAGAAGTATAATATTTGTTATTCCTTTGTTGTCTGATGTCTTCAAGCGATTTAATTCGGTGTTAGATTAATATATAAAATGATATGCGAATTAAAAAACAAAAATATAGATTTGGTCGGTATGCACTATACGTAGAAAACTCTTTTCCCATCGGTAACAAAAAATCCTCCTATACCTACACATTTTTATGATATATTATTAATTTAATACTAATAATAATTACGTGAGGTACCGGGAGAGTAGAATAGTACCTCCCCCGTATACTAGGTGTCGTAAGAGGCAACTAAGGTACCAGAACCGACAGATAGCGGTATATCCATGCAAGAAAGTCAGCTCAAATGTACACGGCGGGGATGGGCAGCAGTTTCACCGTCGCAAAAGCTGCGCTCTGCGATTGCCAACACGCTTGCCCAGCGCGACAATTATGGCCTTTCTTGGCCTCTGTCTTTTAATGACGTATGATGATGATAATAACTTATGTTTAAATATTTTTAGGGAAAAAGACTAGTGCGGAATATATAGAGTCCACAGGCACTTTTTATGATGAGATTATTTAAAGTCGAGAAAGCATTAATGTACATCATGATCGAAGAAAATAGCAACCATTCGTCGCGTTTAGCCTCACTGGAATCGGTCTTGATTATATATAAGAAAGTAGTATTAGCAAATTCTGGTTCGATTACCATACAAGTTAAACATTTATATGATAAATATCTGTGTTTGTTTTATGTGCAGCCTCAGAACAATATCTACAACGACAAATACTTCGAATGATTTATTTCGGATCAGGTGAACTTATTATTACATCATGCTTGCAAAGTAACTTTTGTCCGGTTTAAAATAGAGCAATCTAAGCTCGCTATCATTTGTATCACTAACAGTACATTCGAAATAATAACAGGAATCCCTAGCGATTTTCTCTGAAGTTATTCGCAGAGCAAGGCAATTAGCTAATTACCGCGCAATTAAACAACACCGCCAATTTGGTGCGATTGTCGCTGTAAAACGGGAAACAGCTACTAAAACGTGGCACCGCTGTACGCCGGCAGTTTGCTAACATTCAGAAAGTTTGTAGTACGACGTATTTTAACAAAATACTTGTACTATGAAAATATTGTTCAAAATTGATTCCACTATAATATATATTTATACATAAATATCTTGAGGTGTTTGTAAGGGATGAACTTCTAAACTAATTAACCAATTTTGTAAGGTACCGTCAGAGTAGAATAGTATCTCTCCAGGTACCAAGTGTCGCAAGAGGCGACTGATGTACTGAAACCGACTGGTGGCGGTTTATCCACCCAAGTTTATAAAGTAGCTCAAATAAAGCAGAGTGGAGATGGACAGCAGCATCCTAGTCGCGAAGTTACGCGCTGCGATTACCACCAGGCTTGCAGCGCGGCATTTATGGATAAATTATTTTTTACCCATAAATTTATTATGAACCGATTTGAATCCATTTTTGCTTTGTGCGGTGCAGTTTGATCCATCTTAAGTTATAAAATATAAATCAAATAGATGTAAAAATGTACAATTACATTTTTTATTGATAGCTTCTTACTTAATGCATATAAAAATATATATGGCACAAAAATTTATTTTATTTTCAATATTTGCCTATATTTTAGTTATAGTTAATCTCTGAAACAGCTAGATCTAGATAAGAAGCAAATTAAGCTACGTTTTTATTGATTAAATTCATGTGAACGAGAACTACGTGGATGATAAATGACGGCGCTTAAACCAATACATTCCTGCTGACATGTTAATAAAAAAAGGGGTTGTATACTTCAAAAATGGACAATACATTTAATGAAAAATAAATAATATTCGACGAAATTTAAATAAAAGTAGCCTTTTATAATTTGTAAAATAAACCTTTTTTAAATAGAATCGAATGTATGAAGATATATCTAATTTAGTCATGGGCTGATTGTCACATCAAGACAATTCTACGATTTATCAAACACACACCAATCAGATTTTGATTACTTAGTAATATTAATAAATATTTCGTCTGCTATCAATACCCGATGATTAATTAGCGACAGCATATAGAGACGAATAGACTTCTGTCATCGCTGCAAGTTCTTTAATATATATTATTTTTTAACCAGCGCATCAATTATGGGCAAATTACCCCTTACTTGCCTATGTCTAGTAGTCTAAAACACGATTTATTTAGTTTAGTTTATTTTAAGCCGTTAAAAATGTATTTTTATTATTAGAAGTGAATGCGTCAATGATAGAAAATATTATTTATAAGTATATACTTAGTTTTACTGGATTAGTTTTAATAAAAATAACATATTTCTAACAAATTAATGTTAATTTTATGGCGAATCTTTTTTATTTTGTGCACAGATGATAACAAACTTAAGTGAATATATTTTTACGTGAGAGGAAACGCGCAGTAGGTGACTGTAATTTATTTGACCACATTTATTGGTGGCCGTGCTGCAGTCGTTATTCACCGGAGTTGTCAAATATTTTGCGGTCTACCAGTAAATTTTGTGATACTCGGAACATTACAATTCAGTTTATTGACGAAGTTATATGCTGTATCTGCAGAGAAACCGCATCGCAGAACTATACAGGTTCCTTTGTTAAGTAGTTTTCACTTAATTTGATGTAGAATTCGCATCATATCATACTACCTACTCAAAGCAATCTTATAATTTCACACAATCATACAAGAAAATCTTCTTAATATCCCCTTCCAATTGTGAAACTATGAAACATTTATCAGTATTGTTTGTGTTATTGATTAATAAAAAACAATCAGATGCAATACCTTATTCTAGTATGTTATGTTACAAAAAATCGGTACTCAAACTGATGTTGCATCTATATATAGTCTTCGATAATAATTTGACTACTCGAATAGCATAGTGATGTATAATCATTTCACTAGTACCAGTAAGTCTTCAGAGTCAATGCTGTACAATTATTTATGACATTTACGATAACAGCGTTGAGTCTATTCACTGCTGGTCATTGGCCTCCCCGGTTGTATACGGCCCACAAAGTGGACCGATGATCTGAGTCTGTTCTAGTTATTTGTACGTCTGTAAATCTTTAAAGACATAGAGATTGGATTACATTAACGTATCTCTCACTTTATCATTATAAAAGAAATCCAACATTCTAACAATCGGTATTTGGATACATTTTGCAAAATTATTTTCTTTTTTGTACTCTTAATGTAAACTATGCAAGCAATTAATTTCTTTTAACTAAGGGGAAATAACGAGAGGTGATCATTGACCGGACATCCCGATTTGGTGCAAAAATTGGTTCGAATGAGAGCAACGAAGTGACAGTTAGGACGTATATGGACTCAATACAACCGCTAAAGGAACGTGCGAGTTTTTGTGTGATTTCGGAAATTAAACTTTAATTACTTGTTGCAAGTGGAAGTGGCCATTCTACATGGTTGTTTTACTAAGGATTTACTTTGAAGTATAAGGTTCTTGTGATTTTATGTGGGGATATCTTAGAAGAAACTTAAATACAATTTTCGAAAATAATTCGTAACAATTTATGTAACCAAGCAATAATTTATACAAACATGTTAAATCTGACAAAACTTTTAAATGAGTCAATTCTAAAATATATACGTTCAATTTAAGCTGTGTGACTAAAGAGAAGAAGTTTTTGTCCTCTGAAACGATTTGGTATTTCTGACAATAACGACAAGGGACCTAGAAGCCTTCTAGAAAATTGAATAAATATAATAGATTTATGTTAACTTCTTGTCAATAAGTAGGTACTCAAAGTCCCTAAAAATTTCCACTGCTCCTAAATTGACACCACGCTATATATATATATATATATATATATATATATATATATATACATATTTGAAAACAATAAGCTCAACTTTACGGGTTAAAATAATCTGCGAACACTTTCCAACATTTATCTCCATGTCATTTATTATACACTTATCCATTAACTTTCAATTTATTGACGAAGTTATATGCTGAAGTTATAATACAATAGAGTACACCATCAAGACCACCAAAAAGACAATATACAATTCAAATGTTTGGTTTATAGAGCACGCTGTTTCGAAATTCAGAGTTATGGCGACCATCTCCGTCCATTTTATGTCGAGTGCGTATGACATGCTTAATTCGAAGCTAATAATTCGTTCTGCAAACATGGCGGTTGACCACTCACTGACAGAATGGTTCGGGCAGCCTCAAAACGACTTACAGCTCATAATTATCGTTATATTTTATACTAGCAGTGCCCCGCGCTTTCATTCACGTAATTCCCATATCCGTGACAATATGGGTATTTAATATGATACCTATGGGATTTGCTGATAGTGTAATTTTTCATATTATGTTAGTATTTTTGAAATAACTTCAGTAATTTCTAAGTTTATTTGTTACAAACGTACAAAAATACTAATTCTATTTAAATAGTTCTATGATAGATAGCGGTCTCTTTTATTTTTACAAAAATATAACATAACCACATATTTGGTAAAAAAAAGTAGCTCTAGTTGTTTTTGAGTTAAACCATAACAAACAATTCAATCATTAGTCTTTATAATTATATACGTGTATATTTATATATAGGGTTGAGCAGCGGCATCCCAGTCGCTAAAGCTGCGCTCTGCAAATGCCAATACAATTGCCCAGCACGGCAATTATGGGCAAAAGTTCTTCTTGGGGATGCTTATATCCAGGAGTGGTTAACCAATGGCTGTTATGATGACATCCAAAGTAATGCGCAAATCGGATGCGCAAGTAGGCAGCAACATCCCCGTCGTGAAAGTTACGCTCTGCGATTGCCATCACGATTGCCCAGCACGGAAATTATAGGCAAAATTCTCCCTTTATTAGGGAGGTCTATGTCCAACAGTGAACGTCCAATGGCTGATATGATGATGAAAGTAATTGTAAATATTACAATATTGCGAAATAGCTGCTACAAGGTAATCGGGACGTGAAACTAAAAATTCTATAGTTAAATATTCTTGTCTGACATGCCGTGGCCGATGCGTAGACGCACTCAATCACTCAGTCGACACTCAATATAGGTGCAACTTTTTGAGTCGGTAGCCCGACATCCTAAGATAGGCACGCCGGGATGGGGGAGGGGGCTCTCTAGGTACGCCTATGGTCATTTGTAATTTAACTGATAAACATACGACAAATCTCAAACATTATATTAATAAAATTATTCCAAAAAATACACTAGACAATTAGACTCATAAAATACGTTTCTAAGTTTAAAATAACGCGTCCTTAATACAGATCGCAGCGAAAAAAGATGGGAATTTTTAATAGCCTTTTAAATGAGTTTTGCCGAGATAAGTTTGAGTTTCGTAAGGTGGCGTCGCTATGGGTATTTATCATCACTTTATCGTAATGGGATATCATTTTCTCACGCCATTTATAATGAAAACGTAAAATCTTGAAGCGCCCTTTGGTTTGTTTTATAAGAGCATAAAATTGAATTATGTGATTACGTTTAACTCGATATTATTTTAGGCGACATGCTGAAATTAATGTTATTTATAGTTTGACAAGCTCGATGGCGTGGATGGTCCGATCTTGTGCGTCAAAGGTCGTGAGTTCGATTCCTGGACAAATATGTATTCTGTGTCTGGGTCTTAAATATATCCTATAGTATTGTATTTGTGATACCTCTGTTTAATATCTATTACACAAGTACTTTAAGTGACTAATCTCGGCGTCATGTCAATGTATAAAATTTTGTGTGAGTTTATAAAAAAAATACATTCCTTTTCTTCGTACGTTGGCTATGTGAGGCAAGAAGCGCCTTATTTTATTACTCAATAAGTTTTGATCAAGCATTTCTTTTGGAGTATTTTACTTTAAGAAGCCGATAACAATAACTGATAAATAAACAAACCCGCACAGTATCTCGTACATCGGCCGAAACCCGATATAAGTCGTCTAAAGATTTGTTGTTACTGCTACAATAATAGAGGAATTATGAATATAATACTTAAACACTTCTACAACCAAGAGACAGAACAAACACAAATGCTCATCACTTTTATGTTAGTCTTGACTGGGGTCGAACTTACGACCTTTTACGCATAAGATTGAGATAGTAACAAATGGGCCCATTATATATTTATTCATATAAAAATGTTTTAAGTCGAATACCAAATAATTAAACAAGCTAACTTATTATTTTAGTTTGAATTAAACTCAATACAGGGACACCTGTTCTAATTAAAAACGAAATGCAAATTTTGGACTAATTTGATGACAAAGCTGATTTAACTTTTCGTTATTGCTAGTTGGGTCGACTATGTTAGTTTTGGGTTAAAGTTTTATTGTTCAATATTTGATTGTGTTGTTTTGTTTGTCCAAAGTTCAAATCGTTGAATTATCGCAATTGCGTTTTGAATAGAGCAGATTGCAATATTATAAATAACAGAGTTTAAATTTCATTTTGTTAGATCTAGATAAGCTATACAGTCCTTTAAATTAATAAAAAAATATATAGTAAGTTAAGTGTCAATATTATGTTAAAGGTACGATATAAGAAAACTGGTGTTTGTTTTTAATCATTCCTACCTTTCGAATAAAAACCCTTAAATCTAAAAATTTAAACAAATACGGATTTACTTTACATTGCACTCTTTCTGTCTGTTTGTTTGGCATGTGACTGTCTTCAACACTGGGGTTAGGGTATAAATAAGTACATATAACTAATAAGGGTATATATAACTTCTGATCGAGGGATAGATACCGCGTGACATGGTATTAAGACTGCCTCACTAATAGTAAAACAGTTATTCAAGTAAAATAATGATATACGTATTTCGTAGGCATCTAAGTGTAGGCTTATTAAAATTTTATATGGAGAATAAATGCAGAAATGTGTATTTATGAATAATTTATGTTACAAGGATATTCATTTGAAATTTTAAATACTAATCAATTAAAGCTACCTTCGAGTAAGTAATTGCATAGAAAAAAAATAATTGTTGAGTTTTGGTGGTTATATACAATCACTGTTTCTAGTTACAGCAAAATAGAAATCCATAGTCTGCAATGCAGCAATATGTAAACGTAATTCTAATTCAAGAGCTGCCAGTATTAAAATTTTTTAAACTTACGCAGTTCTGGAAAGTTTTGACTTTAAGAATATCATCACGAAGCAGACCACAACAAACAAATACTTTTTTAGGTAAAACTATACTCTCGTATCTACCATTATTATTTATGATAAAAGTAAAGCAGTTTTCAACTGACTTAATTACACTTTGAAATATTGGCACACTCACGGGATTGATTTCTGGTCACGTGCCTCCCTCAGTGTGAGCTTCATCTTATCACTTGCCAAACATTACGCAAATATTTAGGAAAATGTTACGCAAATTTGGTACCGTTTAAAATTCTGCGCGTGATGTTTGCTATTGTTGCGTATCTGGAACATTGCGGTTTGGGTTATGCTAAGACTCGGGAAGGGGTATAGACATCTTCCTTTATTTAATTTAGGTAAGCCGGGTAGATGAATAAGCATACAGTCTTGTTAGTACAAGCTGTGACGTTTACTGTAAGCGCCATCGCAGCCTAAAAACGCTCGTTATATCACAACAATATCACTAGCACGTTACCAACCTTATGACCTAAAGATAATCCCTACTAATATTATAAATGCGAAAGTAACTCTGTCTGTCTGTCTGTCACGCTTTCCCGGTTAAACCTCTCAACCGATTTTGATGAAATCTGGCATAGACAATCTTTAGACCTTAAGAAAGGACATAGGCTATTTTTGAACTCGAAATAAGGGTTGTAAGGGGTTGCAAGGGGGGATGAAAAGTTGTTTGCATGGATCGCTATTTTTAGAGCTAGAAACTTAAAACTTATTTTTCAGGCCATTGATTCGATATAAATAAACGTGACATTCAAAGTTTATATAATTTGAAGTAAATAGGTATGGTACCGAAAAAAAACTACTCCACGCGGACGAAGTCGCGGGCACAGCTAGTATATCATATTATCCATAATTTCACTGCCTCTCTCACCCTTCAAGCCGGAATACAGCAATGCCATCAGAAGTAGAAATAGGTGCGACTGAGGTGCCAATGCAGACGACCTACATATATGGTCTGCCTTATGTAAAATGGGATATATTTACACTAAAGTAAATTTATCATCGTACCAGCTGTAAAAAGTCCAGTTGTTGGACATAGGACTCCTAAAAAGGGGTGGTTATGTGTGGTGGTAATTGGAGAGCGTTTTGGGACGGGAAACGGGGATGTTGCTGTCTATCCTCGCCGTATATTACTTGAGCTGCGCTATGTTTTTGGGAGATTTACCACATCTGTCGGTTCCAGTACCTTAGTCACCTCTTACAACTTCCGGTACAGGCCCTAGTAAATTTAAATGAAACATTTATATACCCAAACCTACGACAATATTTTCTTATTTATTAGATAATTAACGTCAACTCCTCTAAAATATTTTAGTCTAATGAAATACAGCACATGCATTGCGTAATCCCAAAGGATCGATTCAATACCGTTTTCATCCATAGATTTTTAAAATACAATGAAGTACTTAATTATCCGTATAAATGTAGATAATATGCATTTAGACCTGAAATTTATAGTTGAAATAAATTACCTAGTAGCATTTGAAAACAAGCACACTCAATATTTAAATACCGCTTTGGAATTTGCAATGAATTAATGATAAGGTAAAACAAAGATTTTCAAGATAATATTATTTCACTATAAAAGTATCAAGGTATAACATTAACAAACGTTGAGTTAGCCAACTATAATAATCATTTTCCGTTTACTTTTGTCAATTCAGGTATCTTTTTAATAACATTATTGATATACTCTTATAATTAATCATGCAATTTGAATAAAAATATATAAAATTAATAAATAAACAGACACAGAAGAAACGTGTATATACATCATACAAATACTTGCTCTGTGTGGGTGAGAACTCAGGATGCCCTAGATTGGAACACTACCAAATGTACCACCGGATGTAAATATCAATCAACAAATAACAATTGATTATGTTGCTCTTTAAACTAAACTTTCTTATGACGAATTATCGTATTGTTGTGAAAATACGTTAAATTGTCAGCGTCTAACATATTTCCTTAGTATCAGTGGAGACCATTCAGTTCTGAACCGCAGTAGTGAGCTGTTCGGGGTATGCAGGAAAAATATTACGGCGTTATTGACGTACGTGAGCCAGATATTGCGTATTATAGCGAGGTGGAGGTGTATCATCGTCGGATTATAGAGCAAGAGGCTTACCGTTGGTATCTGCGGAAAGCATACTTATATATAAGTAAGTATACTTCTATACTAATATCATAAAGAGGAAATATTTTACTGATTTTTGGTATGATTTAAATAGATTCGACCAATTTAAATAAATCTTTTACAATTAGAAAGTTCATCGTATATATATAATCACTGAGTAACAAAGGCTTTAAATACATAATTTCACACATCTCATATATTGACCTGACTTTATGGTAAGTCGCTTAAAGCACTTGTATTACGGACGCCAGACAACAAAAGAATCATAAATATACTGCTTAAAATCATATATTTAACAAAAATACACAGAACAAACACAAATATCGGTAGGAATTGAACCCACAACCGTTGACGCACAAGATAAGATCACTACCATCTGCGTCATCGGGCCTGTCAAATAATTATTTAAATAAATCAAACCATCAAAATTATTTATAAGATAGTTACCGCGTGAATTAATAACGAACTTATTTTTGGTATATTTACTTATTTTCACATTTCAAATAGTTGATATTACAAAAAGGATTAATATAAAAATGTTAACATCTAACAAAGAAGGTTGTAAAGCCATGCAGAGTGTTTTTGTTATAATATTGTTGTTTTGTTGTCATCAAAGTAATGTTCCTAGTATATACAAAATCATTGTGCATTAAATGTATTTCAATTGTTTCGTTTCATGTCATTGAAGCATTGAAGGACACAGATCAATCGTTATATGTGAACAAAATTCAATTAAAAATCAAATTATATCGAATAACATTGAGATATTTGGCCTGTTATAGAACCGTAGACGAGTGTAGTATTCAAATGTAAATTATCTCTCTATTCGTTAATCTTCTCTGATTCAAAAAACGACGATGAAAATTTTCTGAAGCCGTGAAACGGTAAAACAATAATGTACAGAGGTAAATTAGTAAAGTTTAGCAAAGAAAATATCAAGGAGCACAGGAAATTGTGGTCCTCAAACGTATGTACGTTGTAACATTGTTACTAGACTATTAAACAGTCTAAAAAGATAATAAAAAATGATATTACCATGGTAGGCGTGCCGGGGCACTGTAAAATTGACTGTGATATACATTTCTTTCTTTGTTGTCCATAAACAAGCCAAATTGTTATTTATGTATGAGGGTACACTAGGTATAGATACAAGTATATAATAAATAACAATGTTCTAATACGTTTTATGTTATATCCATAATTTTCACGTCAGGCAGTGCAAAAGCCCAATATCAAAGAATTATATTATTAAGCGGATAAATATCACATTGCTCATAAATGAGCAGCATATCTTTTTGGTGCTGAAATAGACTTCCGACTAGACCAGCATTAGATTAGCAAGAAATAAAACAAAAAAATCTTACCAGTTTATAAAAAGGGTTATATATCCCATAGGTTATCTTCTTTGTTGTTAGCTCTAATGGTAGCTCATTGTTATGCATGCAAGTTTAGAAACTCCAGGCAAAGCTAAGTCTGTTTAGTTTCGATCATGACTGTAAGCAACTTTTGAATATATAAAGGTCCACAAAATATCCACCTCACAATTAGCTGCCTACTATCATAATTCAAGGTTAATTATTAATCGCAAGAATTGCAATTATACTTCAGGTAGTCCTGCCTAATATTATAAATATTTACACCTAATAGTTACGCGTTTACTACTCATAATAGAACTCCTTTAACGGCTTTGAATCACTGTTCATTAAATTATAATATTTACACCTTTGATGTTGCACATTAGTGGCCTAAAAATATCGTCAACTCGTCTTTAAATCTACTTAGATCCATATGATAGTTAAATCTTTTATTATAGTTTTTAGTATGTTTTGAATGAATGACTTCACACAAACTCACCAATAACTTTGGCTATTAATTATAATAATGTTTATATTTAAATATATTAATTTTTGACTGTTTTTGACGCATATAATGTAATTAGTGCTAAAATTGCATAAAAGATCATATAAAAATTGTAAATATGAAAATAAATTCTGAATAAAGTTACAGTCTAACGATTTGTTTACATTTGACGTTCCGTTTAACTCTTCACGGGTTTTTTTAATTACTGCCATCACTAATTTTGTTTTAAATTAAAACGTTTGCGTTACCGTTCACGGACCTTTAGTTACTGACCGTTGCCTGTAATCTGGCAGAACTGACATGTTGACCTTTGTTCTTGATGTAGGATATAATACCAGGAAATAGGGATTTCTCAATTTAAATAATTGAGAAATCCCAACTTCCTGGTATTTATGGATTGGGATAATTTCTGATGTCAATAACCTTGCGATTCATCCTTGGAATAAACTGATCTCCTTCAGGAGTACTGGAAGGTTTTCAAACCAGTTTTAATGGTTAGGTTTACTCAAAACATGCTTACACTTTGCAAATTTCTCAGATCTTCTATGTTTCCCCCCGTACCCTTGTACTTTTTATAAAATATTCCTTAATACGACATCTCTTTACTCTGCGGCAACCACTCAAGGTTGTCGCAAGGTAATTGAATCGTCAAACAAGTTACACAAGCCGCATTTTCAACCCGTTTGAAGAGTGAACAGTGAACTAAAAAAAATACCTTGATCGTATATCTTTACACTATTTAAACAGTCTTTAAAACACACTGCTCTTTATCATAATTATTATAGCAGTCCAAGAACGTCTTCTGATCGTTATAGACCAGACCTCCCCGAGTAAGGGACATTCATCCCCATCAATTCCTCGCTGAATAGACGTGGTGGCAATGTTGGTCATAATTGTAGGCAGATGTTTCTTACACTGCGCAGTTTTCGATGGACATACCGGCATTTTCTGCAATTCTGGTACCTTACTCACCTTTTACTACACATGGTACAGAAAAAGATACTGTACAATACCTTATGGATTTATGTATCTATATACTTGGGTATATAAATTACACTATTGGTGCACTATAGCTATTGAAATTTAAGGATATAAATAAATAAAAAGTATATATAAAACGGGTTATAATGACTACATTTCTCATTCTTTATTTGAATCAGAAAAAAAACACGTTCTCGACTCGAGCACCTACAAGAGTTTGGTACGCCTATTTAAGCCCCCAAAGTCAAAAGGTTAAATCCCCGACAAACTTGTAAATCATGCTACCCTAAAATATTAGTTTCTCACATTCACACCCCCTAGAAATCATCCCCTATCTTTACAAAGCATCGCACCGGGACCTTAAAACTTTCGCTCCAACATTCGATCTTGATTTTATGTCGTGAGTAATAAAAATATGAGAGAACCCTTACATTTGAGCGAAATACTACTGCCGGCGGAAACATAAAAAGCGGTCTAGTGTGACGTGCAACCTTGCAATAGGGTTCAGTTATATATAGACCTGGCAATAAAGCACAACAAATTGCGTATTTACTGTTAAACTTTATTTGAGTAGCAGGCATACACCCCTCATTGGAGAAGTAGTAAAATTATAACTTTGTCAGAATTAAACCATTTTTGAACGCTTTTCTTAAATCATATTGCTGGATTAAAAATATATAAGTTCAACAATTTTATAAAAATTCATTGTTTTGCATATGCCACAAGAATAACCTTCATTATGATTTAGTTGATTAACATCAACTTTTACTTCAACGTGAAGGTGATATTGAAATATCGCCACTTATTTTATATCACTTGCGCGTCGCTAACCGATTGAACTAGGTATGTTTTGTAAAATTGTCTAATATTCCTTTAGTTTTCTTTTCCATTGGGATAAAATATAGCTTATATTACTTTCTGATAATGCATCTCTCAATTCGTGATAATTTTTTAAGGATTTTATTTCGAGTAGTTTTTTAGAGGCAAATGTCTTTTTCATAGAATATAACATGTAATAAAGCCTGGGTTTCTTTAGAGGAATGTACATTTCCATTAGTGAAAGAAGTTCTAAAATCAGTTTATTAGTTTAAGACAGATACTTTTAGTTAATAGAGCAGTTAATTCATTGCAAACAAAAATGCAATTTTTATTTTTATTGGTATCGATTCCTCTTTGTGTCATCAATACAAGCGTTGCTGTTTTTTGATGGAAATAATAATGAAGGAGGAAGGTGGCTATTTGAAGTAACATTGAAGTCTCTCCCTCTACTCTCTATGTTAATTTTGTTGCATGATTTTTTATTGTAACGATGAAAAAAACGAATAGGTAAATATAAATAGTTTTTAGGTAATCTGTAAGCTACTATTAGAAATTTGAATTGAGATGTACCACCGTACCCTAAACCGGTAAAGGGGGGTCGATCCTCGAATCACTCGCCACGAGGGCGTACATACAGGATGTTTGCCTTCCGGCCTCGCTAGATAAATGTTTAAGATCCGAGGCGGGGATGCGGTCGAGTTTCGCTTTCCTTTGTTACCTATTTCGGAGACAGACTGAAGAAACAATATTGTAAGACCTCAGAACTGTCTTTGATATCACATGACACTAATTTAGATTATCACGAAATCCAGGACACTTTAAGATACCTGAGTAATTAATAATAGTCTTCTAAGTAATGAGATTCAAATAAAAAGGTAATTTTTATCATACGAATCTTACGCTTACCTGTCTTCAGCGTAATTGCAGGTGTTTTGACCCATCAAACATTTTTAAAATTTTGTTTTCAATATGTTTTTTTTCAAATCAGAATAATGGTTCCAAAATAAAAAAGGCTAGTCTAGAACTCTCTAGAACTCTATAACTTAGATATAATCTACCATACCTTACACCAAAGGATTAAAGTCGATTATGATTGATTAATTAAATTATTGTACGCTAAAAATTTAAAGAAGAAAATAAAGTCTATATTTTTGTATTAGTCAGCAAACTGTCTACGTGATGGTGAGGGTAATATGAACGCTGATGTAATCTGATGTAATGTGAATATAATATGGGCATATTTGCCCAGTAATTTCTTTCTATCTATCCTTTAAATGTTGTTTTCTTTAGTTAGATTTTTACTTTAATTTGATGCATTAATTTTTTTAAATTAAATTCTAACATTTGTTTGTGTCTTGGTTCATGGGATATAATAAAATAATATATCCCATGAACCAAGATATTACTCAACGAGTTACATTTTGGCTTGACTCCGTTAAAAAACAGCCACTGGTATTAGGGAACACAGCAATGCAAATACTGCTGGTTTGCGGCCGCTCTTAGAAATAGGGTGAGGCAGACGAGTAGTAAACTACAAAGTGATTTATAGAAGGAATAAAATAAAATAAAGAAATCAGTTAATTAATAAATATACTTTTCAAAACAAATAAAATCAAGAACAACCTTTTTGCCATTGATACAAGAGGCACAGGGCAAGGCGCACCATTTATTGTTTTTAAATAAATTTAATAAATTTCTTTTTATGACCAAATAACGTGGTTTATTCCACAGTATTCAGAGAATAATTTAAAAAAAATTAATATACTGCGTCTAATGTCGTAAAAGCCATTTTATGAGATCAAATGTGCGGATTGACTGGAGGAAACATTAAATTTATATCTGTCTTTTTCCTGAATTATACTTCTTTTTGACTTTAATTTGATGTACTTCGTTTTTTTTCTAATAATTGCATTCTAACTTTTGTTCGAGGCTTGGTTCTTGACAATATAATAAAACAAAATCACACAATATGTTACAAAATTAAGACCTCACAAACCCTACATTTTCTTGTTAAAAAATGTAGCCTATTTTTGATTATAAGTTATATAAGTTTATGAATTATCACAGATAATTCAGATATATATATATATATTACCTAAGAGATTTAAGAGAATGCCTAAAGTAATTAGACATAAGCTTAATAATGCTTGTTTTTGTAAAGAGCATATAAGAATGCATTAGTCTGAGTTTCGAAGTTAAAATAGTCGTTTCGGGAGATTTAGTGGCACTCGACACACTTAACTACTGAACTCAGGGTTGCGAAAACTTACTTACAGATGTGCGCGATATGTTTGCAGATTTGATATATAGTTGCGAAGGTAAATCGTATAAATGTTTATTTTGAGTTTTTAGTTTAGACCTTAAATGTATTTAACACGATACACTATTTATTTTTAAAATTTTTCTTTGGTACAATCAAAGTTTGTAGAATTACCAAACTATTTAATTAAAAATAATTGTAGATGAGTTGTCAACGTTTGTCGAGAATTACATGTTAAGAACCAGAGAAATCATTTAGAACCAAAAATCAGACACTGTTAAATTAGTTAAACATTAAAATATATTGTTTTGTGATACACCTTATTTCTCCCCTGTGGCCTTTAAATATTTTGTACTAAATATTATAATTTATGACAAAAACGGTAAAAATTATAATCTGTATTTCTTACGGACATCCCATAATGTATTTAAAACTTAATTATACATCCTATTTGTAGAGTTTAGGCTACCAACATTTAGTTCATACTAAAAGTGTACACAAAAAGTACACTTACAATAAGGATTATTCTTCTAGGTTATAATCTAGCTCTCATATCTAACCTCTTATAATCCCACTAAAATTTTTATACGTATCGATCTCAAAGCAAGTTGCTTGGTTTTTTTCCCTTTAAGGCAAACAATGAATGAAATGTTTAACTTGTCTTTATAAATTAAAGTTGTTGTGTTATTCTAAAGCAAGATACATACATACTACTACAAGTAAGTATCTTACTTGTAGTAGTATGTATACATATACTTTATCAGCTTTATTATTATAAAGTTTAAGATAAGATTGTAATCATCAGCGTTACCATATTATCTTGGAGATAAATTTCTGCAAGCGAAGGTGTGGATAATGCTCTGTTCCGCATAAAAAAATAACAATATACAAAACAACTATGTACATAACATCATATCAGCCATTGGACGTCCACTGTTCGACATCTGATCTGATCTGAACCTCCACGAGTGATTTCAGATCCAGCTCTATCCTCGGTTCATCTTCGCGACTCCAGTATTGATATTATTCAATAAACCACTAAATAAAACTACAATAAATTGCAATTTCACTAAAATAGGTCGACAGGAACCCATTAACAGAAAAGACTAGACTTTCAAAATGTTACAGTCCAGGGCGCCTTTTCTGGCAATAGATTAAATAAATAGTGCGTAAGTAACTAATTAGGGCCGTTTTCCCCTGGGTTCGATCTTAATAGACTGACCGTTCCCAACAAGGGAATTCCATTAGAATCGAGCTTAGCAAAATAAATGGTATTATAAATGTATGTTGTTTTAACGTATTTAGGATACCTCAGTATTATCCGGGGACAAACAAAAAGCCTGGGGTCTAGAATCTCATCTAAAGATCGTTAAAATTTAAATTAAAGGATTTCAGAATAACCAACTGGCCTAAAAGGTAAATTCAAAATTTATTGTTGGAAGAATCAATGAAATTAGATTTAGATTAGTTGACCATTAATTATTAATGCATTCCTTGTTATTTATTTTAGTCTACCTGACTAGATCTGCTTTTGCCGTATGTATATATTATACACTGTTCCTATCAGATATTTCCTCCAAATTTGAGGCTTTTCCAACAGTGGACCTTAGAAAAGTTTTATTTTGAGGAATTTTGACTCTAAATGGTTTAATAGGTAGGCGTAATCGCAAAGCGTAACTTCGTGACGGTAATGCTGCCCTGACTGATTGCGACTGATGAATATATTGCTACCCTGATTAAGATGTGTAGCATTGCCCACTCTATAGCCTAACAAGCTATGGAGTGGACTATACTCAAAGTTTCCTTGCGCGATCGAATTAGGAATGAAGAGATTCGTAACAGAACCAACGTTACCGTTATTGCCCAGCGGAATAGTAAGTTGAAGTAGCAGTGGGCAGGGCATTTGTTACGCAGAATCGATGGCCAATGGAGTCGTAAGGTTCTGGAAGCAGATCACGTACCGGTAAGCGCAGCGTAGGGCGTTCAGCCGCAAGATGAACAAACGATTTGACTAAAACCGTGGGATCGCCCTGGACACAGGCTGCATACAACCGGTCCTATTGGCTATTACTTGGGGTGGCCTATATCCATTAGCGGACGTCTCATGGCTGATATGATAATTAAGATGTTTTTACTGCATATGTTGCGCATCTCACTACTTTCTACATACAGTATGCATACACAGTCTTAAGTTACAAATTTAAGTTTTTCTCAAAAACATAAACGCAAAAAACATTCCATGTTACTACATTACATTCACGTGCTATACGGTGTACTAGAACTTGTGATCTCACATCTAATACTGCAGACGTTACGTGAGTCATATACGTATACACATTACTAGTAATCAGTATTTAGAAATGTTTGTGTGTGACGAGTAAATAAAAAGTGTATTATATGAATCTAATACTAGACTACTTAGTTGTGTATTCCAGGGCCATCTATATAAGCTAAACAGCGATGCTCGCATTACTATGTTCTATATTACTATTATACCAGTTATAAAATGAAAATTATTTAAGATAAATCTACTGGGGAAGATCAAGAACTAAAAGTAATATCACATAAATATAGGAAATAATAATTCCAGTAAAGTACAACAATATTTTAGGAACACGTAAGTCAAGCCAAGACAGTACTTAACAAGTTTACGACTATTGGGCAAACCAGATACTAAAACAAAAGACGAAATACATCATTCAATAGCTTAGTTCTCTTTATACCGCCCTAGTTTTAGGGAAGTTCGCTCTATGGCTTACAATATCAAACGCTGTCTCTGATGTTTTTTACAACTCTTCCTTTTATTCATGGTTTAATAAAAATTGCTTCGTCTCACTTATGGTCGTGGTGGTCGTAAAGATTTTTTTATGACGTCATGATAATACTGTTTTTATCCTCCAAGAATTTATGAACCCTACTCCTCGGATCGTATATTTATCATAATTTATGTAATACCGTTTAATTTTGCGTTTTCAGTGCATTTTCATTTTAAATTTTGATATCTTTATATACGTTTGTGACTTGTTAATAGCAGATTTATAGAGAAGATTGAAAGAGTGTTTGTTAATCAAATCCAAAATATATTATTACCGATTATTTAATTTTATTACCTACCATATTTTCTGTTTTTAAGATTACTACTAGTGATCGCTCTGTGGTTAAAATTCAACCATAATTGATAAAATTTTGTAAAAACTATTTCATCGTTTGTTTAGTATAGTTGCTATTTATTCAATAGACAATTAATGTTTTCAATAGTCTGTGATGTCATGGTGATTTTAATCAGTTTAATATATTCATAGAGCATTTTGTATAAAAAGAAATTAATTTTTAATTTTAAATTCTATCCACATTAAAATTAATTGTTGTTGTAAAATTTCGCAAATTTTTACTTGCGTTACAGGTCTATCCCGTCTGTCGTGTTACTTAAAGCAAAAATAATCTACATAACCTTTCGTAACAGCGTATATCAGAAACAAAATTTGCATTTACCTTTTCATTCCAGAAACACTTTTCAACATCAACTAAAATCTAATGATTTTATATATCCCGAAAACTACAGAGATTCATAAATCAATCAAATTAAAAAAGAAATAAATGCATTTTTTTCGTAAAACTACAATACTGGCTTCATTACACGAATTTTAAAATGAGGTTTCACACGCAGCGTGCAACAAAAAAGTCCAGGATAAAAGTCTCGTACCAATTAATTGTATAGCTGGGAGTTACCGGTAGTACCTCCCTCTGTGCCAGGTGTCGCAAGAGGTTATTAAGGAACCAGAACCGTCAGATGGTTGTATATTCATACAGTGCAGCTCAAATGCACAGGGTGGGCAGCAGCATCCCTGTCGCGATAGCTGCACTTAGCGATTGCCAATACGCTAGCGTAGCGCGATAATCATGTGCAAAATATCCTCTTTCTTGGGGAGATCTATGTCCAGCAGTGGACTTCCAATAGATAATGAATTAATTGTATTGTATACTTGGCCAAACATCGAACAAACTTTTTCATGAGATAGACCTCTTACAAAGGTTGTCTACATTGGTACATTACCCTCAACTATTTCTACCGCCAAACAGGAGTGTTAGTATTGCTGTGCCTTGGTTTTAGTCTGAAAGAAACAGTGAAATAACTGGATAATGTAATATAATATCCTCAAGTCATTAGGTTGACAACGCGCTAGTGATATCCTTGTAATGATACGTACGTCTATAGGCTGCAATAATGCTTATTATCACGTGGACTGTATGCTTGTTTGTCAAACTGGTGTAATAAAAAGCCAATATGATATTATGGCAGTTTGTAGTATCCGCTTACTATCACGCGAACCGTATGCTTGTTTGTCAACTCAGTCAATTATAACAAACTTCGAAAAGCGTTGACTGTCTTTTCTGTTAGAAAAAGTGGCCGATGGCGCATTTGTTGATGTCATGAGCGCCAAAAGCTGTCTGTCAGTTCAATCCCCACACATGATAAATATTTATATGATCATTTGTTATGGGTCTGTGTTTGTCTGTTAAATATGTATTATACACTAGTATTTACACACAAGTACAAAAACATCTTAAAAAAGACAGTTGAATGTATGAGATGGTGGGTAAATTTATTTATTAATATATATCTAGTTATTATGTGTCAATTAAAATATCATTTTTATCACTTTAGTCAAAATAAATAAATAAACGAATTAAAATTTATACGACTTGTAAAATGTAGTTAATTAAAAACTCCAAGCCATTACGCTAATCGTCCCTTTATTAGTTTAATCTAACAGAATCTCAACTCCATTACTGGCCCACAACAATTAAAGTGGGTAATAAACCGTCGACATTTTTGCATGCGGCGTTGTTCCGCGCACCCCTGTCCCCCGACCTCCCTTTCTCGTTCCCCTCACCATTACCCCGTTCGCGATGAAATGCACGACGTTTATTGCTTGTTTACGGGCGAACTCTTTACTGAGGGACAATCACACTCACACTGTAAATGATGGCAAAGCATAGCAAGCACGTAAAATTTCTTATTTGTTTTTAACGGTATAAAGCGAACGGACTTTTAAACGGTCTAATTTTTGGCTTTACATCGATTTTTTTTCTTAACTGTAACTTCTAATTTTTAAAATTCTCGTGTCACAGTGTTTGTTACCATTCTCCTCCGAAATGGCTGGACCGATTCTTATGAAATTTTAAATGCATATTCTGTAGGTATGAGAATCGGCTACTATTTATTTTTAATAACCCTAAGCGATAAAAGGTTATCCAACCCTAACGTTTATTTATTTCTTGACACATTTTTTTATAATGCGGCAGTAAAGATTATATTCAACCCTAATTTTTACTCTTCTGTCACCAACCCCTATTTTAAAAATTAATATTTGTTTTAATAATTAAATCATTTTATGTCATTTATATGGCAGAACCACGTTTACCGGGAGAGCTAGTAACATATAAAAGCGAAGGTTGCTCACTCGTCTCGAAATCTTAGGGACAACAAATGCTAGGATGCATTTGCATCCTTTTAGAAAGTTGATGGTCACTAAGACGGGACTACGACGGGCAGAAATATAACCTCTAGTAGGTTAAAAGGGTTGGCAAATTTAAGTGACTCTATAGAAAGGGACTCTAAAGAGAGGGAATCTCAAGAGAGGGACTCAATAGAGACGGACTCTATAGAGAGGGACTCTATAGAGACGGACTCTATAGAGAGGGAGGCTACCTTCAGAGCCAAATTTTGGGTTCCCCGCTACGGGATAAATATGTTTGTAGTAAACCTTTGTATTTGGTCTGTGTTTAAGTGTTAAATATGTATATCATATTTAGTGGTCGTTCTCCTGTCGGGTATCACTATAATTTATATATTATCACAGAGTCAGGTTAAGTTAGGAGATGTTGTCATGAATTTATAATTATAACATGGTTATAATATATTTATAATGTTAGTTTCTATTAACAAATCTAAATTTAGTCAAAGTTTAAATTAAAATGTAAAATTGAATTAGGTACTATAGGCTGTAAATTGTTGTTGTATTTGGACAAGAGCGTAATATACCCAAATGTTATATTTTTATAATAAAACTGCTTTAATACGGCATTAAAACGTGGTTTATGTAATTTATATGTACTTTGTTAGTTCATTACTTAGGTTACCTGGTACTAGTAGCAACCATCTTTATAATTAGTTAATATTTACTTTTGTAAAAGCCGTTACAAAGTAGTTTTATTACATATAGTGAATGCGTAATGGTGCGAAATGCGAATGCCAAAAAATATTGAAAATATAAATAAAAAATATATCTAAAACTGTACAACTCATTTCAACAAAATACATTTTAAAAAATATAAAATCTTTAACATGAATTGCAACTAAAAATTAATTTGTATTCGTATATTAAGTGCTTGAATAAAGACTATGGAATACTTGCTGTTTAGGAATCTCTGACTTAGAGCTTAGGTAAATATGGTATTGGGTAATATTATAATTTCGGAAGTAACAGTAAACTTGTAAGCTAAAATAATATCAACTTGGTTTGTAACCGCAATACAAACGGCGCTATTTTTAAATTTAACAATAATTTTAGATATATTCCCCTAAATTTGACCCTCATCATATAATGAAGATGGTTTTCGTGTTAAGATAATTCATAACAAATATTATGAACTATACAAAATGATTATTAAGATATCATAGACCTGGAAAAATTGGGCAATCGTGCAGATCGAGAATCGTGCAGGCAAATCGCATTCGTAGAGCAAAGCATTGGACTGAAAATGCTGTAGTTGTCGGTCATTGTAGATCATTGTAGCAACCAGCTCGATAAACTTATTTAAAAGGCTTTCCTCAGTCGCTATGAGACTTCACAATCACAAACACTTCACGGAAATTCCTTTCTAAACATGCAGTCGAGCGATAACTGACAAGAATAGTACGACCGGGCTCACGCAGTCCTCTTTTACAAACAATGAAAGAAGTAATCCCGACGACGGCCATTCCAGCTGAGTTCCAGCCTCAGAGGCGCTATTCAGTGACAGCCGTCGGTCCCGGAGGGGATCGTGGGCGGCTGGACTCGATGTTTAGTTACTTTAAAGTTGTAGTTTCGTTTGGGTTTTTTACACACTGTACACGGTGCATTTTGTACACGATGTACACTTATAAAATCTTTTACCTTCAATTTGTTTTTTCAATAGATTACTCTGACAAAATTAAAGCTGTTATGATATTATGCAAGACTAAAGGCGATTCATGCAAATTCGCGGTACCGACAGAATTTATTTGCCAAGTGACAATGATGTTTGCATTTTATTCCTCGCCCGTTTCTGCTCGAGTTGACGAATTGACGGCTGTTGTTATAAAATATTGCCCCCTTCTGTTTTGACAGAAGTACTCTGTTTTGATAAGCTACGTCGACAAATTTTGAGGTGCTTTGCCTGCCATTTCCATTAGCTATATAAACATTGAAGAGGTACTCAATTTGTATTTTTATGCGTAACTGTTGAAGGGATGTTGAATTGCAGATTGGGTTGGACAAAAATAACTTTAATTAGCAAAATTCCTCTTTATGAAACTTTTGTTAAAAGAATTTTAACAATAATTAAGTATTGTAGCTGGTCTTAATCTAAACTATTATATTTTAGGCCATTGTACTTTGGTCAGATGTAATAATAGTAAACTCACTTTTTTGTTATACTTAAAATAAGTGAATTCAATTTGCTTGTACATTTTTTCTAATACATGCAAATAAAAGAAAATATGAGTTACAAGGCCTGATAAGTATTATGGTAAAATTATTAGTGTTCCTTATTATTTTATATATGACACACTCATTACAGTATAGTACATTTATAATAATTTATTAGAAAAAGAAACATGAATATTCCTTAAAATATCTTCTTTATATTTGGGATATTAAAGATCCTTTCAAAGTCTACTATACACAAAGCCACCGTATACTTACGACCTGACTATTGCTTACTTTCGTCTTTGCAGCATACCAAGATTGAGGTCAAAGTATACTACTTAATGAAATCAACATACATACAAGCAAAATTGATCCTAAATAAGCAAGGCAACACCGTAATCTTAGGATCGCAGGGATTCTATCCCTAGATATGATTCACCTCTTAGTAAATAATGCGAATTAAATGCCATCCCAAACAAATTTGGGCAGAGCGATCCCTTCCTAAAGGTAAACATTCTTTGGACGCTTTTGTTTATGAAATATTAATTTCATAATATTTGAATAAAGAAGAATTTGTATGACAGTAGCCCTTTTTTGTTTATTTTGTAATTGTTTTACTTTTTTATTAACTTTGCACGTCCTTCCTCATTGAACACAGAAGAGTTATTGCTTTTTTATTATTTTTTTGAGGTTATGTATTTATTTACTCTATTTGTAAATATGATAGTAATTTAAAGTAAAGATTACAAGAAAGTCATTAACTCGTTTTAAACCCTCGAAAATCAAACCTTCGCAAGCATTAGCAACACATTTTCTCTGTGTTATTTTTAAGGGTAGGCGCGAAGTGAAACTATGACCGGCGCATACCGGTTTTCGGTAGCCTTAATTTTCAGAAAATGTTAACTTACATTCAATGCACGAGTGGGATGTATTCGAAAAGCATAAATAAGCAGGAGGTTCCTTTCAAATTTATAGAAACAAAAGCAGGTAGTGGGTTTGCATAAGTAATCTTCGGGGTGCGAACACGGGCCAAATCAATCCGGATGCCGATAGAAAAACGAAATCAAAATTCATTCCGGTGACCCGGACCGCTCGTAATTCCCAGCGGGGCAAACTATTTCTATTCTAAGGGGATTCAGCCTCTAGGCGCTTGCCCGAACACTTGCTAGGCTGACGCACGTTTCGAACGTGAAATGAGTTTGCAACCTTAATTTTGGAAGTATCTCACTTGTTATCCATATTTAGTATACTGAATTTTATTATAAGTCGATAAGTTTGCATAATCATGCCGAAGTCTATATCTATCTACGTTGAACAATATGTTTTATAAAGATGCCAAGGAATGTCAAAATTAACATAGAGTTACGAAAGCTTAAATCCGCTGCGGCTACTACGAAGAAGTTTGAAATTGGTTTGTAAAGAAAATAAACGCATTTTTTGTTAACCGACTTTCACATTACTATTCGTTCTTTCCAAAGATATAAATAATGTAACGTATCGTAACGTTTACGTATACCTGAAGGATATTGAATTAAAATAATTAAGACCAGAAAACATCTAAACAGATAGTTTATAGCTTATTTTTTATCTCTCTTCAGTTCAGAAGTAACCTTTCACAAATTTAACGCGAGCAACAACTATATAAGTAAATTCAGTTGTAAAAAGAAACCTGAACAGCTGATCCGATGCTAATGCGGTCGTAATTTAAAACAACCCCAGTAAATTAAATCACGGGCGAAATGCAGAGCGCAGAGAATGTGTTAATTGTGTGCGATCGTCCGCTGCGGTCCGGCGACACTGATATGCTTTTGCCCATTACTGGGGGAGTTTAATGCAGGCCCGAGCTTTGCCAATTGTGGCCTGTGACAGTTCAATTTGTAGAAGCGTGTCTTTAGCTCCACATAAACGCGCGCTGTCAAAACTTGAAACATGAACTGACTAGTATTCCAGTATATAAGTGACTAAGACAAAAACTATATCAACATCATCATAGCAGTCGTAAAATGTCTAGTGTTGGACATAGGTTTCCCGATAAAAGGGGGAATTTGCCCATACACAGCTACACTTTATCAGATGGATATACAGCGATCTGTCAGATCTAATACCTCAGTCGTCTCTTACTACACCTATAGGGGGAGGTACTATTCTTTTGCCTTTATACAAATACTTTGCCGGTATTTCCGATTATTTTATGCATTGAACTATGCAGAAATGTATATATATAAATGATTCCTTGTTTTCCTTTAAACTTTAAATTATTAATTGATAAATAACTATAAATTGTTGTGTTAGGTAATGCCTGGAGTAGGATTTTGAAATGAAATATTCATTACATTCTTAAAAAAAAGATAAAATCTCAACGGTCAAATAAGCTTTACTCATTTATCCTTAGCGTTTTGACACAATAAATATATGTAATATTACTTTATGGTATTTATGATATAATAATCAGTTGTTTGACAACTGTCAGAAGGCAAACTGCTTATTTTATTTAAAAAAAATTATAACAGTAAATATTTTATTAATCATATAATCTCAAAGTCAATATAAATACATAGTTAAAACAACGGGCATTTTTTTTTATGGATAATAAGTGAATCATCATCATTATATCAGCCATTGAAAGTCCACTGATATACATAAGCTTCCCCAAGAAAGAGGGAATTTTGCCCATAATTGCCGCGCTGGGCAAGCGTATTGGCAATCGCAGATCGCAGCTTTCGCGACGGGAATGCTGCTGTTAATCACCATCCTGTACATTTGAGCTACTACCTCAGCTGTACCGGATAGATATACCGCCATCTGTCGGTTCTGGTATCTTAGTCGCCTCTTACTACACGTGTATTGTGCCTATTCTACTCTGTGTAACCAAATCAAGAAAGTACGTCGATAATTGCACAACATTTTCAACAATCGATTAAAGTTTTAACCTGTCATACCACGCTTTATCCTGTCGTTAACAGACTAACTTCAAAGCTAACTTTACTTACAAAATAACGACCTTAATTATAAAGCATAAAACAAAGTCAAGCAAATTAATTAGGGAACAAAATTTCAACAATTCGTATTCCCCCAACGGTGTTTAGCATCGGAGGCACGACCACCAACTTGTTACGGCACAATAAAAGTTGAAAGTAATGGAGTTGTACCAAGATGTCGAAGGGCTGCTCCTGAGGCTGTAATGACAGATAAGATCTGAGAGGGCGAGCTGACTGATCTGGGCAGATTAAATCTCCTTTGGAAATCTTGGAAGTGGCCGCAACATTAACTAATGACACTAGAGAGGCGCGGGGGAGTATTACCCAGCGATGTAGCAAGGGTCAGTGATACCCTGGGTGAGATATCCGAACGAATTATCAGACAATGTTAACAGCAGCTATTAAAAGGTGTTTAAACCGTACAAATTGATAAAAGCGGGCTTTAAAAAATTCGTGTAAATGATAAAAAGTAAAGCAAAATAAATAGTAAAATTACTTACACGACAAGGTACGACATAAAAATAAATAAAATAAGTGTTTTAAGTACAAAATGTAGAGTTATGCAGATGGAAAAAAAATTACATTAAAACCTCGAAAAGTGTATTTCTTCATTTTTTACTTGTGTCGTCCACATCAATGCAATTCCGGTAATAGTGCTTTGCGACAATAATGCGTGATAGTGAATATTGACAATGCAAACAATTGGTTATAATTGCAGATTTTAATTGACACTCGACAATATTTCATTTGGTTTAATTTCGTAAAAAGTTGGTTGAAGATTGGTGCTAATTTTGATTTTATACTACAAGATATAGTACGACTTTATACCACAACAAAGAGTGCGCCCCTAACAGACCCTCGCTACGGCTCTGATAGCACCGATTTCTCGTCTCAGTTCATTTGAGGGACGGAGGGTAATCAGCATTGGAGAGCTCATTACAGATAACAGAAGTTCGTTACAGCTCTGGATTTCTGATAGTGGCTTTGTGACTTTTGCTTTGGGGAAGCGAATAAGTACGCTCCGTGAATGATCTCGGTTCGCATTTACTTGGACATGAATTATATAATTTTCTATCGCTTAACTAATATAATCTGTTTTACATTTTTATTTACATAGACAAAAGCCTTTAAAATGACAGTGAAACATCTATTTTATTCTCATTTTATGAGCTAAATGATCTATTTTATTAACATAGTACTTTTACAAACTAATATGGTATATACGATCTGTCTGTCTGTTGGTGACGCTGAACCAGTAAATAAATTTTAAGAAAATTCTCGGATAATAATGCAGAGATGCAATATGAAGTGAAATAAATGCAAGTAGAATTGCAAGCTTAATGTATCAGTATATATAAACACGTCGAAACATATCTACCAACATACAGCGCGAAACAGTTCAAATAAATGACTAGTATCTAGTAACATTTATGTATATTTCTCATATATGAGCAATTGACGTCAGGTGAAGATATAAAGATTTATCATACCCGGTATGTTCAATCATCAGACAAAACGTTTGTGGGAGTTTTATAAGAAAATCGAGCAATGAGAGAAATAAAATAAGTTTTACTTTTAATCAGGCAGTAATCACACTTCTATATACGAGTATATATATATAAATATTTATAAGACCAGGTCGGCAAACAAGCACTATCATTGCACTACCTCTCTAACCTTATAACCGGAACACTGCTTTTCGATTTTGTCGATGTCTTTAGTAAGTTGAATATAAGATGTATAACCACCGACGCGTTTCATGAAAAAAGAATGTGTTATCACCAAAGGAATTCGAGCTCTCAAGCGAGTAATTCTTAAATGCGTCACTTATTAGCGCACTGTCTCCGAATTATAGTTTTTTTTATTATTTAGACAAGTCCAACAAGCAATCATACAGCCCGCGTTATAGCAAGCTTTACAGCAGCCTATAGACGCTCGTTTTATCACAATGATAACACTGACGAGTTGCTAATCTTGTGATTTAAAGTTTTCATGTCACATTACCCAGTCATTTCACTTTCTCTTTCACCCTCCAAGCCGGAACACTTCGATTTGACGGTAGCAATAATTGAGAGCGAGGTAGTAATAATTGAGACGATCTTTGTATAACGTCTATCTCTAGTAAAATATCAATAACCATTGCACCTCCTATTTTCAAATAACTCTATTTCAAAATAGAATAATTATGATAATAAATAGTTTATCTATTTACTTTCTATATATATATATATATATATATATATTTATATAGAAAGTATATATGTATATATATATGTAATAGAAATAAGTCAATATCCCATAACTAATCTATACTAATATTATAAAACGGAATAATTTGATTGTTTGTTTAAACGCGCTTTTTTTAGTGATAGGAGTAGTCTATTTATAGAGGATGGCTATATAACATTACGCTGAGACCAATAGGAGCGAAGCCTCAGTGAGAAATATTACAAAAATGGGGAAAAAGCTACTATACCCCCCAAAGTCACTATTCTAAGCGGACGAAATCGCGGGCACTGCTAGTACATAAATATTGGAGACAGCATAATGCTGATAGTACGGATGTTCAGTCTAAAAAACGTAAGCAATCCCTATTGCGGTAAGACAGAGCGTTCCCTTTGCTCAAGTCTTTCCATCGTTATCGCTATACTGCCATAGAATTGTTTCAGGTTTCATAGAGAGTATCAGTAATCTTTTGATTACAATTAGAGATCTATAGTTATTTAGTTTTCTTTAATTAGATTATTGTAGTTATGTCACACCCAGAAATAAAACAAATAAAATATTATCATATGGACGGGAATCCAACCCATGAATTTTGGTGCATTAATCTTGTGGTCGTGGGATCATTATCATTTGCGCCTCTCGGCCTAACAATTTTCTCTTGGAGCACTTAAAATTCAAGAAAATTTTGCGATCATAATTTCCTAACGTAACATCTTTTGGCAACTGTCAGATATTTGACAGTTGGCAACTTAGACAGAATACTCGGCAAACATAGTTAAATGAAATAGTTCATCGGAATTATATATTTTTATTAATTATACCAATTTTAATTAAATATACACATTTTAGTCTGAACAACGTCTGATAGTTTAGCTACTTAATTATAATTGTAGGTGTGGGTGTGTATCGGCACACAAACATAAATTATACAGACATTTCTGACTATACCAATATTTAATAACCACCCAAGCCTCATATTGTTATTTATTGAAGTTAGTTCTGGAAATCGAAAACACGTCAGCTGTGAAGGCTCCCACCACGAGATTCTCTCTAGGGAAATTATCTACTAATAATTTAATTGAACTATATCAATTTTCTATGAAGTGGATGGAAAAATACTCCCTGTATTTTTTGTGTAAGCAGGCGTGTTCTATTTTGGTATTTGGGGTTCCATTCAACAAACAGAAACTATTACTTCTGAATATACTTTTGTAATATAATGCGAAATAAAAATTATTATAGGTATTACTATGTATTGTATTTATTAACGTATATACTAAAGTATTTATATAAATATAATGCATATATGTACGATGGTATGCCGCGTGCAGAGTAAAATTCTACCTGGTATTGTGACACCTATTCAGTCGTCTATATTTTTGATCGTGTAAAACCGGCGGGGTTGAATAGTACCTCCCTTGAACCAGGTTTTGGAGGAAGCGGGGGTACCAGAGCCAACAGATAGCGGTATATTTATTCGAAGCAATGTAGTTTAAATGCAACATGGCAGGAATGAGCAGTAGCATTCCTGTCGCAAAGCTACGCTATACGATTGCCACCACGAATTCCTCCTTTTTTGGGGATGTCTGTGTCTAGCAGTGGTCGTTTTATGGCTGCTATGATACTATAGTATTTAAAAATGTGAATATCTATAGAAAAATCATTATAAACCATAATTTTTTATAGAACCGATCATAATAAATGCCATGTCTATATATTTATATAAGCTATCGCAGTAAATTAGATACTTTTATTTCTAAGTGTCGAAATTAACTCATACTATTTTATATCACAAATACGAAAGTGTGTTTGCATATTTGTTAAACTTCCAATCTTTAATCGGTCAACCGATTTAGGTGCAATTTGATATGAATAGGTAAATAAAAGTGAGAGTTTTTATATATTTACGACATTTATATCTGTAAATATATCTACATATATCTGCCTCTATCTTGGCAGATCTATATTTATATTTATATATATATATATATTTATATATATATATGTGTATTTAAAATTTTTATATACGTTTTTAAAGTTCTTAAGCATAAGGCCAGCATAACACCAACATGAACGAACTATTATGTATATACGATCAAATTTGTTTAATATCGATGATTATGTAGTATTGAAATTAGTATTCTAAAGTGAAAAGTTTTGATAGAAACTATAAGACTAGTTAAAAACATTCGTTTGCCAGTAGAAAGCTATATTTTTTTCAAATAACCCATTATATAAAAAATCTAAAATGAAAGAGACCTAAACTGGAATAGTGTAAGCAAGACATATTTTTGTACTGATTAGAAAAAGAAATACGAAATAGACTCTTAACTATATTCCTGTGGTATCATATTCATCTTTAGTTAGGCCTTCAAGGCCTTCAGGTTGTTACATAATAAAACCCTTGAGACTCGCTCACTTTTAACCATTTTTTTTCTTGGCATTGTCATAGAGAGTAGGGCAAATTGGAAATAAACGAGTTCCCAAATGGTCGGCCTTCACGATATCCCTCGTCAGACCTACAATGGGGACCAGTACAAGTATCCCATTAGAGTTTTGTTCCCAACTTGAGATTGCGATATGTATATTTTATTGTTGAGGATTGTGAAGGTTCTCGAGCTCGCAGCTTGTAGGCGTAACAAGGCTTGGTACTTGAGACATCTATTATTGGGATCATTTCGATTTGCAAAGTTGCCATGTATGTTTCTTATTCTATTTTACGCAATCGGGCATAAATATATGTTCTTGACAACTCCACAATGCCAATATGCCATAGGCTAATGTATCGTTGATCACTATCATTTCTAACTGTAATATCTTATTTTCACTACAAAAAAAAACAAACATGATCTTGAATAAACACCTTAATCAAATTCATAATAATAAATGTAATATTAATTTTGTCAATATTATTAGTCCTATTTCCTATTCTTTTATTCTAATTCCTTTCTAAGCAAATCGTCTAGGCGATATACTCCGTTTGCAATTTCTTTATGCAATATCCAAGTTTTTCCATAACCCTATCTTGAAAATGTAACTCGCTATACGATGTGCAAGTCGTGTGCCTGAAATCCATGGAACATCGCAAAGTTAGTGAAAAGTAGACATCCATACCATTCTTTTGAGTTTCGTTATTATGTAAATGTTTGTGCCTTATCTACCTTTCAAGTTTTATTTCAAGGTTTATTTAATTGATTACTTGTAAGTTATGTCTTTAAATGGCTCTGAGAGCAGTCTTAGCAGTCTGAGAGCTTAAACATCAAAATCAAATGACTAAATAGACAAACAAGCATACGGTTCGAGTGATAGTTAGCTTCATCGCAGCCTATAGACGCTATAATAATTAAATTTAATGAAATAATAATATAAATTCCCACAACATCTCATACATTGGCCTGACTCCGCTTAAAGCACTTAGGTTACGGACGCCACACAACAGAGGAATAGCACTACTATAAAAATACATATATTTAAGACCCAGACACAGATCAAACACAAATATCATCATATAAATATTTGCTATGGGTCGGAACGAACCCATGACGAGTGAGCTAGGGTTACTAAATAGGATCACTACTATTTGCGCCATCAGGCCCGTCAAATATAGAATAGAATATTATAAACGTGTTGCCAACTTTGTGACTTCAAGATATTATGTCACATAATGGGTTATGTGTCAATGTCACAGTCACTGGGGTGACTTCACTGCCTCTCTCACCCTTCTAACCGGAACACAGCAATATGTGAAGTCAGCTGTTGGGCCGTAAAAATAGATGAGTGAGTTTTATTTCTTTAATCGCCTACGTTTCTTCCTTAATTTATTTAATGTTCTTTTATGTCCACTAGCTTTTAGCCGCGGCTTTTTTGTACTAAGGTTGTCATTTAGTAGAGGACTTCTTTGGGATGAATATCGTCTATATTTTCTTATATATTTTTCCGTATTCCCAATTATATGTACGCAAAAAGTTTCGTTTAGTTGTTCAACAACTACTGACTTGTTTATTTACAGGCCATTCAACTTATACCGCATATTAATATTGAGTGAATTTTTAATTTGTTATTCGATAGGCTTTCTAGCGCAAATGGTATCTTGTGCGCCAAAGGTACCCGGAGCAAATATTTATACGTTGAATGTTTGAATTTCTTATGTGCCTCTGTGTTATTTATATGTATTTTATATATATTTATAATATTTGTATTTTTTCTGTTGTCTGATATTCGTAACACAAGTGCTTGAAGCTGCTCATATTGAAGTCAAGTTGACATACAAGATGTCTGTGAATTTAATTTATTTATTTCTAACCACAACATTATAGTACGCGCTAAGCCCGTATTGATTGTTTATTTAGTTAGAAAACCGCAACAACTTTACATGATAATCACCTACATTGTAAAATTTGTATTAAAATATGTATAGGTTTTCTTTCAAAACCATTACTAAACGTCTCTATCAGAGTAGACTGGTAAGAAGAGGAGTATTCGTTTTACAATATGTTGTGATCGAGTTTCACATTTCATATGCAGTTCACAACATTTCTTTGTTCAGTGTCAATAATTGAGAGAATACGTTTCAAAGCAAATACCGTCTTTCTTTCATAAATAATAGACAAGTGACTGACTATGAGTATATTTTAATATCAGTGGACGTATCCGGTTTATTTTTCTACTCAAATTGTAAGTAAAAAAAATATTCTAACCCATGATTAAATATTTAACAAAATTGATGATAAATCGTATATGAATATTTTATCAAAGAGTATGAATACTTTGTTAAATGGTGGTCAAGTCTGAGATCTGGCCACAACATTCTAAAGTCGTTAATAACTTATTTTTTTTAATATTTTCGTAATAATAGCACTCTGTTCCAACACTGTAAGAAATAGAGGTTGTACAAAGGCATTATGTACAGCAAGACCTAATTTCGCAGGTTTGCATTGTTTGCATGCTTTTATCCGAAGGCGGAACTGCTGTGGGCTGAAAGCGCTATTGTCTCACACAAAGCAATACGCTAACGCATTAGCAAGTGTTAGAAGGAGGCAATTATACGGTTGTATAGTTTGAAATTAACAGCAGCGTTCGTTAATTTATATATAGAGTCGAGTTTATTGGGCACCATTTTCCATTTGGTCTTATATTCTGTAGGTAGGCTTCAATTAAAAGTGACAATTCTAGACTTTAATTTAGTCATTTTATCAGCTGTATGATATCGACTAACAGTCAGCTGTATGATATCGACTAACAGTCAGCTGTATGACGATGATCGTAGATCATTATCGGTCCAGCGACATTGTTGCCTATTCCTAGCCCTGTCGAAATAGGGACAGAATTTGAGCTACTCTGCTTTAGATGAAAAGACTGCCGTCTGTCAGTTACTTGCCTGTCATAGAGTTACTATGCCAAGATATAATGATTATCTTACCTCTTTAATTACAAGGGCCTATATTAACGATCTGAGCCTGATTTTTTTAGAAAAGAAATATTAAAAATATATCATTATACCAGCCATTGGAAGTTCACTGCTAGATATAAGCCCCTCCAAGCATGGAGGTTTATAGCCAAAAATTTCCGCGCTAGGCATGCGTATTGGCAATCGCAAAGCGCAGCTATTGCTACGGGGATCCTGTTTCGGATGGATATACCACCATCTGTCGGTTCTGGTACCTTAGTCGCCTATGACGACACATGGTGCAGTGGGCGGTACTATTATATTCTGCTGGTACCTCATAGAACAAATAAAAACACATAAATAAACAAAATAGTTTTAATATAGGTGACGAAAAAAGCTCGTGTAATTACAAATTTTCTTTTAAAATACGCTACACCTTTTTATATAATACTAGCTAACTACTAGAAAATTCGACTAGGCGCTGTCGTTGTGACAGTAGTCGGATATTAGTAGCGGATATTATTTATCCATAACTACCAAGCATCTATAAACTATTTGTTCATCTGAATTCAAAAAAGCTAAAATAAATTTCACATAGACGGCTCAAACCATATAGGCTGTGCATTCAGCTGGAATAAGCTCCCGTGTGTACACAAATGTAAGGATTTCTTGATAAGCGTCCGTCTGTAAGCTTTTGTGAAAAATCGTCTTCTATATTAAGTACAGTAATATTAAATAAAGTTGATGATTTTTTTCGCATTATAAATTTAGGATTTGTGTTATAACTTGATAACAAAGGTAATAATATACGTTTTTAAAATTATCAGAAACAAGGTTTTTGATCTTGTATCATTTGATCACACGGGCAGTAGGAAGTGGTACACACAGTCTTTTCTTAGTATGATATTTTTAAAACTCGACACGTTAGAATTGCCACGTTCCTACTTCACAAAATACAGCCTCCAGTAACCACAGTATGAGATTTGAACAACATTATATATGACATTGCCGTGAGTAACCGTCGGAGTAGAATAATACTTCCCACTGCACCAGGTGTCATAAGAGGCGACTAAGGTACCAGAACCGACAGATGGCGGTATATCCATCTGAAACAGTGCAGTTCAAATGTACAAAGTGGAAATGGGCAGCAGCATCCCCGTCTCGATAGCTGCGCTCTGCGATTGCCAACACGCTTGCCCAGCGCGGCAATTATGGGAAAAAAACCCAGCAAATATGTCCAAAAGTGGCCTTTTAATAGCTGGTATGATGATGATATATGACTAACCCGGTGGAGCTGAAAGCGCACTCGGTAATGGGTTCGATGTCTACACAAGCCATTATTTATGGTAGATGTTAAATATATATTCAAGTGTTATTTTTGTGATTATTGCCTGATATTGGTAACGTCAATATTGGCAAAACACATGAGGTGTCGTGTGAATAAAAAAAAACAAATACGATAAAAGACAATGACTATCAAGCAATCTTAATGTCGTAAATTAGGTGATTTAAATAGCGTATTTTTAGTAAAATTATCAGTTAATCCCAACTGAGGGTAAAATCTCCCTTCCAGTGTAGTAGGAGAGAGTGAATTAATTAATACGCGCGAGTGTCGGGTCCCCTTAATGGACATTGGTTGTGGCGTGGACAGGTTGCGACAGCCTTTGACTGGCACTTGTTTGGTTCGTTTTAGAAAGGTGGAGTAAAATATACTATCCTTTACACACATACTTCTTTCTATTACTAATAGCCTAGCATACATGTGTTAAAATGGTAAACACTTATATAAGCTCTTATTGCAATGCCTATGATTACACATCGCAAAGATTTCAGACCCTTCACCAATTTACTGACTTAAGAATATTAAATAATATTACCTTGTAATTTGACTGCCTCTTAGCATTCAGATGAGAACATCTCTCGTCTTTTACATACATAATTCAATCTAGTCTTGGTCTAGTAAATGTTATTTTTAGAACATTCGGTTATCATAATATAGTCTTTTCTTATGCAGGAATTTAGAAAATAGAATTGAACTCTGCTTAGTACACACGCGAACAAAAATACAAGCACGCACTTACACACACAGAATTTATAAAACCAACAAATTTGTAAGTATCATTTGTTTTTAACTTTCTGGACATGGTATTTGATATCTGGACAGGACCTTAAATTGTCGACGAACTCACATTATTCGACATCTAAAAAATAGATATCTGCCTAATAATCTGAAATAGATTTTGAGTTATCAAGGTGTAAAAAGTACCTCCAAATAGTGGGTGTAAAAATACACACGGCTGTTGCGTCGCCATTTTTTTTTCATTTGACTTAGAAATATGCCTGAGTGATAATTGACGGGCACAGTGGTGCAGATGGTAGTGATTTTATCTAGTGCGCCAAAGATCGTGGGTTCGACCCCCACATAGGATAAATATTAATAAGATGATGTTTGTATTTGTTCAATGTTTACGTGTTAAATATATGTATCTCTGTAGTATATTTATGATTAATCTGTTGTCTAATGTCCATAACACAAGTACTTTGAGCGGCTTATCTCATAGTCACGCCAATGTATTAAATATCGTGGGAGTGTTATTATTATTTCATACATTCTTAATGCAAATTCACCTCCTTTGTACTTATATGCCCCTACCACTAACAACGTTATATTACTAAACTTTATCTACTAATCAGACTACGCGTTAGAATCACTACACGTAGATTATGATAACGATCATCTACCAGCGCTTTAGTGTCCGCCTGAGAATATTAATGAAGAGGCTCCCCCAAAGGGGTTCACTGCATGTTCGCATTGCAAATGATACGTATAAATCAGAATGAAAATCGCAATATGCCAGCGTAAGCCTAATGAGTGCCCGCGGCTTGTTTCGACATCGGACTTGAGTGGGCGGAAATTAATAGTTCTGAAAATGTATGGAGAGATTGATTTTGTATTAATTTGGCTCGTGTATTAAATTTTTGTTCTATTTATTAACTGTCAGCATAGAAATAAATATCAATAGTAGATTTTTTACTCTTTTATTTAATATTAGCAGCACCCCTTGGTTTCACCTGCATTAAGTTGTAGATTTTCGAAAAAATATTTTAGACATGCTTCATGATTATAAATAAAGAACCTTTATGCTGAATTTAATTCAAATCACCTCAAAAACAGCAAAGTTTCTCACTAAAATTGCATACCCGTTTTTCCCCTTTCTGAGGTGAATCCTTAGTGCTTCTCTACGTCATAAAAGTGTGTGCAAAATTTCAATTTTCTATCCCTTATCGGGCTTAAAACCCTGCGATGATATGTCAGTCAGTTAGTCAACTTTTTCTTTTATATATTTATGTGGAGTCAAATTGATAATTTTGCCAGTTCACGGGCATGACATATCTTTTTATCGGCAATATTTAATTACAAATTAAATCATATTTCTCCTCTCTTTATTAACTTTCATTTCATTCAGTGAATTTTGTCGAAATACGAATATTCATACAAGTTTATGTGGATTCAACTTGATTTCTATAGATAAATTGTATTGTGGTCAAAAACATAAAATATGACTTTTTTTTAATTTTTTCTTGCATCTTATATCATAACGATGAACAATTTACTGCAAGATGTCTTCCATTACGGACAGGGCTCGTTAAAATCGATCCATATTATACAACCATGATTATTGCTTCTGGGATTCTGTAAGTTGTAGAAAGGTAGTTTAGAAATTAGTAGACATAGTTAATAACCATAGTGTGAAACTGGCTCTTAATGATGACAAATTAATCAGTTTCATGCAAAGAAAATTGCAGTACATTTTTTTCTGAAAAAAAACTACATAAGGTATTTTTAAAACATAGAGTTATGACGGATATATAAAGATGGTGCAATAAGAGATAAAATAAAGAAGTCACTGGAAGTCAGTAACATCTTCCTTCACCTAAAAAAATCTTAGTAGATTACTCGTAGATCAATGAACTTGCAAATAGACGAGACATCCAATATTTTAAGAAGCGGAATATAAATGATACGGATGTTTTACGAGAGAGAGTTAATTGTAATAAAAGCGCATGCACCATAAAATTTTCTCGTGTGAAAGAGGTTTAGTACTAATAAAACTCAGCATAAAGTTTTCCAAGAGATTTTGAAGAAAGACGCAATTTTCACCCTGTGATAAAATTAAACAAATGTACGAATAAGAATGTACGGAGAGTTTTCCAACCAAATCCTTTTTGTATCGTCTATCGTCTACAGCTTTTTCCGACTGGTTGGTATACAGTAACATGTGCAGATAATATTATCTTCTCTTAGGTTATGTGCGTAAGAGATTACTAAATTGTCTTTTGTTTTTGTCCCATACTTAATCAAATAAAAGGAGGAAGGTCAAGGTATGATTTTTTATAAAAAGAGAATGTGTTATTAAAGTTATTACAATTTGAATATAGAATAATATATATTATGTATATTTATTAGCAAAAATATATCTGTGCTAAGTAAAAATAATAACGATTTAACGGGCCCAATGGCGCAGATGTTTTTGACACTATCTTATGCGCCAGGCGGCGTGGGTTCGATAACCACTCATGACAAATATTTATATGATGATTTTTGTGTTTTTGTCATGTGTTTGGTTGTTAAAAATATGTATTTAAGTATTATATTTGGGAATCCACTGTTGTCTGATAACTGTAACACAGGTGTTTTAAGAGACTTACCATGGAGTCAGGTCAATGTATGAGATGTGTGAATATATAACTATTATGGTTCCATAAGAAAATCAGGGTCATCAGTTTTATGAATATTGAATTCAATCTTATAAATGAAATATGGTTCCATCCTAACTGTTATTTTTATTCCTATTAAAAGAGCAGAAATTAAACTGTATTTTGACTTTGAGTTTCAATTCAATTCCCACCTAATTGAAATAAAATATTTCAAAAGTATGTACTTATACTCAACATTTAAAAACAATTTCTCGTCTTAATGTAAATTTTTGTACTTATTTTAACAATATCATGTAATATATACACGAACCCATCGCACATCATTTGTCCTATTCATCAATATTTCTCCTATATAATTGAATAATAAAAAAACAGCGGTCCAATATACCTGATACAAGCACTCGGCTATCGCCAAATATTTGTTTTACTTATTATGTTTGCCCACAAGATTTCTGGGTAAGATGAGAAAATGCAAAGCGTATTCCGTGCGAGTTATTATAAGGGAGTGTCCATGTTGTGACGGGCGATTAAAATTGTTTACACGGCTAATGAAAACGACATTTTCCGTAGTGACGTGGCGTTATACTGAGACGGGCCGTACTTGGATAATTAAAATAAACATTACACGATAAAAAGCTTAATTTCTTTACGCTTTTTTATGTTTTGCGTATTCGTTTTTTAATAGACGTTTGTACGTTACATATTGCAGGTCCTACAGCGTGAGCACTATACAGTCTTTTGTTATTAACAAGTTCGCTCATAATAATAACTTTATCGTATATTAATCAAACTGATACTAAAAATTAATACAAGTTAAATATTAAGATGTGTAACCTTAACGCATAAAGCAATATCTTCCAGGCAAACTTTGAAAGAATAGAACAGCAAGAAAATAGCAAGATAGTTTAGAGTATATCTATAATAGATTCACACAATATTTCATATATACTATCTGTAATATATTCTGACATAATCTCAAACATTGGCCTGACTCCAATGTAAGTCAGTTAATTCACTTGTGTTACGGACATCAGGAAACAGAGGGATTATAAATATGATACATACAGATTTTTAACATCAAGTGATTCTGGTGAGGGGGGAGAGGCTACGACGCACGAAATAGGATACATTGGCACATAAAATAGTATCACTATCATCGGTGCCATTGGACCAGTCATTGTTTATAATACTATACATCTATATATATAAAAATGAAACCCGTTTCGCGTTGTCACGGCATCACGTGTGAACGGCTGAACCGATTTCGATAATTCTTTTTTTTAAATGTTTGTGGAAGTCCAAGGATGGTTCTTACGGAAAAAAATATTAAGAAAATCTCTGAGAAATATTGAAAAGTATACATTTAATTTTGCATATTTTAAAAAACGCGCGTTACGAATGTCAATTTTTTTTTATACGAATGTCAACGTCATTCACAGCCATAGACTATATTAAAAGAGCATCGTTTGTTCGGAAACGTGGTTACTTAATTAAGTTTGTTCGGAAACGTGGTTACTTAATTAAATTCTATTGCACTATTTTATAATTTTTTGAAAATAATACAAATAGTAAACCTTTACAAATTTCGCATATCCTATTTAGTAATCTGTGGTAGTATCTGTTTCCCTAACTTGACATTGGCGTCATTGGTGAGTGGCTGAACAGCCAAGCCAGTTAAAAAAAAAACTGTGGTAATCTGTGGCATCACATCCATAACCGCTTTTGTTTGATAATTACGGTAAGTTGACAGCTTCATATCGATTTTTGGTAACTTTTGGTGACTACATAATATTACAATTTGGTTATTCCCGTGTCGGAAAACCATCAGCATTATTTATTTACGCGCCAGAACATTAAACTAAAAATATAGTGTACCAAAAAGCATTAGATTAAAGAAACAGCAGCATTAGAATAGAGAGAAACAGTGAAGGGTATAGAGGCTATTAGTTGTTTTCTAGAGCGCGCGTGGTGTTAAGCTCAGTATTTACTTCAAAATGCCAAGTTGTTCAATAGCGATTTGTAAAAATATAAGTGGAATTATTGAATCCTATGGAATAAACACTATTATGAAAATATATATTTTGTTTTGTATTTAATAAAATTAGGTCCTTTTCAGATATGGCGAGACCAGGGAAATAGGGATTAATTTATATATGGAGGATATTATAGATTCCAGTTTAAATTGAATAGGTACTCATACCTAAGATAGGTCAACTATACAAAATAAAGTAGTGCATCAAAGCTACGCTAAGGCGGTACGAAGTTCGCCGGGTCAGCTAGTACATATATGTATATACATCTCCAGTACCTAACTGTTCGCTTAGTCCAATATTTTTATGGGGTTTTGTATACGATATATTGAAGTAAACTGACTGTTTATTAACCTTCCACATTTGGTGCCGTATTGCCATATTGAGTATAAAAGGTCCATTTGTATTTTTTTATGTTACTGATTTCACCCACCGCTTTCTCCTCGAGAACTTCACGTTCTGTTAGCTCACCTGTGCAAAAAACCGTGCTGATTCTATAGAGATAAATTAAAAGCAGATTTATGCTGCGAGAAACATGCTTTCGGGACAAAAAGTAGTTTTCGTATTACTTCAAACTATCGCTAATATGTGCCAAATTTTTGTACAGATTTGTATTACAAAAATAAAAATAGTAAAGATCCATACTAACAAATTTCCAACTAGTACAATTATATCAAAAATAGCTTGATAAGAGGCATAATAAAGGAACGCTGAGTAAAAATGTAATAGATATTTTAGTCATAATATATTTAATTTTATTTTCTTGTATCTGAAGAATTTATAGGTTTTTCTGTAACACGATACCTCAACGTATAGAAGAACTGAAGCTAAAACTTCAACATTGCCAAATACAATATTATGTTGAGCGGAGGAAATTTTTGCAGGGAAAATATACCTTCCGCATACCACGCACCACTGATGTGGGATGGCCTAGGAATTACCTTAATCAAATATAAGTACCAAGAAAACACGAACTTGTTTAAAATTACTAAGCGAGCAAAGGAAGCGAGAGAGATATGCAAAGATGTGGAAATTCAGTTTCTGCGTACCCTGATGAGCCACAGGTCTGATGTATATTTTGACCGTGTTAAAAACAGCCTTGTCTTTAGCACGAAGTAACCGAATCAGGTTACTGCGCATCAGTGGCTTTACGGGAAATTGTGTTCAAGTACTAGAGGAAATTGTATTTTAGGCAACTCATTAGGGATCATTCGGATTCGAGGTCGGGCCGACTGTCGTTCAAGTTAAAACTATAGCAATAATCGCACTGTTCTGTTCCGTTACATAAATTTGAAGGTTCAAGTTATACATGAATAGAAAATTTTATACCCAATTCTTAATTTGTGGAAATGTGCCGATGGCACATATCTTAATGTACATGTCTTGTGCTACAAAGAAGTGGATTATAAAGTCGTAACTTATAAAGGAGGGCATGCAAAGGAGGGCACTCACAAAAATGTTATAAATTCCAGTTTTTGCGAAAATCTTAATTTTGATGCTACGCTTTAAATTCTAAAAGTCACATATTAAAATCGTTATATTCATTCAATTGTTTATTCAATATAAAAAAAATATATGTAACATTAAATGAATTTTAAGGAGAAATAGAGGATTTAGCATTTAGATAAAGAAACGTGAACTCTGAGGCTTTACTGAAAGCTAAAACAAGACAATAAATATTCACTAGTTATTTTATCTAAAAAACTTAAGCAAACCAGAATACCACAATAAAGGAATACCGGACTGTTCGTATTCTCTTTCAACTGAACTGGCGTTCATTCATAAAACAATCTCTTAATCCGGACCTGCCATGCGGCGATAGAGTAATTAAAATTCTGGTAACACCAGACCGGGGAGTGCCCAGGGCGGTGTATGGATAAAAGATTTTTAGTAATTAAAGTCCGCTATAAATCAAACATAATTTTAGTGAAGACATTAAAATGATTTAGCATTGGGTTCCTTTTTTGGAAAATTCTACATAATTTTCCACTTATATTTCTTAGTAACTTTTTTGGGGAGATAATGTGTTTTTATATCAATTTAATTGTTTATTGTGTTAATCATTGAGGCACAATTATATATGTATACAACTATGATTATCGTATTATATGTGTAAAAAATGTAAAGACAGATTTTACAACATGTAAAGACTTCTTCATGCGAAGTACATTGATAATACAAAATAATATAAATTCATCATGCTCGTATTTTTTTAAATACTGATGTATAGACAAATGTACCATAAAATGATATAATGTAAATAAATTTTACCTTTAGATACTTGCCTCTGATAATATACTGTATTATTTGTATTCTAAATATACCACTCATTAAGAGATATTAACATTGAGACAAGTTACAATTAGTATGACATCCAGGTATTCCAAGGTATATTTCAGGAAAAACCTACGATGTCCGCGCCAAGAAGATGAGGGAGTATGTTGTAAGTTAGAACAAAGTTACGGATGTACATTGAATCTTATTAATATATTTGTGAGATATATTCCAAAAGGCATTATCCCTATCCCTTACTCAAGCTCGATTGGTCATTGTATATAAACACATATTAATTACTAAGTAAGGCAACAACCTCATTATACTATATTTTCTACTATGTAGTATATGAATTTCATTGAATTTTATTTTATTGACATTTAAACATACATAATTTTTTTTTTTAAGTTATGAATTTAGAAAACATGCATACGATCCGCTTGATGATAAAAGACCGCAGTCTATAGACACTGGTGTCATGACAAAGATCACTAGAGTGTCGCTAACCCTGTATTTACCCAGTAATTTCACAGCCTCTCTTACCCTTCAAACCAGAACACTGCTATTTGAATGAGGTACCAATGTCGACGACTTTTGTAAGAGGTCTATCTCTAGTAGAAATAGGTGAATACCGTTATAGTTAAATCGAATCAACCGAATTATATCTGTCAGTCACATGTTTTACTCTTTTTACTATTAAGTTAAGAAACAAACACACATAATACTAATATTCAATAAGTACTATAGTCAATGCAGCTCAAATGCACAGGGCGGGAATGGGCAGCAACATCCCCGTCGCGAAAGCTGCTCTGTGCGATGCCAACACGCTTGCCCAGCGCTGCAATTATGGGCAAAATTCCTTCTTACTTAGGGAGGCCTATGTCCAGCAGAGGACTTTCAATGGCTGGTATGATCATGATGTTGAATATAAATCAATAAACTCTATAGTCAATAATTAATAAACTACGAATATGTTACTAAAAAATTGATAAAATACGGACCAGATGGCGCAGATGGTAGTTATTCTATCTTGTGCGCCTAGAGTCGAGGGTTCGATCCCTACCATAGACAAATATTTATATGATGATACTTGTATTTGTTCTGTGTCTGGGTATTAAATATATATGTATTTAAGTGTTATATATTGACTTGTCTTATGCTCATTACACAAGTGCTTAGCGGCTTATCACGGAGGTCTATGTATGATATGTTGTGAGAATTTGTAGGTATTATCATTGATTTGCGACAAAAAACGTACACAAACAAGTATGTCGTTACCAGCACAAAAAACAAAAATTATAAATTTGAGAATTAATCACTCATAAAAGCCCCTTGTCACTTTAGTCGGTTTGATGCGTAATCTATCAAAACCATCGCTTAAAACTTTTAACCGGAAAATTTATTATTGAAAATCTATGTTAATTTATCTGCCTTACCCTATAAACAGTAACAGATCAATACGAGCGTTGTTAGACGCCAACAATATTTCCTTCCCGTACTAAAGTATGCTCCTATACAATGTTTGTAAAGAACTTACGCCTACATCGAGTGATATATTCATAACCGAACACCGTTAATATTTCATGAACATAAAAACACAAAGAAACGTCGTAAAAACTTCTTATCAACGGTTCTTCTGGAAATATGCGGGCAGGAGTAGAGCTGACATTTACGTAAGCACGAGCAGACATTTGAATATAATCTCTAACAAGTTGCGCTAATGCCGCGCGAACGCCTGTGAAAACTTTAACAACTCTTGTTATTTTCCATATCTGAATTCTGGAGGCGTGAATTTGGAAGGGCCTCGGGAAGTTCTGGGGTTAACTTATTTGGAAATCGGTAGAGAATTTTTTTTTGTGCATTTATCTAAAATATTCCAATTTTAAATCTCATCAACAAAAAACTGTTTATTTTTTATAATTTAAAAATAAACTACGTTTAATTTAAAACTATATAAAAGCAGTAGTTCACCTGACAGACGTTGTAATAAAAAAAAATATCAGAAAAGCCGGCAAATATTATATGTGCTTAATATTCGACGGGCCCGATGCCGCAGATTGTAGTAATAATAATAATAGATTTATTTGTTCCACAATAAACAGACTTAAAACTAAGTTAAATTATTGTAAAAGAGATTTTTTAAATCTATTTTGAAGGGCTGGTGCTTGATCTAGATTGTGTTTTTGGCCACTAGGTCTCCCATTTGTTTGTCAACATGTAGTATTAATTTCATAAAATATTATTAAAAATCAACATTTTTATTACTACCTAGTCTTAGTGTATTTACATATAGTTAAAGTGTCTGATGTGTGTAAAATTGTTTGCTGTATTATAGGGCAAGTGTATGTATGCATGTGTAATCACGAACTAGTGATCCTATCTTGTACGCTAAAGGTCGTGGGTCCGATTCTCGCACAGAGCAAATATTTGTATGATCATATTCGTGTTTGTTCAGTGTCTGGGTGTTAAATATATGTGTTTTAGTAGTATATTTGTGATTCCTCTATTGTCTGGCGTCCGTAGCACAAGTGCTTTAAGCGATTTACCACGGAGTCAAGTCACTGTATAAGATGTCGTGGGAATTAATTTATTATATTATTTATATGTGAAACGCTGACATTTTATATGTTATTAAATAATAATGAAAGAACGGGTACACTAATAACGAGTACTTTAAATTTACTATGTAAGGTAGTAGCCTTAGATATTAAATTTAAATATCATGCGCTGTCCGTGACAACAATAGAAATATACACATAATATATAATGAGAATACATCTACACTATATTACAATTGGAGGTAAATATAAAAAAAATAGATAGCCGGTAATTATTAAATGTGCTTGATATGTGATACACTGACATAAAATTTGTTTGCAGTATAGATTTTTCCTATCTAATGGCTAACTTACAAAATGGCACTGCGACTCAGATGTTATATCTCGTTCAAACTTACTAATGATTATTAAAATACAAACGCGTTCAAAATAAATTGTATTATCTAATGATTTCATTATCAGAGCCATACATACGCGTTGGTTGGTTCTCCCACACTCGCGTTAGAGGAATTAGTACGTAAATGAGATTTGCTTGTTTTACATATTACTAGATAATATGCAAATATTGTCACACGCCTAATAAGTAATATCCTTCAGAGATTTCAAGCGAACGCGATAGATTTTGATCGTATATCCGATCATACAGTGTAGCGAGCATAATAAGAAGACAGGTCCTAAGCTCCAATGAGCTTAGTATTTTTTCCTATAACACAGATAGTCCTTTAGAAAATGATTGTTTCTTAGGTGTTATTGAAATTTCTGTATTAGGTAGTGTTTCTATTAAGGTCACGGGCTCAATTCCAACCCAAGATTTACATTTATTTAATAAACATTTATGTTTAGTCTATCTAAGTGTAAAATTGACGTGCCCGGTGGCGCCGATAGTAGTGATCCTATCTAGTGCACCAAAGGTAGGTTTGATCCCTACCCAAACCAAGTGTTTATGTGATGATATATGTGTTTGTTTGTGGTACTCTATTTGTAATTCCTTTATTGTATGATGTCTGTAAGCAAGCAGGCAAGTACCTTAAGCGACTTACTACGAAGACAGTTCAATGTGTATAATACTCCGTGAATTTTTAATTTATTTAGCCGCAGGGTGCCAGCAGAGTAGCGTAGTACCTCCCCTGTACCAAGTATCGTAACGGGCGACTGAGGTACCGGAACCGATAGAGTGCGGTATATCCATCCGAAACAGTGCAGCTCAAATTTACGGGATGGAGATAGGCTGCAGCATCCTCGACGGGAAAGCTAAACTTTACGATTACCAATACGATTGCCCAGCGTGGCTATTATGGGCAAATTCCCCCTTATTGAGGAGGTCTACTTCTAGCAGTAGTCTTACAAAGAATGAAAAATATGACTAGCCGATATAAATAATTTATATATAAATATATATGTATGTATTATATATGTAATAGCTATGTTGTCGTACACTCATAACACAAATGCTTTCACCGATTTAGGTCAATGTTATGTGAATTTATAAAATATGTAGGTATATAATAAATTATGTGCACGTTGCATTAATTGGGAAAAGAGTTGCAAAGGGTTGAGGGATATCGGCACAGTACAATACCTCCTACCTGTATATCATTTAGGAAGCCAATGAGGCGCACATCTATCTAAAACAGTTTTAAATGCATTTAAGCCTTCCCAGCGTGGCTATAAAGAGTAAACGTACTCTTTTCATGGGGAAACTTATTTCCTGCGGTGGACGTTCACGTCATCATGTCAACTGTAGGTATCGCTGATATAATAACGATGATAATTATGTCTACCATACTTTTGTTCTTTCTGGTACTTATTAACAAAAACAAATCCTCTATGATATCTAAAAATATTATAAGCAAATATTTTACCAGCAGATCTCTAACTTTCCCCCAAATCCTTCCAGAATCATTTCGTTAGACTACTTTTCCTGTGTGTGTGTTAAGTTTTTGAGCACTTACATGGATTTTAGGGATTCTTACTATAATCATACCATTAACTTTATACTGTTTTTAATCCAAAACTTATCATATAATGTTAATTGTATATGTATGTAATACTTAATTATATACTTGCATACTCTATTACCCTGCTTATAGTATAAGTAATTAAGCTATAAATATTAAAATAACATTCCTTTATTATAAAATTTTTACAATACCTTAACAACTTTAATAATTAGGTATGAATGTTCGTGTTAATTCAGCGAAATGAAATTATAGCGTTAAGTGTATTTAATTAATAATTAATAAAATTGACCGGTTATTATGATCAGTGAGAATATTTACTCATTCAAAATGAAGTCAGTTAATTATTGCATACTTTGCATAGCTCTTTTGATTAAAAGCAAAACAAAAGTATATATAATAAAATGAAAGAAAATTTTTTTTATTGAATTTATACAAATGGTTTGACAATAAAATATTATGTAATTTGTCATATATTGTACTAGCTTTCTGCCCGCGAGTTTGTCCGCGTTAAAATGAAATCGAAATCAAATCAAAATATTCTTTTTTCTAGTAAGCCCATTATAAGTACTCAAATTCCAAATCATTCGAATCGTCAAAATCATCGATTACTTTATTTCTTATTATTAGGACTTATTTTTAAAAGATCACTGCTTTCATTTTCGTTCAAAACTGTTTCTACGTTTTGTTTAATTATTACGGGTTCTTTGATGAGTGCCCATAGGCCAACAAATTTTCGTATTGTATTGTATTTCAGTTTGAAGGGTGAGAGAGGCAGCGAAATGTGGTTGGTTAACGCTCTAATCATATCTTCGTGATAATACGAGCGTCTACAGGCTGCGGTAACACTTTCTATCTCGTAGATCATATGCTAGTTTATTGGCTTCGAGTATTATTAAAAAAACTGCCTATTTTTAGCAGTGGACGCACAAATTGAGAATCATTTAAATTTATTTCTTGGTGATATTCAGTAAGTACTATCATTTCATTCGATAATACAAAAACAGGCAACCAAAATATGTCAAAAAAGGCACGACTGGCTAATCATAGAGGTGTGTTGGTTTCAACACGGACATATTGTAGTAAATATTGGGTATTGTAGAAGAAGAATGCGTATAAAATAGATGCTGTTGCAATGAGAGCACTTCGGAGCATGTATGGCTTGAGTTTGAAAGATAGATTAAAGAATAGTGTGATAAGAGATCGTTGTATTGTATAAGATTTTGTTGTGACAACAATAGAGAAAGGAATGTTAAGATTGTTTGGATATGAAGAAAGGATGGATTAAAGTACAATGACTACATTAATATTTAGAGCGGAAGTGAATGTAAGAGTTGTTGTGTGAGAGTACGGGACGACCTAAGCGAAAATATCTTAACCAGATAGAAAAGGTATTAAAGTAGGGTCAGATCAGAAGTAAGAAGAATAAACGAGCGCGCATAAAAGGACTGATGCGATTCAAGGAAGCGAGAGAGGTATACTAAGATCATAACAAGTAGAAATCCATAGTTTTTGCCTACCTCGATGGAACACAGGCGTGATGTATGTATGCGTACGTATGTAATACAAAAAATATATTATTTAAATACTTAGTTTCATAAAAAATTTTGAGATATATTAGATATTCAATTTAGTTATAGTCTCAGTAGTTGCATAAAAGCGTATTTTCAATATCCTTTCATCCAATAGAATACACATATGATGCAGTATATTAACGCAAAATTTTATAATGACATTTCGTTTTTAAAAGTTCGTTGAAAGGATTTTGCTTCATAAATATTGAATATAGACTAAATGAATTTGTTGCGTGCATTCTGATTGATGTAGACATTATTTATATTATTGGTTGAATGCGACTTAATATCTTTGGTTCACAGGGTTGGTGACACGCTAATATCTTTGTGATGACACGTGCGGCCACGTTTACCATCATGCAGGGCGTATACTTAATTGCTGGCTTCATAATATATAAAAAAAAAGATTTTAGCTTACCGAATATTTACCAATCTGTAATTAATTTACCAACATATTAGTTACAAGGTTAAATACTTTAAAAAAAAGGCTTAAAAAAACTTTACTCCATGCTAAAGTATCCAAAGTATTTGGTCATGTATATATATTTGATAAAGAATTTAATATCTACAATATTTGTTTCTTCGAATTTAGACTAACTAAAAAACCGAAGGACGCCCAAATTTGAAACAAAATAAGCATTGATAAAATCAGATAAAAATTAAATGGTAACATCATTTGCTTCAACTTTAAAACGCACAATGCTCCAGAGAGCCATCCATCAAAGTTTCTCAATCCATTAACAGGATTTCCCTAGAGGGTGCTTACTGGATAACATTTGATAACGGAACACCTTCCCTTTTTGAGAAGGAGAACTGTTTGCTTTTTAAATTTAAGTGATGTGGCTTTTTCTTTCCTTGACAGTTGCATCTTACTTGTCGTCTGTAGTATCAGACGTGCGATGGCGCTGAAATCTTGATCCCCACCCAGGACAAATATTTATATGATGATATTTGTGTTTATCCTGTCTCTGGGTGTTAAATATATGTATTAAAGTAGTATATTTGTGATTATTCTGTTGTCTCACGTCCATGACACAAATGCTTTAAGCGACTTATTACAGACGGAGTTAGATCAGTCCACGAGATAGGATAACTACCATCTGCGTTTTTATTTTAACCTGAGCATTACCTTCACTCGTTAAAACGGACACGGTTGAGAAAGACAAATGCCTTCAATGTATCATTTTCTGCAACACCACCGTTAATATATACACGCTATTAACTAGGCCTGAACTCTTTAACTTAAAATTCTGCACCGTATTTGAAGAAGGAAATAAGGGAACAAGAGACGTGACCTTTCTTAATCAGGCTATTATCATTCTCACCGTCTTTTTCTTCCCCGGCCATCTCGTTCGGCGAAAATAAGTTCACCCTTCGATAGGAGCCCAGATATGGAACATTGGCATAGTTAAAGACAAACAGTGGGTCTTTTAGTATAAAATACAAATGGACGAATTGAGTACACTTGTATAAGAATTTTTTTTCTTTATTTTTACATTGTCGATTGGCTGAATATAATATAGCCAAGGTAAAACTTATCCGTAAGAGAAAAATGTAAATTTATTGTTACATATTTGTTGGCGCAATAATTTGACGAAAAATATACCTAAAAAATATACTAGACCTTAGTAATATGAACAGGGTTTATTTATTAATGTAAAATAATAATAAAAGGGTTCAATAATATCAGATCAATCAGATTCTATAATTTTATTATATATATTGTTTACAAAGAAAAGTACCTATGGTTTCCTTTAATTAAATACAGTTAATTATTCGACGTTCGACGAAAACTGAATTGACAAAGTAAGGTTTTTAATGCGTCAAAGATGCTTAAAATCTTTGTAAATTTATGGAAATACGACCTCCTATTTTCCACCATTCCAACATGCTAGTAGTGCTTTCCTACCTCTGTATTATTAATGTCGATTAAAATATATTACACCAGTATTTATCAAAACACGTGTAAAATTTAGAAATTCTTGCTATAATAGCTTTTTTATAAAAGTTCATGGTATCCTTTGCAAAATATGCTAGTAGTAATAAGCATTCACGGAATTTTAATATTCAAACGTATGAAGGGGTAAATCAAATCCCACCAAAAACATTATTATGTAAACGACGTCAAACGACTTGCACTATCAAAAAATTATTAGATCTCATGTCGAGCCAGGATTCTGACTTTACACGCCCTAACTCTACACAGCTAACTTCACATACTCTACACCTATGCAAAATATACAGCTTGTCCATTTTTTAATATTTACATGGGTGTAAAATGAAAAATGTGTGCACTGTTTACTACCTTTTTGTAGTACAAAAATTCTAAATTCTAGTAATAACGAAATGCCTCGCGCTCTGTTTGATTTGTCTTGGCAGGGGCGCTACCGTGCTACCAAATTGTAATTAAACGTCGCGTTCAAAAATTTTTAAGACAATTGAATTTACAACTTATCCTCGTTGCATTACTTACTGTATTTATTTTGACTGTACAAGCTAATAATGAGGAAAACCTTAATCAAGATGTTAATAAATTCTTACCAAGCATCTGTGGTGTGTAAGCTTTCCGATATCCAGGCAGATAGCATGTTGGCGATCTTTGCCTGAGCACGGGGGAATGAATCTAAGTTATTTGCAAGCCTATGAATATATATATACACTTACTTATATACGCCATATATAAGATTATGCTGTAGTGTGTGATTGTACATATATTTTTCTTTATAATTATTATAAATATTAAGTAATATAGTTTTTTACTTACATTAACCTATTTGTATTATTTATCTATGACTCATGGCATTTGTGGATATGAGTAGTGATACGAGATACTGGAAATGCTATAATTTTTGTAGTTTTTAAACTCAAGTAGAATAACCAACTTCGAGTGCTCACGCATCTACAATTATAGTAGAGAATTAAAGAATAATTAATGATTTGCCAATTTAACAGCGTAGAGCTGTGGCGTAGTAATCGAGAATTTATTAAGCGCCCGTATTAATTGGTCAGGGAGACTCTTATAACTCAGGTCTCTTATAGATATAACACTTATTCGGTGTTAAATTTAGTGCATTGTTTAATGATTAAAATATTATACTAAGTTGTTTTATGATTGTTTATTTTGAAAAGGCATTAAAAACAATATACACTGTAGAACAATACAGAGAAATATGTTGAAAACCACATCAGATTCACAACACGGAAAAAAAATCATTCAGAATTTTTAGATTGTTTTTCTTTTCTACTTCCTAATAATTTCAAAGATATATCTTATCCACAATCAATTTTATTTTAATTATTTAATCAACCCTTTAATCAAACGAATTTATATTATTTCCTAACACTTATACGTTCACTATTTGAAATAAAATTACTAAAAGTAGTTTTATTTTTAATAGTATATTATATAATAAAATAACTAAGCATTTGGGTAGTATTTGTGTACTTCCAAATCCAGACACATGTTTGGTCAAGGTTAAGAACTTTTTTAAGCCTTAATAATTAAAAACAAATGTACATTACTATCATATTTCTTCTCTAAAACATCTTTCCCGGTGGTACAGATAAATAAATAATCAATGCAATTAATGTTTCAGTACACGAGATATTGAGGTAATTACTAAGATAGATTAACTATGATAAACCTTTTTATTTATTTAGTAATGATGAAGATGAATGTTTGTACACATATGATGATTGTGGAAAAATAGTTCAGAGCATATGTTTAGACGCGTGTATGAATCGCATATCAACAAAAACATAGATCAGAACTGGATATTTGTGGTAATTATTTTGATTCTCATTTCCATAATATAGAACATCTTTGCTTTAAAACAGCAAAAATATGATGATGTTTTTAGTGTTCAAATGATAGATATACTAAAACGTATAATAACAGTTTTGGATAACTATAAGAATACGTAACAAGTATACTTTTCACTCTACTGTTACTTTAAATTCTGTTACTTTGAAATTAGAAGAATGAAATAAAATTCAAATACTGAGGACTGAGTCCAATGCCCAAGTGTATTCAACGAAAAAAAGTTATATGACTTCAATAGAACAGTGTTAAGTTGATAAGCTGAAGATTTCATTTCTCTACAAGATCTTCGGATTTCATCGTTAATGGAATGGGATTTTCATTTCCAGTACGCTTATCGGCTTCGGAAAGCTTTTAAAGAAATTTTATGCTCGTACTTAAGGGGGTTCTTTGAAATCGTTTGGTATTTTTAGATTGACATATTAAAAGAATGCCAGATATGGTTATTTTGTATAGACTTCAATGGTACTCCTAAAATTCTTCTGTAAGTGTTGTCTACATTAAAGCCGATTATCGCGTTTATGATTCGAAATTAAATAATAAAGTTTCATGTTGCAAATTGTGAATACCAGTAATTTTTAATCACTAGAACACTTGAAATATACTAACGTTAAAATAAGCAAAGTAACTTTCTAAAACAGGGGTTTTTTACCTACAAAGATGTTTAAGGTTGGCCTAACTAATATATCTTTATATTAGATGTGTTTTTATTTTACATAAGGTTTAAATTTTTTAGAGAAACTGGTGAGGTAGAGTTTCAATCTAACCTGCGTGATATCTTTAAAAAAGTAAACACGCATATGTCCCATTCGATGACGTACAGTCAAAGAGTTTCCATTTAGCGCTAAGGTATTTTGTGTGTATATGCCTTATCTAACCTCGCATATCGTGCCTAGGCAGGATCTTCTCTAGAGAAGAAAGTACTTTAACATAAGTGTCCTATCGTAAAGGTGTAAGAGATGGCCCTCATTTCGTTTCTTCAGTGACCTTAAGTACGCGTTTCACGTTTTGCGCGCTATCTACCACTATACAGCATTACATATTGTAATTTGATAGATAGTGCGCAATGTTTAATATAATTGGATCAGAATGCTGTCATCCTTCCTTTTTTTATTTCATAAATGGTTTTTTGGCTTTAATTTTAGGTTAATCAATATTATATGTTTTAAATACAAAGTAAACAATGTAGATGTCACCAGATAATCCGTGATAAGGGACAAATCGGATATACACGTAGCATAACCATCTTTAAGTTTCTAACATGAAACAAATACATGATTATAACTTCTTTTTACTTTACTTGATTATAATTTACCTTGTAAAATAACGAACAAATTTTACTTTCACTCGTCGTTGTGTTCGAACAGTATCTCCATTAATTACTGTTTAATATTTAAATTGAAGCAATAAAGATGACATAAAACAAGAACACACATAAAAGCAACAAGGGACGATAACATGGCTGTGTCGAAGGCGAATATTCAAATGCAACTCATTTGAATATACAACAAACACACATGACATATTCGTATGATCAACAAGGTTTTTGAACTGCAATGAACTGATCTCAGTTTATATAAAAATATCTGATGGTTTTTTTTTATAATGCACGAGTGGACGATTATGAAGTATTTAATCTGTCCACTTAATAAATACAGATAAAACTATGTTTATCTTAACTGAGACTAGAGTGCTGTGAGGTACCGGCGGAGTAGCATAGTACCTCCTACTGTATTAGGTGTCGTAAAAGGCGACTAAGGTACTAGAACCGACAGAAGGCGGTATATCTATCCGAGACAGTGTAGCTGAAATGCATAGGGTGGGGATGGGCCGTCGCAAAGGCTGTGCTTTACGATTACCAACACGCTTGCCCAGCGTGGCAATTATGGACAAAATTTCCCCTTTCTTGGAGGGGCCTATGTCCAGCAGAGGATTTCCAATGGTTGTAATTATAATGAGTTTCAATAACCAATGGATTAACAACTTACCCATTATACGAGAGATCTGGTGTATATTGTACAACTCCTTTCCAAGCTTTCCGCATTTTTATTACTCTCTTTATCTTCTGTCTTTAATTTTATTAGAAGTATACCTCTACTAACTGCTCCATAGTTCTAGTGCCATTCAATAATTTTACCCATGTCCCAACCACCTGACAATTCCTTTGCTAATATCATTCAGACCCCATATCTTTTTCTTAAATATAATAAATATGTTGTCGTATACGTATATACGTTTTTATAAAATATACTATGTACATTTGATCCTATGAACAATATAAATAATGCACTTGTTTTTATTCGAAACTGCTCTGTCTTTTCTAAATGTAATTCGAATGAAGCAGTGACAAGTGTTGCTTTAGTTCCTTCTAATTATACAGTATAAATTATAAGATAATATTGGATATTTAAACGGAATTATTGTGGCAATGTCTTGATTAAGTTACTGTTTTCATATATTTATAACTTTATTAATACTTATTATATAGACGACTCGATCATTACATGTTCGATTTGAGTTTAGGCTTAAAGCTTTTACATATCACTAAAAAGCAATGACGATACGGTACGACCATTAACTTGAATGTTTGTGTTTAGTTAAGCAGTGTTTTGATAAAACCGAACAAGAAATCAAAAACTAATTATCTAAACAAAACCTTGTCATCATATTTTATGCAAAGGTTTTTGTTATGGGTCCTTTATTTTGCGAGGTTACCGGGGTTGGCTTAAAATATTCATTATGGCGGTACATATTTAGTATGAGGGACTGCGGGACCTTTCTTCGATATTGTAGATAAGGCTTAATGATAATGAGATGACCCCTAAAGAATTAAAAGAGTGAGGATGGAAAGGAAAACAAAATAAACAATAAAGGTTCGGACACGACTGAATTCACTGGAGACGGAATTAAGTTTACACAAAGACCAACATTGGTTTGTTTTTTTGGTGTCTTTAGTAATCAATATTGTTTTGAATTCGACATAAAATATTTTTTCTGTCACCTTTTATAAAATTAACTTGCTAAAAAATGGACACATGATGAGCCCGATGGTGCAGGAGGTAGTGATCCTAACTAGTGCTCTAAAGTTTGTGGGTTCAATTCCCATCCAGAACAAACATTTACATGGTGGTTTATGGTAGCTATATCTCTATATTATATTTCTGATTCCTCTGTAGTATAATAACAGTAACACAAATGGTTTAAGCGACTTATCTCGGAGATGTGTTTAGGTCGCAGAATCAAATTTGGAAATAAAAGTGTACATTCATTTTTTTATTCAACAAACGGCATTTTGAATGTTCTGTTGATATCAAGTTAGATTTAAATATCACGGACTCAGTAGTACAACAAGCATACATTGCCCAAAGCTCGCTACGCTAAGAGACAAATAAAATAATTGTTCCCTCGTTCCAGCCAGCTAACTTGTGTTAATCAAGCGGCTCGAGTGAATATCTACTAAAAAGATGAGTCGATGAACTACCGGCCCGGCACTTCCTCGAGTGAAATCGATATGCAAAAATACCATTGGTCTTATATGTTTGAGGTTGGTGATGGGTGAACGCCATAAACAAAACAAGTAGGTCTATCCACCGGGATTTGGCCTTATATGAATATGAAAAAGAATAAGATTGATATGAATTCACGGGAATTAAACAAAAGTCTGTATCTAGTAGCAACCTCAGAGTGGCAATTCAAATATTATAGGTCACCCATCACGTACGGGTATGGAACAATGACGTTCAATTAGTAAACATGATCTAACACGAGACATGTACATCATAAGCATAAAATATCTCATCAATAAATGAGATGTCAGTAAATTTAATAAATAAATTAAAAAGTGATATTTCTCACAGATGGTTTTGTAAATTGAAAATTGAGTTATCAAATGCAAATACGGATATTAGATGCTTGTAAAAAATATGAGATACTAAAATCTGAGTTGCAGTCGCTCTTTACCCAGTTTCATCCACTTTCTTACTCTATAAATCTTAAAATTCAATGTGGCTAGCGAAAGGCCTAACACTATTAATAAAGTAAAAACCGAAACATTGCCATTAATATAATAATAATATCATGCAGCAATCGGAAAAAAGGTTTAATTTGAAGAACGATTGTTTTATAATTTTTATTGTTCAAACACTGAAAATTTGCAGCCAAGGCTAAACCCAATATTTTAAAAATGTTATTCTCCTAAAACTAAAGATTTTTATGTAGCGGCAGTTAACATATTAACAAGTTTAAAAAAACAAGGAAAACTTTTAATTTAATACCTTCCAGTATTGAGGCATCTGGAAAATGATATGCACAAAAGTAAGCCCAACTTACGTCTATGAGAACTTTCCTCAAAAAATTAAAATCTGTATGCAGCTGCTCGCAAAATCACTGAGGAACAAAAATATAAGTACATTTAGGTTCAAGTCGTGGCGTGGTGGCAATCACCGGACTACGTGAACTTTGCGACGGGAATGCTGCCTCCATTCTCACCCTGTACATTAGACCTATGCTACTTCAGATGAGTATACCGCTACTTGCCAGTTTCGGTACCTTAGTTGCCCCTTCCGTGGGGGTACTTGCAGAGCAGAATACCTTCCTTTGTCATTTTTGTTTATTTTGGTGGCTAATATTTGTATATTTAGTGGCTAATCAATTTAATATTTTTTATCAAAACGTTAGAATTTAGCCCACCGAGAATACGGACTTGTATATAAATTCAACTAATAGCTATTACGATACGATAATCCTAACTAAGACTTGGTTAAATCCTTATCTAAAAAAATCACGTGTCGCGGTGTTTGTTCGGGATGAACAAATCAACCGATTTTAATAATATTTTGCTTACTGAGTACAGTTTCATTCAACTTAAGGGATAGGATAGTTTCTATCACAATTTATGGTCCCTATTTTTTTTATTCTAAATATAGGCATAGTTATCGACAACGACGGACAATGACGGACAACGTCAGGATAAATAGGATCACGAAACGTTATTATTACAAAAATAAAGATGGCAGCGGAGTTCTTACCGTTGTTTACAAAAAATACCGCCAAGAGATTACTTAAATATGAAAGTTGTAAGATTGCTGTAAATATTTATTTTTAAAATTATTTATCTTGTTTTTTATATATAATAAACTAAGATTAAGGTAATAAAAAGGTCATAGTCAACAATGTGGTCAGGTATTTGATGCTCCCAACAGCATCTGTGTATGTAGTTAATACTGTATGTATATTGCGAAGTCCAAGATAGAAATATCAGAACTACTGAAGAGAGTTACTACCCACCCCTTATTAAACAGCGATCCTATTCCAACTGAGATCTGCGTTCAACGTGAGGCTAAGAGGTAAACGAAACCAACAAGAGAGAAACAACCAAACTACACACAAGACACATCGAAAGCAACGATTCAAGAGCCAGGGTATGGTAGCTTTTGGATTATGACTATCTTGGTTTACTCATCTTTATGGGAGCGTCATTCGTTTTACAATTAACTAGCAGCACCGTGGTTTTACTTGCTATAAGTTACAAAACACACATTAATAAATTCTCACGACATCTCATACCTGCGATACTGGCGAATGCACCAACGGGACCATCTGAAAATATTAACTATTTTGTTTTACTAAAATTAAATTGAAAAGAAAATCTTCCTTATTGTTAATTCTAGGAAATCAAATTCACTCATTGTTAGTGTATAACTTGGCAAAAGGAAGTTTAAATAGAACGAGGTTCTATTATGACTTCTCTAGTTATTCAAATGATTTCATGAAATTTTCTGCAGTACTAAATTTTCCTTATAGCACTTCTGGGAATGTTGAAGTTCCAACTTTATTAATTTCAACAAAATATACTTTGTATAATAATAGGTACCTACATGTATCCAAAATTAAGCCGTAGAATATTATGTGAAGTATATGAGAACTATGAATTATAATTTTAAGGAGTTGCTACCACTTTAGTAACCGCATCTTAAAGATTTATTCAAAAAGGTCAGCTTGAATTCTTAACAGTCTGTTAAGAATACAAAACTGTTATTGTATTTCAATGTCCCATAAATTTATTATTTATAGCAAAGTAGAATAGTAACTCCTCGGAACCAGTCGTAAGAGGCGACAGAGGTACTAGAACCCACATTTGAGACAGTCTGCTCAAATGCAACAGGGTGAGGGTCGGCAGCACCATTTGTGTCACAAAGCTAGGCTCTATGATTGCCACTACGCTTGCCTAGCACGGCAATAATGGCCAGATTCCTCCTTTCTTGGGGAGGCCTATGTCCAGCAATGGACGCTTTACGGCTGAAATGATGACGATGACGATAAAGTTTTTCAAAATTTCTGTTACTTAATGAAGTTTAATCATGGAGTAAGTATAATTAGAATAGTATAGTTTCTCCCTTAGCGTATTATATTCAGATGACGTAACTCAAATGTAAATAGTTGAATTATACTTAAATATATATAACAAACAGACACAGAACAAAAATCATTAATTACTTAAGTGTTTGATGATCGAATGATCGAACCTTTGGCGCACAAGGTAGGAATTCTACAGAAAACGTCATCAGGCCTGTCTTACACTAGGTATGTGTTTAAGAAAAAGAGGCGGTAATGGCATCAGGACATCAGTGGCTCAAGGAGGATATATTTTGCAGAGCTTTATGTTTTCTTATCAAAATCTTAGTATAACGAGTTATGAAAATGTTATTTATGTTACGAGGTACAAAATATGTTAATAGATGCCACTAGTATATTAGTGGCATGTATATACACAATAATAAACCAAACTTTAATACCTAAGTATGAATCAGTTTTTAACCATCAGGTTCATTTATATATTATTATTCCTCTAACTAAATCTTTCCTTCGCTTTGAAGCCCAATTTCTCAGAAGAATATGAATGCCCCGCTGTCTCCATTGCGACAAGCTCTTAGAGCTGGAAATTTATAATGGTAGTTTCCATTACTGGGAGTGGTCTCGCCGGTTACCGATCTATGAGGCATCCACTCTAGCATTACCAACTATATTGTTTATTATCGACCTGTTATCAAATTCAGACTAGAATATTAGAAAGCAAATGTAAATGTATTATTTTAGAACCACCTATAGCGGTTGAAAGTATAATGTGTCCAATAAGAGTATTTTCCTTAACGACAATGGGTATTTGAATAGCGTTATTAACAAGTATAGTAAAAAATAACTGAAATAAATTTTCTCATTTTATATCTAGCGGTCACATATGATTTAGTCGGCGTACATGTCTTTATATAGCACATGTGTTATCCTAATGTATTTTTTTAGATATAATTATTATTTCTTAAAACTAAAACACTAGCTATAGTTTCTGGTTGGTATAGCAACAAATGTACATGAATGTGATTGGTCCTATAAAACAAAAAAAGTAAAAAAATTGCATTTCTTATCAACATTTAATATTTCCTGAAATCATGTATAATCGAGAATGACGTCTATACATTTTTTCCGAAAGAACAAACAGTTTTTAATTTAATTTATATTTTAGATCGTTATATATCTATTCTAATATGACGGTTATTACAAAAAATTAATTTGTGATAATTATCTATAAACAAACCAACACCTAACTATGAAATAATGTCATTTATCATTATGCTGGATGAACACTCGATACTGCTTACGTTTGTTGCTCTTTGATTGTCTGAAGATTTAAGATCTGAAATGTAATTATCTGCAGAATTGATTATTGATTATATGAAGGTGGGTTAGCCATTGAAACTCGGGTGACTTTAGAAGCGGCTGAGTTAACGAAGGCGACAGACGGCGGCATCCGAAGCAGCATCCCTGTCTCGAAGCCATGCTCTGTAAATGCCATCATGCCTGCCCAGTGCGGCAATTAAATGCAAGACCCCCTTTCTTGAGGAGGCCTATATCAAACAGTGGACGTCTAACGGCTGACATGATGACTATAATACGTTATTTATTACGCATGAACTAACGCTATGGCCGGTATTAATTTCACCTCTATTCGAACTTCCATCAAATACTGACCATAATTAAAGTTTCAATATCAGCAAACACACCGAACCCAATACGACCGCGTAAACATAAGCGCTTAATCAATGCGATAAATGCTGTGTTACTGTTTTTCCGCCACGGAGATGCAACCAAAGACTTCTACGATCAATTAAAAACGCATCAGATTAGACCTACACTGGTATCATTATGGCAAATCTAAAGCAACTAGTGCAAAATGATATATTTTTTAAAGAAATTCTCTTTTTTAAAAAAAATTCTTTTGTCATGGTGTACGTTGTTGAAGTCCTCTGAAACGACTCGACCGATTTTCGTGAATCTTAGTGTGCATATCGACTAGGGTGGAGAATCAGACAACATATATTTTTATCCGACAAAAAAAAATTAGGGGGGGGGGGGCAAACACGCTCCCCCTTTTTTTTATTTATTTTTTTATGATTCAGCATACATAAATACATACAAGCCTAAATTTTCACCCTTGTCACAAACCTCTATTTTTTATAGTAATTTTGATAATTTTATAAAATTTAATTGTCAAAACAACGTTTGCCCGAACAGCTAGTATCCTATAATAATCTAAATATATGTTAATTGTTTTCATGCCTAACCGGCGAACGTGTAATATGGTATTCCGAATTTAAAACCTTAACGCAGTGCAATAGGAAGTATTGCTACACGGATGACCCCGAGGATAGAAAAATAGTTTGTATAACAAAACACTAGCGGACTAACTTGGCTTTACTTAGCTTTTATTATTGTTGAACTTATTGCATAGTCTAATGTCACTTACACAATTGCACAGTTTTGAAATAAAATCTTTTGAGTTGGACCAATAATCCCTGAGTAACACGATATACCAAAAACATCTGCAACTTAATAATATTAGTATAGACAAGCCGTGAGGTACCGGCAGAGTAGAATAGTACCTCCCTCTGTACCAGGTGTCGTATGAGGCGGCTCAGGTACCAGAACCGGTAGTGGTATATCCATTCGGAACAGTGTAGCTTAAATGCACAGGATGAGGACGAGCAACGGCGTTTCCTCTTCGGTTGCCAACACGCTTGCCTATCGCGGCTACAATGGGCAAAATTTCCCATTCCCGTGATAGACAAGAGAAGTTACTACAAATTCAAAAAGTTGGTTGCATATCAATTAAATTGACTTCCTCAATACAAACAAGGAGAATGGTTTTATAACAACAATTACTTTATTATTCAATTAAAATAATATTGTATGAAAACCAGTTCTAACGTTTTTGTTATACTCAATATTAATTTTTACCCTAAATATAATTTATTTTTATATATTAAAGAACTAATTTCTTTTAATATATAATTATTATAGTGTAACAATGCAATATACTCGTATTTTAGATACTGCGTCCTAAATTTGATATAATACGCTGACCCTTCAAAATAGTTGGTGTATTTAAAAATAAATCAACACTTGTACAGAACTGAATGTTAAATTCATCATAGATAATGTATAATTTGACGCAAATATATTAATCGTATCTTTGTGGCATTTATGTCCAAGCTTTGCGGCAAGTAGAGTCTGGTGCTTTCAAATCGATAGGGATTAAATACAAATCAGCAATATCGAAACCGGAGGCTAGACAAGAGATAGGAATCCTTGGTTACAGATCTGTTTCCCATATTGATCGACGCAGATCGTTTGCGATACGGCTAGGGCTGTCTAAAGCATTTTGAGGTCTCCCGCAATTTATTACAGAAATGAAATTTCGGCGCATGTGTTTTATTTGTAATGTATATGAGCATTGAACTAATTATTATTTCTTTGTTTTTCATCATCAGCATCATTGCAGCCGAAGAAAGTCCACTGCTAAACAAAGTACTCCCCAAGAAAGGGGGATTTTGCCTGTAATTGTCGCGCTAAGCAGGCATGGTGGCAATAACAGATCGTAGCTTCGCAACGGAAATTCTGTTGCCCAGCCACGCTTTGGGCTACGATATTTCGGGTAGATATACCGCCATTTGTCGGTTCCGGTACCTCAGTCGCCTCTTACGACACCTGATATAGGGGTAGGTACTTTTCAACTCTGCCAGTATTCCCCAGCAAATATTTCTTTGTTTATACAAAAAAATAATAAATTTCTTGAAACTATAGTTTCATTAACCAGATAAGACAAGATATGTATTGTAATTCAACCCATATAGGATTTCATTTGTAGATAAAAACAATCATCATTATAATAATTGCCGTACGACGTTACAGCTGGTCTCGCCTACAAAAAAATGTTTATGCAAACTATTAACAAAATTAAACAGCAACATTAAACTCTTACAATAAACAAATATATATTTGTGTCTAAATTAATACGTTTAATTACGATTAAACGCAGTTTTCAATGTAGAGGTAATTTACTTATTAATTACAACTACTTCAGAATATGTAGTTTTTAATGTTTACTAATTCGCTATTTATAATAAAATAAACGGGCTTAACAAGCGGTTTATTTTACTATAATGCTTTTATTTTCCACGTCTCTTTAAAAATATATGTATAAAAAAAATTGTTACAGGTATTATTCTCAAGGTAAAAAACAACTAAACTATGTCTTCTTCGTATTAAGTGAGCTCTGAGCATTTAGAATCGTGATAACATGAAAGACTTTAATATCTGTCTGCTGGAAAATAGAATAAAATAAACAAGGCGAGAACGTAATATTTCAAAACATAAAAAGATACATTTACGCAGAATCTTAGGTTCAACATATATATAAGGTTAGCCCTATAGTAACGTCTATTATGCCTCCCAGTTTTACTTGATACGGCTTTGCGTAATTCGAACTAGCCTATAGCTTTCCCTTATTAAAGCATTAAACGCGATCCTTATACTACATTATTATAGCTTGCATAATAATAGAGATTTTAATATATTTTCGAACTTACTTACTTACTTCGAAAGAATAACTAAAAATATTCCAATTGCAATTTTTTATTTTAAGGTATATGAAAGCTGTGTTCCTAAAACAGTCATACTTTAGAACGTCTACTGCTTAAAATAAGCCACACTAAGATATTTCTAATAGGACTGTTTGCAAACTTGCAGCAATTGGTTTTTATGGTAGACAGAGATTTGAGCCTATTAAGCTACGCCGAGCCGGGCTGGTAACAATCCAAAGCGTACTTTTGCGATGGCGATACGAAACCTATCCCCGCGCTGTTCCTATCAGTTAAAGAAACTCAGTTGATTCTTACGACTGCAAATTACTACAGTTTCCGTGAAAAATAATAATATTAATAAATCACTTTTAATGGAATTGTAAACGATGTTTATTTTATTTCTTACAGATTTTTTTTATGGCAAGGTTGTAAGACACAAAAAATCTGTATTTTTACAAGTAAATACACGAACGGACCACAGACCACGAATAATGATTATTATAAAACTTATAATAATATTTATGTAATGTAAAACATAAAGCCTCTCATATTGTAAACATTACCGTTTTAAATATCCAATGTAATTTTATTAATGGATCGATTCGTCGGAATATCAATACTATTAAAACCAATGAATAGATTAAAGTTTACGACACATTGATATTCTCGTACCGCATACGAGATAATACACTTAAATATAAACTATAATTTAATAAACTCAAGCCGGAGACGTTACAGTTGGTCTCTAGTCTCTAATAGATTTTAATAGAGAAAATTGTAAAGGTTATTGAAAACAGTTCAAACAATATTAATTTAGAGGACGTTGCGCAATTTCAAAATATTCATTATCATCATTATAGCCATCGGAAGTCTACTGCTATGCTTCCAAAAGGAAGAGGGAATTTTGTCTATATTTACCGATCCGGGCAAGCGTGTTGGCAATCGTAGAGCGCAGTTTCTGCAACGGGAATGCTGCTGCCCATCCCCACCCTGTTGCATTTGATCTGTTTCGGATGCATATACCACCATCTGTCGGTTCCGCTACCTCAGTCTAATCTTACAACCCTTGGTATAGCGGGCGGTATGATTGTACTCTGCCGATACCTCACGGCACCAAACACCGATCCATAAAAATTTTTATTTATAGAGAATAGTATACCTATTTACTTAATAACATATTGTATCCAAAAAAAATATTAATTCAATACCATATTAAATAGAAACGTGTTATTATTTTCTTTTGTGCCGAAGCCGCTTTGGTCAATACGTTGACCGTCGGAAACGAAACATCCATCACCCCCTCAACCCTTACTGTGCTGATATTTATTATTTACCCTCAGGCCAAGAATACCCCGTACTTGTGTACCTATTTCTTATGTTTACACGAGTTTTATGGACATTATATTCTAGAGGGTCCGTTATCCTCTTATTAGGTACTTATAAATATGAAAAAGGTAGATAGGCTTTCCAACGATAAAGATAATGGGGAAACGTTTTTATGAGGTAAATCAATATTTGTTTTTACCAATTTGTCTCGGAGTATTTAATAATTGTTCTTATGAATATAGATATTATTATTACGATTTTTCTCATTGTGTATATGTAATGATTTACCTCATAGAAATGATAGTTAAAGCATATCAAAAGTAAAGAACTATACTATATTAAATAGAACTAATATTACAATCGATATAGTTTATTATTATTGTCAAAATATTTTATTAATAAAAAAAGGTATACGCATCTTTATATATAAAGTTTGCGATGTTTGTCTGGGAACAACTTCTAAACGACTATACCGATTTTATTGAGAATAGTGAGCGCTGTGTGGTACTGGCAGAGTGCTGTTTGATACCGGCAGAATAGAATAGTACCTCCCCCTGTACCAGGCGTCGTAAAAAGCGTCAGAGGTACCGAAACTAATAGGTGACGGTATATTCATCTGAAGCAGTGCAGTTTAAATGCAACAATGCATGTATGGGCAACAGCGTTCCTGTCGCGAAGCTACGCTCTACTATTGCACACTACGCTTTCCCAGCGTAATTATGGGCAAATTACTCCTTTTTGAGGAGGCCTATGTCTAGGCAGTAGACGTTTTACGGCTAATATGGTTGATGAGAAAGAGGATAATTATATCTCATATATAGTAAATACACGACAATGTCTATCGGGTTTGCAAGTATCTATATGAAAACTCTTTAACTTACATCGTGTAAAAATTTAAGTTTCGTAAACATTTGAAATATAGATATCAATAATAATTATTTATTTTTGTTTAGAGAAAATTAAGAACCTATTAAAACCTTTTATTTTAATGTTAGGAGTATTTTCAGTTCGCGCCAAATAGAACGTTGTTCGACGAAATCATTATTTTTAATTGTACAAACGAATAATAAGGACTAAAAACTTTCAACAGTAATTTAGCTTTCAATTAAAATAAGTATAAAGATGGATAGGCAAGGATTAACAAAATTGAAGTAACGAGAAAACTAAAAAATATTGAATATGTTTCGGATAATATCGAATGTTCCATGTGGTCTAAAATAGTTGAGTTCATATTTTCTAACATTTACGCGTAAAATGTTTTTATGTATATTTAAACTAGCTGTGCCCGCGACTTCGCCCGCGCGTGGAATAGTTCTTTTGGGTACCATACCATACCTCTTTATCTTAACTTATATAAACTTTGAATGTCATGTTTAAGCGGGAAAGCGTAACAGACAGACAGACAGGCAGAGTTACTTTCACATT
>JACJUM010002525.1:6966031-7088788 GCA_020976665.1 Heortia vitessoides | reverse complement strand
ATATATATATATATATATTAGTAGGGATATCGTATTATTAGAATGACAGATGTCAATGTAGTAGCACAAGTTATTTATAATGACATTATGGCATTTGTCATCATAATTTATTATTAATATTGTTTACATTACATAGGTTACATATATAAAACGTTTATGTTAAACTATATTATATAATCAACCTCAAATAAACACGTTAGCTTGACAGCTGTCATTCAAATCAAGGTTTATTAAGAGGACTATAGTAATATTAATTATTAAAAAAATGTTAAGAAAGCACTGTGTGTGCAGATTAAAACGCAAGTTATTTACGAAAACCAATTAAACGAATATCAAAACGTTGAAGTTTCAGGCCGTTTTTTAAAAAAAATGTTAATAAAACCGGCTAAAAAAAAGTTTTTCCGCCACCCACTTCAATTAGTCCAGGTTCATATTAAAATTGTATCACGTTGATCCCGTTGCCTAGTTTATTAGTAGTATTGAATACTTATTTAAATATCTTACACCAATATCTGTCAGAACTATATAGTTGTTAGTCAAATAATATACAAATAATTTGCATAAAAATGTGACTATGAATTATACTATCCAATTAATATAATCTAGCCTATCTTAAGTTCGATTAATCTGTACACATTAAACAGAATTTGAATAAAATCATGTCCAGTTAGGACGGACATATATATAAATATAAATCCATTTTAAGTCCAACGTCCTGCTACAATACCAACATAGTAACTTCACACAGCACGCTTCGTTCTCACAATAATATCAAGTCAAAGTTCAGGCCGTGCGGTTTCATATCCATTATTCCGGGTACAAAGTTGTAAGTGCCCCCCAAACCCTTTGGGGCCAAAGAGACCCCTGATTCAATTCACCTGTTAGTCGGTCGCTTTGACAGCCGCTGCGCGCGGGATGAATCATATTGGCAGTTAAGGGTTGCCTTCGGACGTGATGTTCATGCGGTATCGACCTGGTAAATACTGTATAAGATTTTGGTAAGTTGTCGAAATTGATTGATTAAGATCGGGTAAAATATGTTAGAAGAGGGACCTATAATGATGATTAAAGACACAGTGAACTTATGGTCAAAATAATTATTATAACTACTCTTTGTGATACTAATAATATTGATATTTTTTAATACTAGCTGACCGGATAGACGTTGTTCTGTCACAACTATATTAATCATGAAAAAATATTGCGACTACAAATTGAGATAAAAACTTCTTAATTTGTAATCGCAATACATTATCTTAATTTGGAGAAATCTTTACAGCAAGAAAATATTATAAACTGTTTAAGTGTTTTGAAGTTCATTATTAAGCATCGTGAAACACACATACATATACGAGTAGGTTTTTTTATGTCAGTGTTTTCATGTCAGATGGTAGGGATCCTATCTTGTACGCCAAAGGTCTCTTTTAGAGTCCCTCGCTGAGCAAATATTTACATAATATAAATATTTGTATTTGTTCTATGCCTGGGTGTTATTTGTATGTATCTAAGTATTATATTTCCTTTCTTATCAGAAATCCGTACCACGAGTACTAAAAGCTGACCCGGGGTCAGGTCAACGTCATGAATTTATTTACCGATTTAATATATTAGGTTTGTTAATTTGATGTATAAATAAATTTAATAAAGCACATAGATAACCAATTGGGCCGTAAAATTCTGAAATGAAGACTATGCACCAGCAAGCGCAACATAGGATATTTCCCTACTCAGTACTCGCTGAAAGTCGGTTGCACATAAGCAGCCTAATTGCCACCGGTCTAAATATTTCTAGCGGTGGATGGCCTATGGCTGTTATGATCATGATAATTGACTTACAGCGCTCGTTCTCTATACAATGTTTGTCAAACTATACAATCTTTGTGCAGCTTTGACAAACATTTTGTTTTTCGACAGCCTAACGTATTCAAAGTGTTTGCATAAAATGATAAGCTAATTTTTAGATTTCCTCAAAGGAGTGTTTTATCAAAACAATTAAGGTAATAATGAAGTTCGGCAGTACGCTTCTGTTCTTCAAATCAGGGATCAGAAATAAATATACTATGTGGTAGTTTTTTTTCTAAATATATGCTTATTACTTTAATATATCTTACTGACCAATATGCATAATTTGTTGTCTATGAAAATAAATTAGATTTCAGATTTAACTCTAGTTTTATAATAATAAACAGATTCAAGTTAAATATATTCCACCCCTTAAATTTGATAAATGTATCATATCGAACTATTTAACCAATTTTGCATTTCAATTATAGAATGTCAACCCAGGTGACGTGTTCCATTCGAAATTGGTACAGCTCAATTACAATTTTCGAACTCGACACGAAATTTTTTATTCCATTTCTGACCCGCATTCAAAAGTTGCTTTTCATTTAACTTATCGGCGGTCAAACAATGTGAGTATTGGAACGTAGCGGCGAAATTGGTTTGTACCTTTGTCTTATTGCTTTGACCAGCAAAAAGATGAGTGCACGCACCCGCACCGCCGTACAAACAGATTGTGGATCGGAACGCATGTCCAAATTCGGGAGCAGGGAATTAATTTGACTACAAACAACAGCACGAGTAACTTTTATTCAGTATTCAGGGCCGTCATTCTTTGATCGAGCATGAACCTTTAATTGTAAAGAGTATTGGGAATTCTAGAAATTCTTTGAGAGAAAAAAGTAAAGGCGGTCTCGAAAATAACTTTATCGATATTGATCCACTCACGTCTTTTGTATGCCTTTTCATTATAGTGTTGATGACATTGATAAGCTATTGTACATAGCGCCTTTCTTTTATAACTGTATATTTCTAGGACAATAGTATGGTTTTAAATGTAGATATCTCAAGATTTATTTAGTAATAATTTAGTTGGCGAAATCGTAATGCCAATTTAGATGTATTTCTTATACTGATCAACAGTATTATATATATTTTAAGTTTAATAATGACCAATATGCATAATTAGTTTTCTATACGAATAAATTAACTGTCATTTCAGATTTATGACGGCCCGATTGCGCAGATGACAGTAATCCTGTCTGGTGCGCTGAAGGTCGTGGTTTCGATCCCTACCAAAGACAAATATTTAGAAGATTATATTTATGTTTGTTCTGAATCTGAGTGTTAGGTATATATAAGTAGTATATTTGTGAATCCTTTACTGTTTGATATCCGTAACACAAGTGCGTGAAGCGACATCTCAGGGATTCAGGTCAAGTTATGAGATGTTGTGGGAATTTATTTATTTAATTTTATAATTTAATGAAAGTAATTGTTTATAGGTCCATTGACTTAGATCATAGTGATACTATGTTGTGGGCCAAAGATCGCGTGCTCGATTTCCGCCCAAGCCTAAAATTTGTATAATGATAATTATGTTTGTTCTGTGTTTGCGTATTAAGAATAACTTGTATATTTGTGATTTCTCTGTTTTCTGATGGTCATAACACAAATGTTCTAAGTGACTTGTCACCTGACTAAGCCAATGTTTAATGTTTATTTTAAAGTTTATAAGTTTAGATGGAAATTGTAATCCTTATATTTATTAATTTAAAAGAAAAGGGAGGAAATAGTAATTCTAACTTTAAATCTACTAATTTATTATAAGTATATCAACTTTTGTTCTAGTAAATTATAAATAACACACAAAATTGGTTATTTAACTTTATATAAGATACATTGCATGTTTATATAAATAGAACATCTTAAATACAAATATATATATAATAGCGAATGTTACATGACATAAGCCCTCAAAAAAAATCCCACATTACTGGTAGTATTCAGACTGCATCGAACACTATGCATTATGTTTGTCTGTAAAGAAAAATGATCTTGTTTGGTTAATTAAGAAAAATGCCTGGGCTTAATGTACCCATAATGAGTAGGAATTCAGTAAAAATATTACTTTGAATGTTTTAAATTACATTATTAACCCGTTCATAGCAACAACTAATTTAAAAATTGTGATTTACGATGCATGATTACGACTTAAATACATTTAAACACGTGACGGTATACTGCGTTTTTTTTCTGGCCCAATGGCGCAGATGGTAGCGATCTTGTACACGAAAGATCGTGAGTTACACCCCGCCTCGGACAAATATTTATATGATGATATTTGGGTTTGTTCTGTTTTTATAAGTATTATTTTTGTGTTTCTTTTGTTGCCTGATGTTTGTAAAACGCTTCTCGCTTCGCTATATAAATCGCTTTAAGCGATTTATTACGGAGTCAGATAGTGTGAATATATTTTATTTATATTTGACGTGAGATACCCGCAGAGTAGATTAGTACCTTCCACTGCACCAGGAGTCGTAAGAGACGGCTAAGGTGCCAGAACCGACAGATAGTGGTATATCCATCCGAAACAGTGCAGCTCAATTACACAGGGTGGGTATGGGCAGCAGCATACCCGTTGCGAAAACTGCTTTTTGCGATTGCCAACACACTTACCCAGCGTACCCACTATGTCCAGCAGTGGACTTTCGATGGCTGATATAATCATGATGATTATGATATCTAACGTTCCAGCTACCTAACGATAATCGTATTTACATATATTTATTTATTTGTCTAAGATTTCAGTTTGAGACCGTTAGATGTAGAGGGGGTATGTCTAGCGATCGCGCAAAGGTGAGAGATACTATGTTGTATTTTTATATTTTGTAAATAAATACATAGTTCTTTCGACTGTGTGAGTTTTCTCGCAGATATAACAAGTTGATGACCTGTCACATCAGCTCTTGGAGCGCGGCCAACATTAGGAGATATTAAAAGAAATATCGGTCGTTAACCCGGATATTGATATTTTACCCCCCTATTTTTTACCGAAATGCAATGAATGAGTATTATGAATATTAATTTTAAAGAAGCAATATTAAGAATACATACAATTTACAATAAGGTAGATCTCATAAAAAAGGATGCCTGCATTGATACCTCACTCTCACCTATTTCTACCAAAATGCAGTATTCGCATTGCTGTGTACGGCTATGACATGACATGTGACAAATACAGTGAAATTACAAGGTTATATAAATAATTTAATATTTTTATAACCTAGTAATTAATTAATAGGTTATATAAACTAATACCGTTATATAATTATGATAGTTATTATATTTATATAATATTGACAGTTGGTATGATAGCGACGATTTGTTTCTTATATGGAGGAGCATTCTATTGTTGCTATTATTATATTGTAATTCTGAAACGTCCTTTAACTATCTGTTTGTTTATTTGTTCTCATCATATCAAGCTCTCCCCAAGGCAAGCGTGTTAGCAATCGCAGAGCGCAGCTTTCGCGACAGGGAAGCTACTGCCCATCCCCGCCCTGTATATTTGAGCTGACTATTTTGCATAGATATATCGCCATGTCTCGGTTCTGGTACCTTAGTCACCTCTTACGACACGTGGTACGGAGAGCGGTACTATTCTATTCTGTCGGTACCTTACGGCTAACAATCTATTTGTACTAGATAATAATTTTAAGAATTGCACTATTGAACCATTTTTATTGTTATAAACCTGATCTTAATAGATATAAATCACGTATCACGTTGTTTTTCCGCAATGGACTCGCAAACTACTTAACCGATTTGAAAGTAAATTTGCACACCGTGAGCAATTTGATTCAACTTGAAATATAGGATAGCTTACATCTTAATTTATTGCTACAATATTATTTTATTGCAAATTATTTGTCTATTATTTAATATTTATCTGTAATATTGTATTAATAGTATACCCCCAAATGATTTGGCGATATCTGTTGACTGGATTGAGTAAATAATCAATAGATGGCGCTGCTAGGTTAAACCTACAAATGTGTCCTATAAACTTTAATTTAATAGCATAACCACCACGTGTTTATAGTAATCGGTTTATAGTAATTAAATTTATTTTATAGTAATCGGAATACTGTAAATTTAAATTGTTGGTGTATGCATGCGAGATAGATAAAAACAATTTACTACAATATTGTAAACCATAAATAGGTCTATAAAGAAATTCCTAGTGGTATATGTCCATCTCTTAGATATAACCCACATTAACCATTTTGTATTCTCATTTTACAAGTGCGAAGCCGGGGAGCGTCGCTAGTAAGTTTATAAAATAGAAGATGGTGCACTTGTTTTATTTTTGTTTTAATTATAATTCACATGTAAAAAATTTCTACATACATCCGGCTAAACTAAATCTTAGATAACACTACCATCACAAATCTTTAATTAAAAATCAATTGAAGTAATACAGGTTTGTGATAAAAAATATTTTATGATTAAGTGATTCGATACAATAACTTCATAAATGTGTAATAAAAATATATTTGCAGCCAAACTTAAATCAGTTATTGCTCATTCATTCCTAAAGTTCCAGCGAAATCATTATATTTCGTAATAATTTAACTTTCTGTTAAGAGTGCCGAAATATTGAAATCCAATAAGATTTATTTTCATATTGAAAATTTTCTTGAAAATTGGAACTAATTAGTAATAGCGATTCGTTCAAGTATTCAATTTTTCAAGCCAATTATATTTAATTCTTTGTTTACCGGTGTAGTTTTTTAAGTAATCAAATAAAAAGAATTATCTTAGTCCTTAAGTACATTCGACTCGAAAATAATTACTATTCTAAATGATTAATAACAGTTTTCTATTACCAATTTTTTACATTAAGAACATAAAAGTTTATTTGTTGTATGTAAAATAATTTAAAATTTTCAACTTTAAATTAATCTAATATCAGTAAAATTATAATTATTTACAACTCAAAAAGCTGCAAAAAAATAATCAATAATAATTAAATGATATGAAATCGTAAAAAATAAACAGTGTTAATACATAAAAAAGTACTATCAAAAGGTCTCACGATTTTGCATTAAGCATATGGTTTTAAGTTTATTTCTAGATACGTTATTTATAACCAAAATATAAATTTATAAAAAAATACATAATATTTAATTAAAGTTCTAACGATATATATAATGCTATGCATAAAAAATTTGCGCTATTACTTTTAACTAAAACATGATTACGTTTGACGTAATTTTGTAAGATTGGTTATAAATAGTATCTTTCATTTGATAGTTTATTTTATTTTAAGACATAATTGAAACCAACTTTATGTGTAATGATGAAGTGAAGATGATGAAGTCCTGAGATATTTCTCGTGGCTGTCAACTAGGAACACGAAATGATTTTAACGAAGATTAGCACAATACAAATACATATTTTGCAAATATTATATCATTGTTTACTTCAAAACGCGTCGTATATAAACCAAACATTATATTTATTTTTGCGCACATTAGCTTATTTAGAAAGCAGATACAGACTCATACATCTTTCTTAGGTCTAGACAGAATTCCGGAAATGATGACATGTTATTTACAACAAGCGTATCGAAATGAGAATATCAGACGTCGTCTTCATTTGGTTACAGAAGTGTTATGGTGGTAAAGTGGTACATATATCCTCTGTTAGCTATAAATTATTTTTGTGTATATAATTCTTATAAATAAAACGATATTACTAGTAACAGAGGATCTATTTATAAAATATATACTTTGTAAAGATATATGTGGACAAATACTATTGAAATATAGCACTTTGTTATGTACAACCACGTTCCCTTATTTTGCCACACAGTACTGTATTGTTTTGTAATCTTATACCCTGTTTTGTTAATATTCTATTGAATATTAGACGTCTACTGTTGAACATAGGTAGTATCCGGATCAAATTCTTCTGCCAAAAGATAATGCAAACTGTCAAACGAACACGATAGTTACACACGCAACTATTGAAACAGAAATCGCTGCTTCTCTAAATTGGGTATAAGTATTAATATTATTAATTGAGTTTTTTTTCTATATGATAATAATGATTAAGCCATGAGGTACAGGCAGAGTAAAATGGTACCTCCCGCCAATACTAGATATCGCAAGAGGCGACTAAGGTACCAGAACCTACAAATGGCGGTATATACATCCAAAACAGAGCATATCAAATGCACAGGGTTGAGATGGGCAGTAGCATCCCTATTTCGAAAGCTCCGCTCTGCGATTGCCAACACGCTTGCAACGTGGAAATTATAAGTAAAATTCCATCTTTCTTGGGGAGGCCATATGCCTCCAGCAGTGGACTTCAATGGTTAATATGAGGATGATGAATTAATGATTTTATTTGTATTAAATTACGTTACATAATTTCATCACAAACAAGTGTGTAAGAGATTTTTTGTTATGCTAAACGAGATGTATACTTTTGCATGTAATAATGTAAGCGTTGGTAAATCAATTTAGATATAAAAAAAAAACACATGATATAAACAATTCGACTTAAATAATAATAATAATTCCCACAACATCCCATACATTGACCTGACTCCGTGGTAAGCCGCTTAAAGCACTTGTGTTACGAATGCCAGACAACAGAGGAATCACAAATATACTACTTAAATACATATATTTTACACAGAGCAAACACAAATATCATCATATAAATATTTGCTCTGGGTGGGAATCGAACCCACGACCCCTGGTGCACAAGACAAGATCACTACCATCTGCGCCATCGGGCCCGTCAATATAGTTCGACTGTTCAAAATGGCGTCACAAAAACATATATGTATAATATGTATAGGTATACTCGTATATATATATACGACGTCGCAAGTTGCATACAAAAAGTGGCATCAAAATGGCATTTCTGCGCAACCGTAGTAGTGTTTATGTTTTGAAAGCGGAGATACGAATTTACAGAATGCATCTTTCCTAAGTCTCAGACGGATGTCCGGCTCGTGATATATTATGCTGTTTATGCTCAGTTTGCGGATTGAGTTGAGACTATCGGACGGTTCTAACTTTGTGTTTACTTTATCTGTTTTGCGGTATCGATTCACGGGGTTTGTCTCTGAGCAGTTTCAATATTCCATTGCCCTGGGAGTTTGCGGTATAATTCAGATCATTGGTGGGATTAGAGGATTTTGTTGATAGACTCCTATTTCTCTTTAAGTTTCCTTTCTCTGATTATTGTTCGATGCTCGGGTAAGTCTAGTAGACTTTTGCAATTGTAACACTCTTTTTTTGTATGTACATTTGTCACTATCAGTTGTGCGCAGTTTTGATCGTAATGTTTTTCCAGTGATTATATTTGAATTTTAGTTATATTGTAAGTTGTAGTGTTTACAATGTATATATAATGTAGTGTTTTAATATTGAAAGCTTATTAATTTAATGTTTTTATTTAATGTATTCTTAAATAAAAAAAAATGTTATAAAAGAAATCAATGACATCAGAGAGCCAGCAAAAATTCTAGTAAAGTATATAATCTATCAGAATATTCATAATACGGTAAATCGCTCTTAAACATCGCTGCATTATTAGTTTTATTTTCAACCGAAGAAACTTTCTTCTGGCACACAAAAAAATACTAAGACGGTCTTTTTTTTAGTAAGATGCTACAAACACATAAATTTATTTATTGAAAATAGCTAATAAAATTATGTTTTAATTATGTTGTTTAGTTACTAGCAAAGCAAAAATTGACTAGCTACTGTTACATAGAATGTTTTAATCAACAATGAAATCAACCAAAACACAGCATCCAAATATTTAAGCTGACTATAAATTATTGTGACACACAAATAAAAAATAATTCTGTTCCATTTTTGTTTCGACAAAAAAGAAGTAAGGTGTTCGCGGAATTATGAATTATCTATTGAAAATGTTAACAATCTGCAACAAAATTTTATTTAAACAAATATTAAACAAAAGTAATTAAAAAAGAAATTCATTAAATGGTTTGAACTAAAGAAAACCAAAATAGCGAAATAAATTGTAATTGTTCAATATATTAGCGTAAAGATTCTATAATGGATTTTTATATTTATTGCTTTGATTTTATACCATGTTAGTATAAAATGTAATTACATATTATGATTACACACCAAACTACCAAATTATATTACCTATGTTAAAATTGCCGAAAAAGAAATCGATAAAGTTCATACATACATATATAATAACATGATTGATTGATTAATATGATCTAACTTGAGTATCTATAGAGTAATTATGTTAGTATCAATAATATAAGGTCGTCTGTACCTACCTATTTCTACCACCAAACATCAGTGTTCGAATTGCTGTGTTCGGTTTGTAGGGTGTGAAAGGCGGTGAATTTACTGGGTAATGTGACATGACATCTTTAAGTCACAAGGTCGGCACAATACCTTGTTGATGCTAATTATCACGCAGGCTGTATGCTTGTTTGTTGACTTCGTCTAATAATAAAAAATACACCGTTAATATTATGTAGGTGCTACAATCGTGCTTATTTCAATATATTTGAACTCTCTAGTACTTTCAAATGTTCTTTCTTTTTCTTTTGATACTCAGAACAATCTGAGTGCCAAAAGATCACATATTTGAGAGTTGTCTGTTCCGTGTCACGTGTCTCATTTCGCCATTACAACTCAACCTTACACGCATCTCATTATACTTAAAATCGATGGATTGCTCGCCAAGTCACCAAGGTGAGACCGCAACTGCCATTTAGCGTCGGAAGACGGAAATCGGCAAACTTGGCAAGTCCAAACTTTGGCGGCCGTCGAACCAAAATTGTCCATTCTATTTTGAACTTGGTCGCTCTGTTATGCCAAGCTGAGGTTGCGGAAAAGTGATTTCTGGAATAGTTTGCGAGTATTTTTATAAGGAAAACTGTCGTCGAATACTTTATTCAAGTTTCAGGAAGCTATCGTATCACAAGTTTGTTTAAAGTTGGTATCTGAAGTGGTTAAAAAAAATCAAGGAATATTTATTTTGATCAATTTTTAACTATGCAATAAACAATAACTAAAAAGTAAATAAAATACTACCTACGAAATGTTCTATTAAACAAAGATGTTTTTTTATTATGTTTAAGTTCATCGTGTATTGCTTATATAAATAAAATTTAATACAAAAAAAAATTATCAGAAGCCGTTGCTGCTGGACGTTTAAAGGCAACTGCTGACACTATAATATATCTGACCTTGTGATATTACACGGGTTTCTCTTTGTAATCTATTTATGATAATTAATCATATTTATATAAAAACCTACTATTGCCCTTAAAAAATATTATTATCCGTAATAATATGAATTGTTCAGGGAAATAAAAGAAAAAAAAAATATTTTATTCAAATGAATCTCCGTATGTTCATCACGTGGGCTACGTAACAGCGGTATAAGTAATCGGTGAAAAAAAATTCAATGCCATTATTATGTTTGTTTGCGTCTTACAACTCAAAACAGGGTAAGATGAAGAACTTCCTACGGGATACCTCAACAAAACTTTTACACAATGAAGGCTGAGTAATACCGAATTTTCAAAGTAAAAGTTGGAAACAACCCAACGGCAGCAGATCAAAAAGTTGCTGACTTCCGTGGCGAGTGTAGCTGCAAAGACACTGGGTGCTCAGGTGAAACTAAGTTTTGACAGTCAATGCAGTTTCCAGGATATTGATATGTCGTAGAACATTGTACAGGAACTATGGCTCAAATTTCTCTGTATTGATAAAAGTAGGTATCAGTATTTTTAGTGCTAAAAATATGGACAGAATTAATTAGTAATATCGTAGAAATTAGAATATAACTAAATTTATTTTTTTGCCTTTTACTCAAAATGATTCACAGAAATATATATATATATATCATTAAAGCTTCTTCAAATCCCGCCTTTCATTTGGCTTTGAAATGTTTCATTTTAAAAATATAATTATAGAATGTTGTAGGCTTTTAGTTAAGGAAGAATCTTCTCATACAACAAAATACCATGAGTATCGAATCTAGTTGAAACTGAAAAAGTTACGCTACACTCGAACAATTAAACTGCTCACAAAATAATGGAATAACACAACATCAATAAATGTCACTGCACTGGTACTGTATTCATTCATCACACACACATAAAATGTTAATTATGGGGCTGGCCGAGCTTTATGACGAAACGCTTTTACGCTAAATTGAAAACAACTCATGGTTTATTCACAGCACGCAGGCTATCACAGTACCAATATAAAGAGGCCCCTTTGACATTCCCAACTAATACTCAAACCCAATACTGTCAGGAATGACGTGGTTCTAGATATAATGGCTGATAAACAATACTTGGGATGATGTTTAATATACATGTAGTGTTTTAAATTTATTAGCTAGAACTCATTACTTTTGTTTTCCAATGCATTTTTGGTTACAAAAACTCCATGTGTCAACTGATTTCTTGTGTGATAAATTATTTCTGAAAAAATAATGTATGGATCACACATTTCTCAAAGAATGTTTTGGTTATATTCCAACATCTGAATCCTGCCTATATACCATTCCATCACCGTCCTCGCTTTGCTTTAAAACATTAAACCGTTTTGCAAGCGGTGGGAAAAAACGAAAATGACGTTTCTTTTTCTAGAATGAAACAAATATTCCACGTTTACATTTCTTTATTTATGAAACTTAACAACATTGCCTAAGTTCTTATTACAATACATAATAACATGTAAAGAAAAATAATAAAGAAAAGTATATTTGTCAAATCAAATGGACACTGGCCGCATACATCCGGTCCTATTAGAAATTACTTGGGAGGCCTATGTACAGCAGTGAACGTCCTGCGGGTAAAATGATGAAATCAGGAGAAAGACGAATCATTCACTTTGCCATTCCAAGACTATGCGTCAGTGCTTGTTAGATGAGAGAGCGAAGATACCAACCACATCACTATATTCATTCATTACACTATATATTCTAGAGATTGGGAATCAGGACCAGTTCAGAACAGTTCTGCGTAAATATTATGGAATAGAGTTTTTAACTTCGACTAGTAAGGGATTATAAGAGATGCGACAGTGATGACTGTGCCAGTAATCCCAGGAAAGACACACGCAAAATAGTATATACTTTTAATAGTTTAACTTTCTCGTGAGTACCATGTTTAATGATAATAATATTATATATACTCGTATAATAATAAAAAAAAATGGGACTGTATTTAGGTTTTTTATTTTGTCAATAAAAAGCAAAAATATAATAACTTTGATTGAATATGTTGATGTATGATTTGTTTGTACAGTATAATCCTCTTATTGTGCACTGCGCTATATCCTTTTTTGTTTTTCTGCCGTATATGCCTCTTTAAGAGATTTAGATATTGTATTGTTTTTTTTTCGAATGCCGGTTCATTCAAGAGTAAGTGCGAGGATAGAAGAAGGTTATTCAATAATAATAATAATTTATTTGTTAGAGTTTAAGCTTTACAATAATTAGTAGCTGGAGTCCCTTTTAAGCAAAAATTGCTTGTAGCAGCGGTATCCGCGCTTCCATAATGTGACTGTTTAATTTGTATACTTAGATTATATCTAAGCCTGTATATGTGTGTGTGCATCTATATATTTGGTGTTTAAACCTTGGATTTTCCCAGTTATTTAACTTCTTCCTTCAATCTGTTAATATTGTTAGTAGTCGCGCTATTTTAATAAACATAATAAAAACCTTTTAATAGACGACAATAACGAATAAGTGGACTTCAAACGAGTCAAATAGCCATTTAGATTTTAGAATTTTTAAAACAATACAAATCCGCATACGAGGAAAACGCTAACATTCCCGGCTATTGAATCAGAGAAAGAAGTACGCACTCAAAACAATACGTTGGCAACAGTTAACCCTGCAAAGTGCCTGGCTATTCCGGTGTAAAACATTGCGATACTGGGGTTTAGTTGGCCAGAATGGAAAATTTATCACCGCAGCACAATGGAACGGTTAATCCAATTTCTGTGCCTTCTGCGATTCTATCCCGTTGACTTACACGTGCGATCTGCGGGTACAATAGGCTCCGTTGTTCTTGCCCCCTTGCTATGCATTTGAGGGTTTTTCAGATTAATGAATGGAGTGCACCCTTTTAGAATTTAACATTCGAATTCATTGTTGTTCTTTGACATTAAATCTTTATCATTGCCTTTTTTCTTTTCATCTTTTGCGTAGTCGAAATAATCAAACTACTTTCTAACGGTTCAAACATTTTCAATTTTAGTATCCAATATTGCAGATATTTTTCTGTGACGTTTTACGAAATGACATAAACATTTTTGTTTTTTATTATCAAATGACGTTAACCCTAAACTAAATATCCTAATTATGTTCAGATATGTTTTTAATTTTCTTACATATCTTAGTATTACTTATTAAAAGATGCAATCTGTAATTAGTACAAGCATAAACAATTTTGCCCACATCTTGTTATTTATAAATAAGTATGTAAATAAATAAAGAATATTCTTTACACAACCACAAAATAATGAACCCAATTAAAATAAGAAGTAATCTCAATTCTAATTGGTGCAGGAATCGAACATAAAGCATTCCTTAACATTTAACATATAATATTCCGAAACTCTTGCCTACTTCGCGTCTGAGTCGTGCAATTATATTGACTCTATATTTTTAAAATCTACCCCATAATACTTGAACGTAGAATATAAACACAAAAGTGATTTTTCGACCAGTGTATTTCCTATTTACCTATACTTTACCGCTGTTACGATATAAAGATTGACTATTTATAGAAAAATCCCATAACACGTGCAAAATAAGGTCAGAGTAATCGCGACAATCCAATGGACATTATCTGCTTAGCGGAATTAGGTATGAAAGTAAAAGGTGCGTAGCTGACCCAATATCTCCTAGTTTAAGCAGATCTGGCTATCTAGTTACAAGGGGCCTACCCTTATTACACTTTATACTCGTATCGGGGAAGCCTTTATTTAGTTTATCTGAGGTGGGAATAATACGGATAATCTTAAGGACTAAATTTGTTCGTATAACTATAGTTCCGTTTTTGATGAACAAATAATTCATTTAATTCTTATCATTATACCAACCTAATGAGGTCTGTTGCTATACAGTAATGGGTGCGCTCTATCGCTTTCCTGTATCCGTAGCCTTCCCACAGAGTACAGGCCTGATGGTCACTCTCACCCTAATGCTTTTGAAAAGTAATTTAAATTTCGTTTTAATATACATACTGTCTTCTCCTTGTTACACTATTTTAGTCACCAACTACTGCCAAGACTTGCGGTAAAAATGTGACTAGTCTTCTCCGCCTGTACCCGCGGCATGATTTGATGCATTTAAATGTATTAATTTATTTATAAAGCAATTTATTATCTTTTTTACTTAAAGCAATGTAACAGTATGCTACTGATCACAACGTAACACAATCTTAGACTTTTACAACAAATATCTGTACCTACATTATAAAATAATTAAAAAATATATATACTTTTTGTTGCATCAACACTTATAGAAGATGTAGACTGTTTCTGAAAGCACAACACTTTCACTGATATTACAAGCAGTAATTTTACAATACTTGTGGATTTATCTACTATAAATGAATAAGGAAAACGTAATCTAAAACAAAGGAACAAAAAATTATTTTGGCACGAAGATATTTTGTTACATACTTTTTTGTTTTTTCTATAAACTAAAATGCAAAAGGGCCCCCATTCTCATGCCAATCACGTATCACCATAGTAAAATGTCACAGTGAAAATAATAAACTATGTCAAAATTTCACAAAAGTGCGTAACTCTCGTACGTGTCTTGCGAATTTCGGCGGCAGATGTGTTCGACGCGCTTTTTGTTATTTAAAACCACAGCATAGAAATCGCCACAGTTGGCTAACTTCAATAAAAATCTTTGACTGTGTCAACTTCATAATAAAACTACATGCATTTTCAGTTTTGACTAAAGTGGTTAAACTAAATACTTCCGCTTTTCATCCTAGTCTCCCTAGCTCTCAACTCTATAGTTTAGTCTAAACTAGTTTTAATAATAATAACTGTTTATTTCATGGTTACTATATTTAAATCTATAACTAACTATACATCCTAAAGCTTTGGTGGGACGTGGAATTGAAATGTATTTAATACAAACTTTGCCTTCAAACTAGGTGTTAATTTATTTTATATGTATAAAAAAATAATAAATCCACATCTCATACATTAACCTAACTCCGTGATAAGTTGCTTAAAACACTTGTGTTATGGACGTCAGACAACAGAGTACCACAAATATACTACTTAAAATATATACAACAAACAGATACAGAGGAAACATATATATCATCATATTAGCTCTGGGTGGGGTTTGAACCCACGATCTTTGGCGTACAAGATAGGTTCACTACCATCTGCGCCATCGGGACCGACAAATAATGAAGTTTATAATTAAGCATTAAACGCGCTCCATCTTATTATTTTATTTCATTTTTGTATTTTTATTTGAAACGATATTGGATGTCGTACAGCAAAAATTACATTGATCATGATAAATATAAGAAATAATATTAATTGGGAACTAGTATTACTCATATACAAGAATATTTTATACGCATAACATGATTTTCAGTGATTCCTCACTGTGCTGTGGCTCGGTGCTACGAAAAAAGTTAAAACATTTTTCTCGACGACCATCAACACGTCCGCCCGGGGTATTAGCTACAGTCACAGACTGCCGTTTACGAACAAACAACCCGCGCAGGATAAAAATATTTTAAACTATCAAAAACAAGGAAAACCTTGAGCTGCTTTTGTTCTGAAACAAAACTTCATTGTACTTACTTTACTTCGCTTCACTCACGTGTCGAGAGATAAGCCGTACAGTTTTAGACTGGCGTAAATAAAGAAAACGAGGTATTCGGGCGAATGCTTGCAAAATGGGTACATCCTTGTAAAGACTGTGGATTAGTGGGGCAAATCAAAGTTATTTGACTCTTCACCACCATATAGGCTCATTAATGCTTTTAATGTAAGGTTTTATATTTTTGTACAACGTTTCCGCTCCGTAATAAACGTTTCGAACGGTTCAACATAGTTCTATTTTTCCCGATTGCATAACCTCTCAAATTGCCTCCCTCCATCCCCTTTCTGGCTTAGGAAATTCTGCAAAATTTACTTCATCCCCAACTATGGCCACATGAGCCCAGGTCAAGCCTCAGAAGCACCATCGGGTCGACAGTCACCAACGCGGCGCACCTAAATAAAAATCAGGCAAAGGGTAGCTCATAAATAAACTACCCGGCCCCCCTTTGGTGGCGCTGTAATTGTCGTCTTTGTAGTCCAGTAATAGGTTTGTCAGAAAAAAAAGTTTTTTTATAAAAATGAAGTGAAATGTTAGAAAATATCTGTTGTTATCAACATTATTTTTCCAGTAATGATTGAAATGAGTTTATTTTATGATTACTCCCAGATTAATTATAATATAATATAGAAAAAATCGTAAGTACTTTTAAGATATTTTTAACGATAGGTTTAAGTAAATGATCCTGTTATAAACTTCATTACATAACCTGTCTTTTGCCAGCAAACGAGTTTAAGATAAGTCTAATTGAATGACCCATGTGTTTAGTAATTTTTTGATCCCGCAAGATTATCAAATTCTACTGTGATTATTTAAAATATTATTGTTGTATATTTTTACAAATCATAAGTGCTTGATACGGGCTAACTTGAATAAAATATATTTCAGGTTAAGTTGTGACTTTTATGATAGAAATATAAAGAAAACTTCATAGTACACAATATGTTTTGAAAATAACTTCGGTGTGCTTCTTGTAAATTTTAAATTATACAGGTGCAATAGTAGTTGTAATTTTATTAATATTATTTCATTTAAAAAAATACTATGTGGTGCCGGCAGATGAGATTAGTACCGAAACTGACTGGTATCGGTATTTCCACCCGAAATAGATTGGCTCGTAATGTAACAAGGCGGGGATAGGCAGCAGCATCCCTATAGCGAAGCTATGCTCTGCGACAGCAACCACCGACTTTTCGTGGGGAGGCATATTTTCTGCAGTAGTAGTTTTTAAGGCTACCATGATTATGATGAATAAAAAAAATGGGAATGTATTTAAGTAATAAAAATATTTTTAAGAGTTTGCTCATATTTTTGTTTTAAATAATTGGCATATCGATGGAGCATCTAACCTTAACCAATATTATAAATAGTCTTATAAAGTATACATAAAACATTTCAATAACTTAATGTCTTCTGTAGACGACATTTTAGATAAAATCTTGACAAGTTTAAAAGCGACGTCTAGTGACTCTTCAGACAATATTGTTATGTCAGTGTTCTCTAAGTAGCTTAAATAACTAAAAAACTAGCAACATTAATAATGTATATTGAAGATGATCCAGTCACCTTCATTATAATCTATGACTTTAAGTAGGGCAACTCTTGTCCTCTTTAAAGATTCTAGGTAAAGATAGTCTACAGATTGACTGTGTGACTTATCGTGACAGAAGAAGAATGCATCAACTCAATATAATATACATACATACATTACGCCTGTGTACTATCGGGGTAGGTAAAGACTATGGATCTCCACATGTTACGATCTTGTCATACCTCTCTTGCTTCCTTTACCTACATTAATAACTCGCATTAGCTCTTTAATACACGCTCGTTTATTTTGGATATTTCTGACCTGGCCCTTCTTTAATACCTCTTCTACCTGATTGAATGTCGCAAAGCAACGCGCTAAGTTTGCCACCTCGCCTCACCAGTACCACAATTAGAAGTAAAACTTCTAATCACTAATTCTATCAGAAATCTCTTGGTCCTAGCTCCAACGGTTGACGATTGCTACTATAATACTTCATGCTTCTAATTACATTTCAATAACCAAAACTAGCAACGGTAAACAAAAGGCTCGATAGAAAAAGCAATGAAAAAATAATCTGATGCTGACATCAAAGAATAGCCGGCTTACAATATACCGGTTAACATCCAAACAAAACATCGGGTTTGTTGTGAAATTTGTGATTTACTCAACATAGCGCATGTGTCAACAGTACGTGATGGTGATCCCAATCACAGGCTTCAAACTATTTTTTGGGTCCTGTGGTTTAATCGATGTCCATGACCCTTAAAAAAATAAATTTTATATGAAAACAGATTAGAAAAATTCGTACCAAATAAAGTAAGAGGGCATTCACATGAGGTATACATTGACATGAGGGACTTTATACAATGATCGTCTGCATTGGTCCCTGACTCTCACTTATCCCTGCCCTTCCAATAGCTATGTACATTGCTTTGTTCTGGTTTGAAAAGTGAAAGAGGTAGCGAAATTAATAGGTAATATGAAATCATATCTTAAAGTAAAGACAAGCACAAGTTTGGCAATGCGCTAGTGATATCCTTGTAATATTACAAGCGTTTAGTGGCTGCATTGTCGACCTCGTCTAAGAAAAAAGGATTAATAGGTACGTTAACTACTGGATCAAATATATGGCGGTACATCACTCCGAAATTTCGTAGTGTGTACAACGTGGTGGGGATGGGATGGTATCCCCGGCACCGAAACTACGCTCTGTGATTTCACCACCCCGCTTGCCCTATGTGTTACACAATTTAGTCAAAAATCTCTAGAGATTTATATCCAGCTGTACCCGTCCTACGATTAATGTTGATGACAAAGATAAAGTTTTAACTCTCCTAGATAGATAAACTCTCTAATCTAGACCATATTTAGACTTTAAGCCTGTATAAATGTTTGTCAATTCCGAAGTTAAATAAACCCTTTTTATATCTCTTCATAATTATCTCGAATTAGCTAGTCACATAGAGACGTCAAAAGTCGTGTAACTTTTGTAGTTTCTCAACTGTGCCTTAGATACCCTGAATTCAAAGTACTTATAGGAATGCAAAGATAGAGCACAGGATGTGACTCCATTTTAGCTTCTCAAAGGTACCCTTAAGGTACGCACCTAGAATTCATTCACGTGTGTAAAAGGTAAACAATGATAGGACAGAAAGGACAGGATGCGCCTGGACTCATAGATGTGACCTGGAATTAATATAAGTATGACATGACTTTTCATACATACGTACTCTAGCCCCTTAGCCTAAGCGTAGATACTATAAATCACTCAGAGAACGTAGATGCAAGTACTTTGCGCATGTTGTTGTTTTTTTTATTGCTAATTTAGTAATCGTTAAAGGTGACTCACACTCATTGCAGTATTTTCAACTTAATACAGTCACCAGATATAGCGTAATAACCTATTTGTAACATGTCTGAAAATATCCGATCACATGGGTACCGATGCAAACTGCAAGTCATGAGTCGATGATGTGACATTTTCTTATCGTATTTTTGAAGCTACTGTATACTATAACCCACGCGTGTTGAATATTGAAACGGTGAAGCGAAATTTGTTTTTACAAATACACTGTTTAGCGTATGATATTAACCCAAAAACCTATGCAAATATTATCATCTCTCAATTTACTGCTAACTATATCAATTGTTTATAATTCAAATTACAAGGGCCCGATAGCGCATTCAGCAGCATTCCTATCTTAAACACCTTATGTTGTAGGTTTGATCCCCACCCAGGACTAGCATTTGGCTACAATGTCCTTTATTTTGGATTGTGACAATTAATAATTATAAACATTTTTATTTATGTAATGAATATTTGTGTTAGTTCTTTGTTTGAATGCTATAAATTTATATTAAAATAATTATATTTGTAATACCTCTGTTGTCTGATAACTGCAACATTTTCACTTCGTATTAAGTTATTTATTTTTTTTATTAAAATGTTATATTTTTCAATGCACGAAACCTCTCAAGCAATCTAAAATAGATCTAACTAACATTTTATTTCGCCTTTTATTTATATCGCATACATCGGGTTTACAGTAAATTGCCTTTATAATGATGTTCTATGTGTCCAATTGTCTACTGAACACCATAAAGCGTAACCCTACATTGTCAGTTTCACGCTTCACCCACCTTTTTTTATATTTCGCTGGCCCGGCAAAATGCGTTTTAATCCAGGCGGTGCACTCTGCGCAATTGCTAAAGCCTTATCAAATGTGGACGCGTGCGTCCACATGTTAATCAACGGGTTTTGTGAGGACCTTTTATCGGGATTTTCGTGAAATAAAAACATTTCATAGCGTGAGTGTATGACGAAAGTTGAGGGTTAAATTAAAATTCCGTTGAATGAGAATTTATTTTTGAAATGGACGATGAAGTTGTATGAAGGTAGATGAGTAATTTGTGATAAATTACCTGAGGCAATAATGTTTTTAATAAACCTTTGCGTTTGGCTAGGCCCAGTACAATTGACTTACTAGTCTACTGTACTGGGCCTGAAGCCCGGGCCTGGATTCCGAGGTACTGCTCGGACTCTACTGAGGTACTGGGTGAACCAGCGCTCATGAAATACAGCTAGATGGAGATGGGAAATAGCACCACCGTCACAAAGATTCACTCTGCTATTTTTATAACTACTATAGTAAATGTGAACCAAAAAGATCCAACATATTGGACCGCATTGCTACAAACAGTGGATCGGTTGGTATATATACCTTATTCGTTAGCATGAGTAACCCACACTCGGTCTTTTCTGTAATTTTTACTGCCAAGCAACAGTGTATTTCAGTGCGAAAGGTGAGGAGAATAATACATTGCTGAGTTCTACCTGTCATTTTACTTATGCTATTTACTTACATACGACGTAATATCTTTATGTCGGCATTTGATATCTAGTGATGAGAAATATATTTGCTTTTTATATATAGTTGTTATAATGTATTTGAGCATAATAACTGTGATTAACAGGGCATGTTTTAAGGTAACGGAGGAATCACAATTATAGTACTAATATAGATATTTTACTTCCAAAAATAGAAGATATCCTAAAATAATTATCATCTTGTAAATTTGTCCTTTCTGATTGATTTATTGATCCGTTTTTAATGGACCTTTGCAAATAACGATAGCGCAATTGTTAGTGTTGAGTACACTTGAGTTTAAATTACTGTAATCTATTCAAGATAATTATTGTTGTGTGTTTTATGTTGTTGTATTATACATTCTATTGATAATGTTCAGTTTTGAATATTTTAAACACTTAAAGTTTATTTACTTTTAATGTTTGTTACATTTACCATGTTATATATAAGAATAGTGGTAGACCTCATATAAAGTTCGTCTACCTTACTCTTACCTATTTCTACCGCCAAACAGCAGTGTTTATATTGCTGTGTGCCGGTTTGTAGGGTGAGAATGGTAGTACTGGGTAATGTGACATAATATCTTCAAATCTCAAGGTTGGCAACGCGCTTGTGATATCCTTGTCAATAGACTGAAGGAACGCTCACTATCACACGGACTATATTCTAGTTAATCGACTTAGTTGTATAAACAAAGAAGTATGTATTTATAGATTTTATTGAATACAAGCCCTGGTAGACCACATAAAGTAAAATAAAAAATGTAATAATCATATGAAATAAAATACCCGTAATTAGCAAATTTTGCGATGTATCTATTATTTTGGGGGAATTTATTATTATTATCAGAACAAAATTATACATAAGAGAGATAAATGTTATAAATGTTTTGTGTTATGGTTGACTAGGAGATATTGCCATCTGGCATTAAGTCCGCCATTTGTACATTTTGTAACATTTTGTGCAATAAAGTTAAATAAATAAAAAAAATAAACAAATATAATAAAAAGTACGCTTCCGTATAACTAAATCTTTTGTACACATTTTCAACATGGATGACACAGCTTGATTGCTGGTCAGTTCATACTGGGGTTTACTGTGATTTATAACTCACCATGACAGGACAAATCTTCCCCCCTTATTTTTACGTGTCCATTTTTCTTTTTTTAAATCTCGATTTGTTCAATATTTTGGATAAATGTATGTTCAGAATCGCACAAAATTTTGTGACTTAGTTATAAATTAAAAGTGTATTAGCTGGAACACAAATAGCTTCGTTGCTTTTGGATTCTCAAAGTGACAAACGAATTGACAGTACAGCGAATTACTGTTAACCTACATGCTTTGATTGGGAAGGGCACAATTCAGTTTAGAATTCGACAATTCGTTGATATGTTTTTTTATAGTCATTAAAACAAAAACTTCTACATATAAAATTCCTGTTTCAGTGTTAGTTGTGTTTAAAGATCTTTATTCTCAAACAAAAATTAAACTTCATTTACAATGAGATATTATCATATTACTAATAAGTAGCTCATTGAATAGCTATGGGGAGCAAACAGTACAGTGTTTTTTTCCATAGTGAGTTCTAGGCGCTGATAATTGCACTTTTTCTAAGTTCGGAGATGGTGGGGGTTGCCTTTTATAAACAGTCTTATATTACTTTTGACAGAATTCGTAACAATTTTTTTTAATAATATGCATGTATTGAATTTGTATAGTTGAGATAAATAAAATGTTTTAGTTTTTTCTTATATATGAATAGCTAGTGTGTGAAAGGGATATGAAATAAGGCTTTAATGACGTTGTTTCGAGATCTCTGCATTGGATTAAGGTTTGTGGGTGCACCTGCGCAAATCTCGATAAGATAGTTTAAGTGTGATTTCACCAAAGCATTATACAAAGATATTTAAATTTTTTGGAGTATACAGGGTACTATTTTAGGAAAAGCTTCTACAAAAGATCATAATTTCCCCTTTATGTGCGGCGTCTATGTAAATTTGTTATCAATTTATAGTCCCAGGTATTTCTTCCGACTAGATCGTTTAATCAGTTCATTATTTATTGTTAGTGGAAGAAAATCATGAATAACTTTATTTTTTGCCGTTAAAATCACATAGGATGTTTTGGATGTATTAATAGTAAGCAGATTATAGAGGAACCATTCCCATAACACATCTTAGTCTGGTTGTGCTTTAGCAGTAATTTCATAAATTGATTCATCGAAATAAAATATACAGGCACAAAGTGTTATATTGCTCGTTAATCCTATCTTGCTAATGTTATTTACGTACATCAAAGATAATAGTGGACCAAGTACGGAACCTTGAGGTATACCGAACGTTTTTAAGAGCTACTAATAAAATCATTTATTTTAGCAATCTGATGTCTGTTATTAAGATACGATTTTAACTATTTGAGTCAATACCGATATTGTGTAATTATTAAAGTAACTTTTTGTGATTTACTGTATCAAAAACCTTCTTTAAATCTATGAATATACCCAATGCAATTTTATTTTCGTCGATATTGGTTTCAATTTTCGTAACCAAATCTATTGCAGGTGTTACGAGTACTAGACTATGAACAATAACCGTGCTGCTCTTAAATTTAAAACTTTTTTTTCGGTTAAGTAGTCGTTAAGTAGTTTATACAATAGCCTCTCAAATATTTTCGACAAAACGGGTAGCACTGATATCGGTCTGTAGTTATTGGGATCAGTTCTAGAACCAGACTTATATATAGGGCTTACTTTGGCTACCTTAAGAGAGTCGGGAAAAACACCGAGTCTAAAATATTAATTTATTACATTGACTTATTGTTCTACCACAAGATTTTTTAGTCATTTAAATGCCTTTATAGAAATTATGTCTAATCCAGTGCCAGAATTTATGTTTAGGCTATCTATAGTTTTAATTATCTCTTCAACAGTATATGGTTTTAGTTTGTTTTAATGTAATTTCATGTGAGTGATTGTGTACGTACATTAAGATGTTGCCTGTGTCATTATGATATTCTGAGGTATTTTATTAGATAGATCTGCGCCGATAAAAGACACGAACAAGTTATACAAATTGCATATCTCTGTACCTTCAGAAATTACTTTGGAATTGGACATCATCGTTGGTGGAGCAGGGCTATCTTTGATTTTGTTTGCTGCCAGGGTGTTAATAACTTCCCGCATTTTTTTGGTTGGTTATGTGTGTTTTGGAATAATATATGATAATATACCTCTTTATTCGTTTTAATCATGACTCGGACGTTATCTCTTTCTTTCATAAATAACTTTTTCATCGTTTTCTTTTCCTTTCATTTCCTTCCACAGATAGTTTCTTGTATTTATTGATAATTTTCTTATTAATCCAATTTTTCCGTGGAAGATTAAGTGTTTTTCTTTTCTGTACTATACTATTTTTAATGTAGAGAGCTGAAGTAATAGATATTTTTCCAGGCTAAAGTAATCATCGTTTACCTTATTAGATATTGCCTCTGATACATTTTTATATAATTTATCGTAGTCTAGTGCTGTGTAAGAAATAGAATTACGTCTCGGTGCTTTTTTTTTTCCAACTTCAAGATACAGATTCTTATAGTCGGACAGAGATGATCCTATTATTAAAAAACAAAATGTGTAGTTGTTTCCATCTATTGTTGTTTATGTTCTGAAAGTTTTAAGTCAAAGTATGTCTCAATAATTTGGGTGAATTTTATTCAGGATTTCATTTCCAGCTTCTTTTACCTCATCAACGTAATCCGTTATATACGTCTCTTCTTTCCTGCGCAAATCGATGTTAAAGTCGCCAAAGACTAAAGATCTTTTTCGTTACTCTATTAGAGATACATACATACACATATCAAAAGTTGTCCATGTCAGCATCATCATCCGGTCTATATATTACGCCAATATTTAATGACAGTTTTTCTATATTTATCCATAGATAGTGGATCCCGTTATATATATTCTTCTTATATAAGATCATCGTTTCATTATATAACGTCTTCTGTTATTTCATAATATATTATGTACATAAATAGAAATACCGCTATCTTTTTTATCTCGTCTATAGTTATATACATGTGTATAATTTAGGAATTGGTAGAAATCAGTATCTTCCTTTAATACAAACCATGTTTCCGTAAAAAAATTTAAGTGAGTAACCCTTGGAATGATGGCCTTTAAAATACATTTAATTTCGTCGAACTTGCGTATTCTTTGTAAATTTGCGCAGAAAAAACGGAGACATGTTGCGGCGAGTGGTATATCCTCATATTTTTCTACTAGATGATAACTATTCTTTCAGTGTGGTTTTTATTTAGTGGTGAGGACAAAGTTAGTTTTTTTGGTTAAATTTAGTTTTACTAATACTGGATATTCCCTTAAAATATTTTATAACCGGTTACCGTGTAACGATTGTGACCATGTGAGTGTACAGTTTTTAGTCTGCTCATGGATTTATCTTATTTTATTTAATAAGAACTAAGTTATCAGTCTTCTGTCTTATTCTTTTGCGGATAAAGTTCTTAAAGCAAAGAGGGGAGAGAAGGTACCGTGAACGGGGCCTTAATTAAACGACCGTGTTCACATAATGCCTTAACATTAGCATCCTTCGAACCCTCGAAACTAATCAATGTCTACGATGGCCCCCTTATTCTTAACGCACAAATCTTTTCCGAGCCCCTTCTACCGTTGCTATACGTAAAGATATCTTATATCTTTTGTATGTCACATTTTAATCAGAGATTTCATTTCAAGTCAATAGGGGGCGCCTACATCTCATTTCCAGCGATTTGTATGACCCCCTCTGTAGCAGAATGTATCAGTTTTTGTACTAATGTTCTCGAATATCAATGTTTATTTTTATTGGAAGGTTAAAAGCTGGCACAATTTTTTTGTAGAATCGAATTCTATGAGTAGGTATATTATACTTTGTTGTTTCTGCTATCATGGATATTGACATAAGAAGAGATCTCAATTTTCTCTTTCTCGGTTTCCTATGATTTTACTCTGTAATATAAATTTTATTTCTGGATAATATAAATAATAATATGAATAGTATCGTGTTTTACTCTGTATTATATTCGTAAATGCAAAGATTTGGAAGACCGTTTAATACTCAGACACAAATGATACAAGTAAGTCAGTATCAAATTTGGTACAGAGTTAATAGTTAATAATATCGGGGACTGGTAACGATTTTTTTTATAAGACCGTCAGTTTTTAAGCTGTACATAATTTTTTTCTCACCAGTGACTTCTTCCTAATATATTAATTCATGTACAAAATTGGATTTTTAACCTAATATTAATATTAGGTTAAAAACGACTAGCAGCGCTCCGCGGTTACACTCGCATAGTTTTCTTTTCCGTGAGAATATGGGGATTAATTATAATTCATTCCTTACCGGTAATGTAACTTGTTATTATTTTGCAACATTTACATATTTCCATTTCAGGTAGAGATCTTAATTATTTTTCAAAATGTAACCAATATAAGAAACAATAAACTGTAGCCTGTCTTTCTATTAATGAAGAGATTTTTAAAATTGGTTTAAGAGTTTTGGGCATATAAATTACAAACAAGAATACAAATCTTTTTACTTTATAATAATAATATAGAATGACGTTTGACAACGAGAGCTTTCAGTATCTTGACATCGGTCAAGATACTGAATACTTTTAACCAATTCTTTATTAAATGCTATTCTTATCTTAAACATCAGTTATTATCTACATTTAAAAAATAAAGAAGTTTTATACAAGCTTTGATCACTTATTTTGATCCTTTGGGTATTTTCATAAAATTTGCTGTAAAACTTTCAGTGTTGATGCCACTTGTAAATAATGTGCATTTACCACACACTGCGAAAGCTTGGTTGCACTTCCAAAATGTAACTTAACTACGGCATGCTTCTGCCCACCTCTATCTTGTTGCGTTTAAGCTCTGCAACTTCGAAAGCCTATACTGCCATCTGTCGATTTCGGAACCGCAGTTGCTTTTTTCTAGAAAGTGGTACTCTGCCTATTTGCAAACGTGAACGTTTTAACCTTTTTTGTCGGTCCCGATGGCACATTTAGTGCAGTTGCTATCCCATGCGCCGATGGTCGTAGGTTCGATCCCCACCCAGGATGATCTATAAAATAAATCTTTGTTATAATTTTGCATGGAGTAAATTTTTATAATAATGAAGTTCCGACTAGCTGGAATGGTATCGAGAAGCAGTATCTGCATACACCCTTGCTTTAACAATTTTTTTTACGCATAAAGGAAACGATATTTTTTATAGAAACAGACGAAGCTTATTAATAAAAAGGCAAAGAAGTTCGTCTGAGTATTAACTGATGCCAGCACATTCGGCCAAAATGCAAAGCAATGGCATAGTCTAGTCAAATGTTAGGCATTTGTAATCAAAAATGTGTACTTGCATTTTATTTCGTTTATGTTATTTCAAATTTGGGAATCGTTAAGAACAGGAAAGAGTAAGTTTATAAACTAATTTTTAAGCATATGCCTTTTTTTTTAATTTTCTTTTAAAATAACATAATTGTGAGTGATTTATAACTATCAAATATTTTTAATACGAGATTTTGCTATACTATGACAACCAAAAATTACCACCAGTAGTTGATGTTCGTAAAAACTTAAATTAAGGTGAAAACGCGTATTAACCATAGATTGTGTAATATAAAACATTTCATAATTTTTAGAAATACATACATTTATAAAACTTTTGAAGTAACTAAAATTGATCGACTTATATAATCACAATAAGCATTCGATCGACACTGACAAAACGAGAGCTGAAATGAGGTAATCTGTTAAATATTTGATTTTAGTAATCATATGTGAATAATGTCAAATACCTAATAGCACGGCTTTATTGCTTTAGAATCGATCAATGATCGTGTATAAACAAAATTGCTAACGGTCATCTATAGCATAAAAATAAATTACTTTTTGGACTTCTCGTATTGCAAATATTTATACTGTGGCCCCTGCAGAACACTGCATTATTATGGAATCTCATGAATATTATTTCTTGTCGAGATCGCCCGTTGTCTTATCAATTTCGAAAGTACGCCTGCTTTGTTTTGCGAATCCAAACTAAAGGCAATGCTAAACAGAAGTTTCGAGAGAAGACTATTAAAATGTAACAGAACAATAAACGTAAACAACCCGTCAAACATTTCAACTGTCACTTTTTCTAGTTAAATGAATGAATGAATGGAACAATTATTTTAATTATATGAATAATTAAATGAATGCGTAATGTTTGGTATTTAGAAAGTTTCCGCCACGAGTTTTACGATATAAGCGAGACCACGTGTTAAAATGCTTTATCATCATTATCATACCAGCCATTGGACATCCACTGCTGGACATAAGCCTCACCAAGAAAGGTTTTCTACTCATAATTGCCGCGCTGAGCAAGCGTCTTCCCGCCCTGTTTCGGATGGATATACCGCCATCTGTCGGTTCTGCCACTAACGACACCTAGTGCAGTGGAAGGTACTATTCTATTCTACCAGTACCTCCAGGCACCAACAAAATAGAATAACTGCTTTAATATAAAGTATTAATTCTAATCTTGAATTAGAATTGCCTTGAAATTACATGCCAGTTTAAGTTATAGAATGTATGTGTGTTTTCAATAATGCATTGAAATATAGAAAGAAGCCTTGGTGTACTTTAAAAATTCAACAATACTTCCATAATTTCAATACTTTAATATTTTAGCTTCATTACAGCTTTAGGTAAAATATTTAAAACGTGCCGTAAAAATAATACTAGGAAATGATTAACGTGTCAAGACTTAATAGAGACACCCCGAGTAAAATCTAGTTAGATCAGGTCATGTTTGATACGCGAGTCAAGTTGTTTTATGCCTATTAAATATTTGTCTCAAATATAAAACTTCAGTTTTAGCTTTTGTAATGATTTTTCGCTCATATGTAAATCGTGCCAATATCAGTCGATGTTAAGAAAGTCGGCAAGGCCCAGCATTAAACAGGTCTCATTTAAGGTCCAAGGTGGTTTTAAGGTAAAAGGTGAAAAACCTGCTTTTTGACAAATTATATGTTTTTAAAGATGTTTTATCATTGGATCAGTCAATTTGCGATCGTAAAAAAGAATTGTATTTTGTTCTTTAGAAACCGATATGAAATTTACGAAGTGTCTTTTTAAAAAGATAAGATGTGGTCCTGAAGGATCTTGATACATTTAAAGTTCCTTCCGATTTCAAACCTTCAATAATTGCCCCTCACCGACATCCTCTTACTGATACTCTTCAATTACAAACATTCTTTCCATACTGTACACCGCTTTCGCCAAAGAACGCGTGCAGCTCTTGTCCCTCGAGCGATAAACCACCGCACTAGTGTAGAAGGGGTCACTAAGTCCTCATTAAGCTTAGGCTTTGCTCAATTGACTTAATTTACCCCACCATCGCCATCGGGCCGTCTCAGCGCCGCCGCTGGGCACGCTGGCAGTCGAGCATCCGACATAGAGCATCCGTTGCTACTGGAATAGACGTATTAATAAAGCGATAGGTCCTCTAAAAAAAAACGACAAAAAATGAATAAAATAATTGTAGTGAACTGTTTATATCATACAGATTCGTTATTCCACGAACTTTCAAGTTTGTTTCAAGTTGTTTCGCGCCAACGCTTCGTGGGCACATCTTGAGTGCTAAATCTTATTTTGAACACTTCAACTCAAGTGCTCGGTTGGCTCGTGCGAATTTGTTTCAAGTTGTTGGTTTATTTTAGTACAATTATACTTTTCAGTCACTATGGATTTTCATTTAACTTTACTTTCTGGACGATATTAATAAAACTTTATTGACATTGACATAAATAAAATTGCTCAGTTTGTTTTGGCGTCTAGTGTTTATTATATTCAACTTAATTCAAACGCCTAAATAAATACATGTATATAATTACGTGACAGTAGGATTTATACCGTGCCGTGATATACCGGCAGAATAAAATAGTACTTCCCGCTGCAGCAGGTGTCAGAAGAGGCGACTAAGGTACCTGAACCGCTAGATGACGGTAAATCCATCTGAAACAGTGGTACTCAAATGCACAGGGCGGGGATAAGAAATGCAATTGCCAACACGATTGCCCAGCGCGGCAATTATGGGCAAGAAACCTCCTATCTTGGATAAGCTTATGTCCAGATGTGGACTTCCAATGGCTGGTGTAATGAAGATTTATTATTTTAAGCCCACTTAAAGCGGCTCAAAAAAGCAGTTAAAAGTAGCGCAATTGAATCAGGAAATCCGTAAAAGAACCAAAGTGGCCGTCATAGATCAGTGCACGAGCAGGTGGAAGGTGGAGGCAGGAAATTGCAATGGCAATCAGCCGTCGGTTCTAACAGACGATGGTAGTAACACTAAAAAGTATAATTTCCATTCCTTAGCACTCAACGCCATACTAATTCTAAATGGTGTGAAAGATATTCCATTGAAATATACAAGAATATCGTGATTGTCGAAATGGAAGCCCTGAAGCCGGGATATCATAAACAGAGTTTTCATAAGAAATACTAGTTATATGCTCGAATAACTAAGCAGTATCAAATAGGTGTTTAAAAACCAGTAAAATCCAATTAAAAGTCAGCAAACCTTGCGCCAAATAAATTATACCGAAACAGTAGTCTATTTCCGTCGCGTGCTGACAATAATCGCCATATATAATTACGCCGCGCGTTGGCTACACTGCACCAGGTTATAATTTTCGAAATTGAATCCGAGCTAATGCCGCCAATCTGCATAATAATAAACGTCGATTAAAGTTTTTTACCGCTAATAATTTCTTTTATTTAGGGTTCTTTATTTATAAAAACATGCTTACACACCGCTTTACAAGTATAACGACGCATTTCAGAACAATTACATTTCCATAATGGAATTTTTTGTCACTATTTTAAGGTTAGAGGTTTAGAGTTGAATTGGTGTTGTTGCAATCCAACAAATATAGTCATCATCCTAGCCATTGGAAGTCCACTGGACATAAAACTCCCCATGAAGGGGGAATTGGCGCGCTGGGCAATCGCAAAGCGCAGCTTTCGCAACGGGAATGCTGCTACCCATCCTCGCCCTGTGCATTTGAGATGCACTGTTTCAAATAGATATACCGCCATCTTTCGGTTCTGTTACCTCTGTCGCCTCTTACTACACTTTTAACAAGGGGTGGTACTGTTCTACTCTGCTGATACCTCGTGGCAAATATATTAATTTATCATAAATCTCTTAGTTTTAAAATTGACACTTATAAATGCGAAAACAATATTACAAGAGAAGAATGTTAGTCGCATAGTTGCAATCAGATAAACGTTTGTTCCTATGTAATGTTAATGGGGTACCTGTTTTAGTGACACCTATTTTATTTAGTCAGGACTGTTAAATTGAATAGCCTAAAATTAAATAATAATTTTAAAAACTTTGTAGCGTTCATATTGAATTTAGCTGCCTTTCATGTGTTCGTTTCATTGACACTTCCCCATTGACACGGATTTTGTAAACAATTTGATAGATTATTATTTTTCTAAAAAAGCATTCCATATTAAAACATCAGATATAAGTTAGTCGTTTTAGAAACAAACAACAGACAGAACATAGCTTTTTTGTTATTGCGAAATTACTTATTTGCATTCAGTAAAGAACTACTTTTTTTAGATCTTGTATTATTAGTACATAGATTATTTATCTTACATAATTTTGTTTAATAAATCTTTAGAAAAATTAACATCCAGAACCATTGAGACTAAATAGCCTCTCACGCAGTCGGCTTAATCATCTGTTCGGATTAAAGATTAATATAAGATAGCGAGAAAATTGTGATATGAATGGTAATTGGTTATTATTGCTTCCTACTTCGAATAGCTTCCATCACTTGTTATTATAGTGAATTATTATTCATTTTAATGAATTAATTACGTGACATTGTAATATATAACTTCAACAAGTTTAACATTGCGGTTTATTAAATATTGAGTACAGGAAATTAAAAGGCAGAACAGATAAAAAAAAAAAAATTTCGTGATCCTGAAAAAAATGTACCTATTTGTAATTATACTTTAACTGGATTAAGAAAGAAATAGTAGATAGGGTAACGTTCTTTATATTTAACATAAGTGTAAAAGATCCCTTAAACAAAACCAGATGCATTCTTAATTTGGTACGGAGCCTACGAAGTGGTAAATGCTAGATGTTCTTACAACAACCAGTAAAAGGTTAATTTGCATGCAGAAAGAAGACACGAGGTATAAAAATACTATCAAAAGTAATATATAAAAACTAATAAATACTATCAATTGTTTTACAATCAACCTACGCAAATCTGTCAATTTCATAATTGATAGAAGTCCAAAATTTTACGGATATGGATGTGTTAATGTAGCCGTATGTAAAGAGTGTAACGTTTGAATTGTTTTGTAACTTTTAATTTTATTACTAATTGAATACATTTTTGAATATTTTTTTACAGAATAACCTGGTATGACGTAATCCCATGTTATTGCAGCGCATTCTGTCAATCTCGCCACCTATCAAACGTCTGCCAATTATGTCAAACGTTACATATAATAGACAATGTGGCCATTGAGTATAATTAAAATGTGTATTATACCATTTTTTTATAGGTGAACAAACAAACACGTGAAAATGGTCCAGCCATTCTGGTGTAATAACGTGACTAAGGAAAATACGGATATATATTAAAATCCTTTGTGTATATATATTAAATATAGATTTACTTGATTTCCGTGACCTCGTCTGTGTGAATTTTACTTTATAGCTCGTTTCATGGGAACTGCTTGTCACATACTAAAATGTATCAAGGTAATTTAGGCATACTTTGCATTTATAATGTAGAAAAAAAAGATATATGACGCATATGTCATTATTTAGTCGCGGAATAATTATGGTCCGATTTTATATTCCAATAATAGAAGTGCTCGTATTTTAAATTGCCATACAAATTGTATCGAATCCATTTAACTTGGCTCAAACAAATTTTCGATTTTATGAGACAGCCAATTATTCGAAACGAGGCGAGTCTCAAATGTAAAAGATAGATTACCAACTACCCTCAGTCTTTTGATGTAACTTCATATTATATTTACCTAAACGTTTTCGTGCACTCTCAGATCTGGTTTCAAAGGAGGGAATTCCATTTGGCGGCTAATTAAGCGTGAGTCTGTGCTTGTTTTCACGGAAATGTGTTCATTTATCTTGCGGAATCCGATTTCAAATAATTTTCTGAACGACAATGGCGGACGGCGCCGTATGAAAGGCTTTTAATTACCTTTTCTCAGTGCAGTCGGATGCTCTTAGATAACAAAAGAGATCGATTATTTGCAACGTGAGCCATTGTGAGCAGTAATAATGAAGTATTTTAGTTGAGTACGGTCGTTAATTCGTTAATGACATTCATATGAACGTGAGCACTCCCATTGAAAGCCTATAAGTAAATAGTCTTGATTTTTATTATATAATAATATATACTACTTCTTAATATTAGACTGTAAGTATTAATATCTATAACCTAAATAGATATAAAAAATCTAATTAAAGCAACAACAATAGGCATACCATATTCTATTTTTAAACCGAACTTTAAACGTTCAATTATTTAAAAATGCTGCCAAATAACCAATTAGCCATGCCTTTTAATGAGATCTGCATTCTTTGCCATTTCGGCTCACTCGTGAGCTACTTTAACATCAGTAAGAAAAAGCCTGAGACGTTCAAAAGGTACATTTAAGTACTTTTAAGGTCGTTCCGCCAGTAATTGGGTGAGGGTGTCGATGTTAATTGAATAATTTCCACATTAGCACACGCATCGCCTCGCCTACACTCGACTCGTTTCGGGGAAGACGCGGCTGTATAAGCGTGGTCTATTTTTTACGAAAGTAGTAACTACCTACATATTTGGAATTCAAATCAAGCCTTTATTTGGAATAGTGTGAATGCACACGAAGCTATATAGACCAATTTATATCTATAAAATCCTACAAGAATATTTTAAATTGTATATTTAATGTCATCTAAGTTTTACAATCAGCCGAGATATTTTGACGGTCAATTAATGGGACTATGCAATGAGAAGTTAAGTATGTCAGCAGCAAAACTTATTTAAAAACTAACAGCCAGCCCCAACTTCATAAGGGTATAAAAGGCGTATAAAAATGCCTCCTTGGTCCCGTCAACTTACGAGTTTTAAAAAAGATTGGGTATCTAACTTTCCTGAATACAAACGTTACGTAATAAAAATATTTTTGTTTGACCTTCCCGATTCCGTAAAATAATAATTACCCTTACATACAACCCAAGTTCAATCGTTCGATGTGCACGTAAATACAATTTATTAATTTTTATATATTTATATTAATATAATAACCCAGAAACAGAACAAACAAATACTCATCCAGTAAATGTTTATCGCAAATAGGAATCGAATCATTATAGGAACACTACCAACGATATTGGCCCTGTAAATCGCTACCTTTTAAGCCCCGTCTTGCATCCTAATGTACTAATTACTGTATGTACTTGCGCACTTTGACGACGTTCACTCGAAAAGGTAAATACTTTTGAGTTTCCCTAAATTCGACTACAATTATAACGCGAACTCCTAGCGTAATTATTTTGCAGGTATTTTGTATTTACAATATATTTTGATAAGCTTGTTATCTTATCATCATCGTCAATGCAAATTAAATTACTATTTTACTGGAGCTCCTTTTGCTAATAGACACGCAAACGTTTTATCTTGTAATTGCGTAATTATAATATTAATTAATTTTCCTAAACACAAAAGTGGGTATTAAGAGAAGCTTGAATAAGGATACGCTAAACACGAAGCGCTGTACAAAACATCTAAATATAGCTATGATGGGAAAATATTAACAAATATTTAAGTCGGTAGTACCCTCTGAACCAAGTGCCTTAAGAGGTGACAGAAGAGCAGAAATATATCCTCCCTAAAAAGCATAGCTGAAGTCCAAAATAGCTGTTGCATTATACCTACCTTTATCCTTGTCTATGGCGATGCCAGTAATCTCGATCATATGATCAACTTGAAAAGCTTGCACATCTTCAGAAAGTTGATTAAGTACAGCCATTTAAGGTCTCTAAGACCCATTATGGATCTTGGCGTTCACTTGTAGAACGCATGCAGAGTAAAAAATAACTCATTTACTCCATTACTCCCCAGTTTTTTCCCCGTTTTTGTTCTCAAGTGAGAGCCACGAAAGGTCTCTAAGACACATTGCGAATCTTGGCATTTGCTTATAGAGCGCATCTTATCAGTATACTCTGGGTTTTGATTATATGTATTTAAGTATTATATTTGTGTTTCGCTGTTGTTTTATGTCCGTAATGTGCTTGAAGCGACTTATTTCGAAGTCAGGTCAATGCATGAGATGTGGTATGAATTTATTTGTTTATTATTATTTATAGCGCAAGAATAATAATATTTCTCAATATTTTTTCTGTTTTCTAGATATATGTTTAATGTATTTACTATCCTCCTAAGAATATTTAAAAAACAAAAACTAAAGAGTGTATATATTTGCTGCTTTTTTAGGTGGAAATTTAGATTAACAAAATGGTTTTCAGTTAAACTTTACGATAATATAGCGTCAGGACCATAATCATAGACCATAATCGGTCGATTCACGACTTAAAATAATAAAAAACAACTGGGATTAAATTATTTTCCAATAAAAATATAAATATAATACATACATGTACAAACTTATAATGAAACTTTAAAAATAGCCCAATGAGCTATGGAGAGGGCAGTGTTCGGGAGTCTATTTGCGAGATCAAGAATAAGATTGAAAAGATTTTCCGTAAAAAACGTAAGCTTGATATAAGCTGGGCTCTGTTACGATTTAGCCCAGCTCATTATTAAGTTAAAATAGCATAGGGCACGGTAATTCGCCGGTGATGGTGGTGTAATGTTCTGGAATGGAAACTATATACTAGCTAGAGCCACCGTCGTGGAGGACATTTGATCTGCTAAGCCGCAGGATCGCGTAAAATATAAGCAACATCATGTCCTATTGAAAATCGCTTCGGGAGGACTTTATCCATCATTGGACGTCCAATGGCTAATATGGTAATAAGCGTAGAATGAACTATGTATTTCTAGACTTTCAAAATGCCAGTCCTTTATCGAGCTGAAAACATTAAAATATTTAAATTCTAAAAAAGTTTCCAGACAAAAGTAAACACTAAGCAAAAAACTTTTTCAGTCTCCATAATACGATTAATCCTCGTCAAAGAGCATGAAAACATTAGATTTCACGTGGAATGGAACCCCAACATCTCACTAGCGTTATAAAAATAAAATGACAGCTTGCATTACACGTTGAAAAGCTGAATAATAGCAGTCGAGCGCGACGGGATGAGCAGTAATATGGGATATCCTACGAATGTATGGAAACCTCTCATAAATCATTTAGCCTGAACGCACGCCGAAATATCTGAAGGGAAATAAAAATCCAACCGTTTTATTCAACTTTTCTACTGAGATAGGATTACGTGAAACAGAGAATTAAAAATATAAGGGGCAAGTGCGTGGGTGCTCATTATGATTTCTGCGCGGTTTTAATCTTTGAAAGAATGCGAACGGAGTTTTGAGTATTACTAAGCGAAAAGAAGCGTTAAACAATTTAAGGTAATTTTTTAGTGATAACTTAATAAACTTTGCCAAATTTGCATACTTTGCCCAATGGGCGTTAAAAAAAAAATTTCTAACACAGTTTGAAGTTTTAAAATGATAATAATCAGATTACAATATCCTTCTTGATTTTTTTTGTAGATTTTGATTGATACTGATTTTTTTTAAATATATACTTACATAACGCCTGTGTCTTTTCGGGATTGGTAGAGACTATGGATCTCCACCTGTTATTATCTTGGCTTTCTATACACTATCCCTTTATATACTCTCGTTTATTCTTGGTACTTCTAACCTGGCCCTGTTTTTAATTTTTACCAGGTTAAGATATGTTGCCTTGGTCGTCCTATATCAACTCTTCCTTTAACTTTCACTCTATATATGGCTATATATACATTCTTTTCTCTATTGGTGTCACATCATCTTTTACACCACATCGATCTCTTATCACTAAATCTCAAACTCACACCATACATAATTCGAAGTGCATTTTAATAGCATTTATTCTACTAGCGTGTTTCTTTTGCCATATCCAACATACACTACCATATATCACTGTTGGAACCAACACACCTCTATGAACAGACAGTCGTGCCCATTTGGACACATTTTGGCTGCCCATAAAAGCATGTAAGGATCCATTGACACTATTTCCAGTTTTTACTCTCCGTTCAATATTACCTTCATATTTGTACTTCATATCTCTCGTAAAAACACTTCCCAGATACACAAACTCTTTCACTTCTTGAACTTTTATGTCATCGATCTAAATTTCACAATATGTAATACTTGCCTCCTTTTCAATCATCATTACTTTCGTCTTGCTTACATTTACTTTCATGCCTTTCCTTGCAAAAAAATCTTGCAAAAGCGTTATTATCTCTTGCAACTCTTCAGCTGGCGATGCTAACACTACTTAATAATAAGCGTAAAGACGACATTTGATGAGTACTTTATCCACATTAACTGTCCTTAAAAATCCAACAGGCATAAATTTAATACATCATTTTTAATATAAAATGTTTATTTATCTTTTTCTGTACTACTGTATACATCTAATTATTGTTTGATATTTTTGTAATCTGTGTAAATATACGATTCAAATCGATATACTAATCCTTTTAAAATACAAATAAGATTTTTGATAAATCTTTTAATTTGAAGCGCTTATTTCAGCCACCATCCTATCCTTATTATTATTATTTTTTCTTATTTTTTTCTACTTGGTATATACATGGTTCAACAAACAACTCGAATTTTAAGTATTAACGGCCAAAATTGAAAAGTTTTAATTTTCGTTGCTTTGCCATAGCATGTTACAAAAAACAATTGTATCATACAACTTTTTACAAAGAAAAGTGTTAGTAGTATAAACTATATTTAATTATAATGTTTAGTTTAGAATAAAATATATTTTAACAAAATAAAACAAGAATATATTTGCCAATTACCAACTTCAGTGGTTAACTTGTACTATATTGTATTATTTTATGACTGTATAATATTTTTACGATTAATAGTATATATGTCGCTATTTTATAATTATAATATCTCTTTCTCGCAATGGAGAGTTCCCTCTATCTCAAATTCACAAAAAGAATAATTAGTTTAATGTATTTAATACAAAATAATGTCAAAAGTATTCTTTAATTTAAGAAATATTTAGATAGTGTTTGTATACTTTGCTTCAATTTTATTTGTTTATCACAGTAGAAAAAGGATATATTTTTTCTGATGAGACGGATTTCAGTTTGGTGACAGCTAAGTTTAATATAGTTGAGAAAACCAATAAATAATTTTATGGAAAAAATATAATATTTTTGTTCTTCTAGTGAAGTGTTTGGTTTTGATTTGATTCATGTGGCAGCAATATTCGTTCGTCAACATATTTCTTTCCTGCCCATTTGTGAGCATACTGTATTGCATGAATCTGTACTAAGGTACTTTTAATTAATTTGGATATAACTCCAAATTTGCTATTAGATAATTCGTTATGAACTAGTAAATTTCTTACATCCGCCATAATTTAATTAAGAATCTTTCGCTCTTTCAGTGGAGATTTTGAAACAGAACTCTTTTTGCATTAACTTTACATTCAACCTTAAATTTTTAATCTATTAAGTAAGCATAAAGAAAAACCAACCCAGACTATCTGTATACATATATAAATAAAAATAAAAATATCGTATGTATTTACATTAATAGTCGTTATATACACACACTTTTAGAAACAATTTGAAACCAATATTACTCATCAAAGCAGTATGGTAGAAATATGTATAATTGAAAAAAAAATAAAAACACGCCATTTAAAAAAATATGAAATAACACAATGTTTGAACATTTTTCAACTTTGAAGTTACAAAAATACTCACATATTGTACTCCACTTATGGAGTTGACAATTATATTTAATTTATAGAGAAACTTTTTTCGTGTTACCAAATAAATATAGAACACTACTGTTTACATTTTCAATAGTTTATTTTTTATTGACCTGTAATATTTACACTGAAATCTTAAATAGATGTACAATTAGATAGAAAAAAGCCTAAATTCGTTTATCCACAGTATCCACAGTATCCCAAAACTCCTTATCACTCCGCCCCAAAAGACATAAATCGGGAAAAACAGAATTCTTCCTTCGATGGTGGCCATATATCTTCTATCGGGTGTCTAATTTGCAAATCGTTAACGCCTAAATTAAAATACCAAAGCACCGTATTCTGAGGGAATTCCAATATTTTAGTACGAGGGCGAAATTTGCTGACGTGTCTTCTGATTATTATTTGAGCGTCGTTAGGGCCGAGGAAATGTCTTTGTACTTCCTTTTTATAAAGGATATTGCTAATTTTTTAGATACTTTATTTCTCTTTATAATGACTGAGTGATGTGAGAATACAGACGCCTTGAAATTTATAACAGCAGCGGTAGCGAATGATGATAAATATGCCTAAAATTTTTCATTCGTTCCCATAAATACTTAAAATGTACACTGTATTAATTTGTATTTGCATTTCTATTATATAACTCTTGTATATATTAAGGAGTTGAATAAAAAATAAATAGCTGTAATTTTTTAAATGACTAAGTTGACAAACAAGCTCATGGTTTATGTGATAGTAAGGGTCACTAAAACCTATAAACGTTTAATTTTCCTACCTCTTTCACTCTTTAAACCAGAACAAAGCAATGTGAATAACTATTGGACGATAGGAATAAGTAAGAGCCAAGGACTAATGCAGACGATCATAGTATAAAGTCCCTCATGTCAATGTATACCTCATGTGAATGCCCTCTTACTCTATTTGGTACGTTTCCAGTCTTGTTATTGTTATTGTAAGCCTATGACGTTTTACGGCCGCCACTATGATTATGAGTTACTATCTCTAAATAAATGAGATTAATTAAAAAATACTACATAAACGTGTCACTATACCTACCAACAAACAACCTATCTCACGCGTGTGATGAATAAATATCGTTATTAATAACGGAGCGGGCATAAATATTATAACGTGGGAGAAACCGGACCATTTGTCATGTTAACTAGGCCTACATAATTTGTGCCCATCCACCCTGATTGGCGGTACATTGGGATAATTGTCAGCCAATTTCAACTTAATTGAACGGGTATTAAAATATTATTGCTGATATTTTACGGGTTATGTGGCGGTGTTTTTGTAACATTTTGTTTTAGATTGGCACCGTGTATTTATCGTAATTAATATTTTAAATGTTAACTGGGTAATATGTCAGTCTGACACAGCTTAGCCGACGAAGCTTGTATTTCTGTATATATCATTCGTAAGAGTGTTTTTTGTGGATTCTGGGAGATTAAAAGTTCCGTTGTTATGTATAATTGTTTTTATATGTCTTAATTTTTCTACATATGTAAATTATTTTTATGAAAATAAGATTGTGAAAATTACTTCTTATCTTCTATCTTATCATTATTAGACAAATTAGATAGTAAGTGTAGGTACTGTTAAAATTGGTAAAGCTAGTTTGTAATGTTTTTACAGGAAATACATAATTTATATGTATTTTTCAAAGAACTATCTTTTAATTAATCCATACTATAAAGATTATGAACAATATTCTAACTAAGAATTTTATCAAATAGTTACTCTTACTTATTGGGTAATTTAAAAACAAATAAAATATTTAAGGAGATCAAGGTTGATCTAAATTAATTTGATGGAAAAAGCTAAGTCAATCTTATCTAAATTACGTAGGAAAAATTACATAATACCTTATTGCAAAACTTAATCATGATTACATCTTTAAAGAATGTCGTCATTATCCAGTTTATCGTATATAACATAATATAGTGTAGTAAAATAAGATTTCTTCCTTGTCATTCCTTCTTATAAAATTTTGAGAATCTACAACACCTATGAAAAAAGGTACTCACACAGATTTTGAATTCTCGTTATCAAGGTTTTAGAAGCTGTCTGTATCTTTGGATTGCGTTGATTTAGTTTAATTTTCTGGAGCTTCAATTTGAACTTAATACCTTAACGTGTACTCTAGAAAAATAAGTTTAACAGTTAAAAGAACAGACGCTCTTTAAGGGTTCCGTTAAACCAGACGTATAACAAACCTATGTACATATTTTCTGCTACCAGTGCAAAGTGCGGTCTTTGCAAATAATACTTAGTCTACCAAAGCTGTAGCAATTAATTACAATTTTACACCGGTAAGTTCAAATGACGTCCCAACATATGCCTCGAAACATGCCTTAGTTTTACACCAACAACATTGAAATTGGCCTATTGTTGTCAGGTCGATCAAGGGCTCGTTTGGTAACAAAGGGATAGGGCGAGAGGCCGCGGCCTTTTGAGGCTTTAACGAGGGCTATTCAATAACAACAATAGTTGGCTGTGATGAAGTCTTACAACTGCATCGCGATTACTACTGATGCGAATTATGTTTATCGGATATGCAAGTCAACCTTCAAGAGAAGAACATATCTTTGCAGGCTTAAATGAACCAATTGTAGAGTCTGCAACTACACAGTCCAGTTAAAAAAAAGTCTGCATTATTAAGTCCAAATTATATGCAGACAAAAATGTTGCCTTAAATATGGAGTCGGATTTCATTTTAAAAAAATTGTGTTTTTAGTGCCAGCTGTTGTTTTAATGACCTATATGCGAGTATCTTATGATATCTTTTCGATATCATTATAAATATTAGTTTTAGACAATAATAATAATACATTAAAAAATAAAATACAACGTAGTTAATACGAGTATAAGAGACGCAGCCGAACTCAGCACTTTATAAATAAGTAAGCTATTCGGCAACCAACTACGTGAAAAATCTTATTAGAGCTTGCACTAACTTTACTTAGTTTCAAAGCTGCTTACTTCCTGAAGTGATAGCGTGATAGTTACAATAAGATCATGCAAAATTATGCACACATCAAACATGCTGACTTTACGCGTACAAGTGCTTACGCGTACAATGCCTTATGGAACTAGATAAACTTAGGTACTTAGATATTCTAAGTTCTAGCATAAATGTTTCACATCTTCCACATTAAATTGAATCTCCTGGATTATTTAAATATGACTTTATGATAAAAACCAGTAAACGTTTACAAACAGTCACCATTTGTATTCGCGTGTGTTCCAATAACTGACATATCAACACGCCATCGTCAACAAAAACTCAACACCTTAATTGTACATTAGCTACTTCCCAATACCAATATTTATGAAGGGGCGATATTTCAACGCATTTATATCCTACATCGGCTGTCAACAGCCATATCGGTGTAGCCTGTCTAGACGGCAGCCAGTCGTGCCCGACAAAGATTCCTCATATTTCAACGCTGATTCGATCGTCGAGTGCCTTATACTGAATGCTCGCTTGGCCCGTTCCAAGCTTTCAATTTAGTACACGTTGAGAGGATATTTTATTTTCATGAATTACTCTATGTACTCTTTGATGTTTTGAAAAGTATATATTAAGCACTAGCTACTTTTGAAATACGGTAAATGTAAGTGTTAAACATATTGCAGTGGAGTACATTTTATAATATTTTGCGAGGAACCCTATTTTTCTTGATACGAATAGACTAAGCTGTTGCTCATATAAGTAGACATCTGCCAGAAGAAATCTAACAAATAAATATTTATATTTTTCCTATTAGTACATATGTACAGATAATAATAACACAGTCTAATTTTGCTATATTTTGCAAAAAAAAACTATTTAATGGCTTGATTATTTTTACGTTCATACTCCATAAGTAGGCAGGGAGGAAACATAATTAATTTTAAACCCACACTCATACACCTACAGGAGTCCTCGAGCAAATTTTTAATTATTCTCGTTTTTTTTTGTAGAACAGGTTCTAGGTGACAAAATAATCTATTAAATATTAACTTCTGTTTATTCAGCCTTAGATCCTATATACTGAGTAGTAAACAAACATTTTATACATAAATTTGTACGCTACAGTAGTTTTACAATCTATGGAACTTACAGATATTGTCGAAGTCGGCAATTCTATAAGCAATCATATACAAAATATTATGTCTTACTGTTGGATGACTCCTACAGTATTGCTTTGGGGAGAATAAAACGAAAATAGATTTAGACCGTTCAGAAAAGATCGCGACCCCTTCGACCGTTACGTTTAAAATATGCATGAGGCCCGGGATCGAATGTGTTCTAGCCAAATAAAATTGTATTGTCCGATATAAGAGTGACATCTCGGAAAAATTGATAGTGACCGTCTGCGACTTCGAAGGACTTGAAGGTTATATGGATATAACATTTATTTTAATCATGAATTCACACACATTACAACGAAAATAGTTAACAACATAAACTACAATTAATAATGATCATGAACAAAAGGAAACATAACTCTTTAAATCATATTAAAAAATAAATAAAAAGGATGACCAAGGAAAAGTTAAAAATAAGAAAATTAATATACCCAAATAGATTTCGAGCTTATGAAATACGAAAAAATAATTAAACTTCTATTAGGAAAGCGAGGATATTACCAGCGTGTCGCCAATTTAATTTAGACTAAACGACATACTACTCAAATAAATACACTATCTATCTAATTTTTCAAATTGGAACATATTGAACGTTGTTCCTAAACGACAGAAATCAGATCAAGTGAGGTGCCCAATAAGAGGAGGTTTTCTAGTTCAGCAACACGAAAATAAAATAAATTAGACCATGATATTCGCAGTTTAGGAGTTATAGACAATACAAATAGATATAGACGCTTGTGCTGGTAAAGTTGTTTTACTTATCTATGCGAACTAACGGGGCCCGACGGTTTTACCCGCGAAATTTTCGCTATACTACTATGTTAGTATAGGAATAAAATATATCTTTATTTATTTGATGATAAAGTAACATTCGATTAGGAAAATCATTTTTGAAATCAGTTGCACAGTTTATGAGTTTATTAGTTACAGACGCACAATCATATAAATCTTACCCCCTGTCATTCCATTTTAAATGTTTATAGTTTGATTTTTTGATATTTATTATAGCCTATATTACTTGGTAAATAAGCAGCTTTTTAATGGTAATATAATTTATCTAAAATGAATTATAATTTTTCTTATTAATATCAAATTTCACGAAGATCAATAGACTGAAATCATAAAAAGGTTACAAACAAACTATTTTAAACATTTATAACATTATTTAAAATTTGATAGAAAAATTTAAATCGGATTGGTATATTCTGAATAGATAAGCTTTTACCCGATAGTACGTTTTATAATCGCTCGGCGCCATCTTTCGGTTTTTGTACTACTACAATAAAATTGTCGTTAATCATTAATTCTACGAGAGTAGAACATTTTACGAGTTCGAAGTCAATGTCCTTCTCCGTACTCCTGACTATATGCATGCAAAACTTTAAGGAGATTATTCGAGAAAATAAAGCTTTTTGTTACTAATTTAACAAACAAATAAACTTAATTTGGCATTTATAATTTTAGTTAGGATTATTCAGACATTCGTGCTTTAAACACCTCTATTAGCTTCAACATCTAAGGATCTCTGCGTAAATGAGGTCTGAGGCTGATATTGGCAGCTCATTTCCGCTTCACTAACATACCTCTAAAGCTGTTTCTCGACACGTCCGGTTAGGTACGTAGACCATAGGATATATATACACTGCTAGATTAAAAATACAGAACCATATACTACTTTTAATAGGTAGTATTTATTTTTGTGTTATAACTCACAAGGTGAATGTTCTCTCAATGTACTCAGAAGTTCATTCAGACGCATACGTATTCCTTTTGTAATTTAACTTAGTGTAATATATCCGAAATCAATGGATGTTCTTATATTCAAATAATATTATCATTTTTTTATTTTAATTGATTGATTTATTATGAAACGTCTTTTTATTTAACAAGAAACTCGAAACGCACTGTTCGTTATCCGTTGGCTGATTTAACTTCAGTTTGATTGAGTCACTCACCGTGGTACTTGTCTGCCCTTTTCTTGCTATGTAATTTAAATTTCAGTCATAGCTGATAACACTACCCATCTAATGTAATAAATGTTGACCATCCCTGGGATCTGAACTAGTTAAGGCTAAGTAACCAGACAGCTGCGGAAACGAGCGAGGATTCACTATACTTTTTGGCAAAGGACTGCATCCCCGAAGAAGACGAATCCATAATTACGCAGATATATATGTTTATAAATTAGCTAATTATTCTTTGACGAGCCCGATGGCGATTTCGGTAGTGTTCTTACCTTAAGTACCAAAGGTTATGGGTTGGACCTCCACTCAGGACAAAAAGAATAAATATAAGTGTATAAACTGAATATTTGTGTTTGTTCTGTCTATGGATATTAAATATGTTTTTAAGTATTATATTTGTAATTCCTTTATAGTTTTTTTATTGACGATTTAAATGTACTTATATTGAGTTTAGTTCTAATTTAAATGAAGTGGTATTTTTCTTTTGACTTTGATGTTTCTTTTTTGTCCCAGCAAACTAGATATAACACAAAATGGAATCTCTTTTATAACAATTTCATCCGGTATACACCCATGCGGAATTTAGTTATTACAAATACCTGACGGTTTTCTATAAATACTTTTCATACTAAATACGTATATACTTCGCAAACGAAAATAAAGTGGAATTTTTATATTCTCCCAATCAAGTATTATTATACGAAAATTTTGAAACGTTACATTTTGACTGCTTCGTGAATTTTATGTTCCGTTAAAAGCTTCCATGTGTAAAAGTATAAATGTGATAAAAGGTTTGACAAGCGAAACGTTCCCTTTTCAAATGTATAGAGCGTATGTATCTATTACAAATTTGTAGGAGCGTCTATCGAACGTGAAAATGGTATCAGATTGTGCGAGGTGAGTTATGAATTATATTCATATCCACCGGGTAAGTGGTACAAGGGAATTCCATTTCGGATTAAACTGAAAAGTCAAGTGTTAATCTCAAAGCTAAGCTGTTACTCCGGGCACACGTTTTGTTTGTTTTTATTTTTAGCCAGAAAGCTTATTAATGTGATCATTCATGTGGAATTTGATATGTTATTGTAAAATACGTGAATTTATAAACAAATGTATGATTGATTAAATTTATTGCTTTGCATGAATGTGAGTTTTATTTACATAGAAAACGCGAAGATTTTAAATTTGATTTAATTTAAAACTTTAACGTATTATTTGGGTTAAACTTGAAATTAGAAAAAAATAACCAAATTATTAATAAATTATGATTAATTACAGATATGCTCCCAAATGTAGGTGTGAACATTTTTCGTATAGTTTTTCTGGTTCATTCTCTAATTTTAACAATTGAAACAGACATTATAATTATAGGCCAACTCGAAATTTCTTCTATATTTAATCAAATAATTATAATCAGAGTAGGTATATTGTCGGATCCGCAATCTGGATGTTTTAAAAACCTGTTTGATGTTTCTCCACATCAGTGACTCAAATAACATTTAAGTTTTAGTTTAAATTATATATAAAATAAAGATAAAAGCTTCGATCAACAACAGATTAAAAAAAACTATAATAAGTTCCAAAAATGATATCGTGATTTTTTTTGTTAACATATTTAAAGATCATTCTTATAGGTGCAAAAATATAGTATTCACATAACAAACTTCACTTTACCTTAAAGGCGCAAAAAAATAAGAACAATATCTTATAGTGAAAAGTTTCCATTCGACAGAATTTCAAGGTGTTAAAGGAAACCCTCTGAATTCCAGAATGTTATTAAGTAAAAGTGAATAATATATATATAAATAAGTAACTTTGAAATATTAATCTTGTTATTCTTATAAATGAAAATTTACTAGTATTATTATTGTTATAAATTCTTCAATTCAATACGTACGTAACGTAATTAACGAGCGGCTAAATACTTTCTCTTAATACTTGTATAATACACGAAACAGCAATAAAAGCGGTGAGAATACACCCAGAGGGTTCCTACCAACGGTTCCGCGCAGGACCATCGATCAGATAGAAGGACGACCACCTTTCTGCGAAATACGATCTAGGGCCGACTGTTTACGGGCCTTGGAACTTGGTGAATAAACTTCCCAAAACGACGCAGACAAAGCTTCTTGTTGTTATATTTTCCTGGTACTTTACGTCTTGACTGACCTCTTTCGTTTTTTTTCAACTCAAATACACAGCTTGTTATTGGCACATATAGAATTTTTTCCACAAAACTCTATTTATATATCTCTGTGATAATATTGTATATGTTGTTTTTAAAAATCTGTTAATAAAAACTTTAAAAAGTATACACTAGAACCTATAAATTTACACTAGAACTTATGAAAGGATCAATTAATAATAATAACTTCACACCACATAAACTTATCTGTTAATGCAATGAAATGTAAAATAAATTGTTATTTAGTCATGTAAAACTCGTATTTCAAATGTGGTTAAATTCGCAGAAGTATAATAAGACAAGAAGAATCACAAAAGAGTGAAATTGAGAAAGTTTTGCAACAATATTGCAGTATGTATACATCATCTTCATCAAATCAGCCGTCCATTCAGGATATCCATTGCTAGACAAAGACAAGCCTCATAGTGATTTCTAACAAGACTGTTGGACCATTGGACAGTTGTATGCGGCCTGCGTCGGACGCCTTATGATGCGCTTGCCGGTACACGGTCTCCATTCCAGGATTTTACGCCTGTGTTGTCCAGCGGTTCTGCGTACCTTGCCCACTGCCGCTTTAACTTGCTAATCAGCCTGGCTATATCGGAACTTTGGTTCTTTTACGGATCTCATCATTTCTGAATCAATCGGGCAATAATACGCCGAGAATTGCCCTCTCAGTTACACATTGGCCTATTTTGAGTAACCTTATAAGCCCAATAGTTAGAAGCCACTTAGAGACCACATCGTTTCTATAAGTCATCTTTAGTAACACATATTGATCAAAATTTTTCGCCATGAGATACAAAGGTATGTTGGTCGAGAAGATGTTCCGCAGTTTTCCGAATACTGCCAAGCCAAGTAAGAAACGTCGATTTATCTCTTTCTAAAAATTGGACTTACCTATTAGGACTATTTGGACTAGGTATAAGTTTGAGTCAACAATTCAAGAAGCGAGTACTCAACTGGTTCTGGGGTGGGTTCAACATTGGCATTAAACATAGTTTTAATATTTTCCATGTTAATTTTGAGACCCATCTGAGACATTTGATTAAGGTCAGCATTGTGCTTATATTTTCTATTGATTCTGCCATGACTACAATATCGTGGGCAAATCTAAGGAAGGTGATAAATTTACCATTAATCTTCATCGTCATTACAGCCATTGGAACTCCACTGCTGGACAAAGACCTCCCCAAGAAAGGGGTAATTTTGCCATATTTGAGGTGCAGCTTTCGAGACAGGAATGCTGCTGCTTATTCCTGTCTGGTGGCCTCTTACAACACCTGGTACAGAAGGAGGGACCGGCAGAGTAGAAACTCTGTAAATTATAGCTCAGGAACGAAATGTGGTGGTATTGCTATAAAAGATTCGTCATCTCTCTTCAAGAATTGTAAAGTAAACATAATAAATTAAATTAGCGTTAGTTTATTGTGTAAAAAACAAGCATTCAGTTGATAAAAACCTATATTTACATTATAAACCTAATGGTATTAAAAACCTACTGCAATTCAATGATTCAGCAGTCATTCTCCAATTTATGTTAAGATAAAAGACAATAAACACAAAAATGTGAAATTCAACACATATGTATTTAAAAGTCGCTAAAATGTAGTTTTACGGGCAGCGAGGTTTTTGTAAAAACTTTTTGTTAAAATATGCATAACACGGGTGAAACAGCGGGTAATCGCTAGTAAATATACATACGCCCAGACTGGGGCTAGTCAATAATTCAGACAGCCAAAGTGTCGCCTGCCAACCTTTATTGATTCCGATTGGTTGGTGTACCATTCGATACAATATTCATCTAAATCGCTCCACCTATCATGCCTTTACGTGTCCATTTTGATCTCGTTAACCATTTTATAGCAAAGAATATTCTATATTCAATATCTTGATATTTTTTTACGTTTGCTAAAACTCATCAAAATGCTTAAAAAACTGTACGACATGTCAATGATGCAGTGCGTGCTACTTTTTCTACTATTAAAATATTATCCGAGAAACTTTTCACGCTATTATGAATAGTTCCTTATCTAAAAAAGATGTTGTATATAGTAGAAATTCAGTTTCTCATATCAGCCAATTAGAATCGGTCTGAAATTGTAATAAATACTATCTAAAACAAACAGCCCGATTTCTTTTTCGGACGAACCTAAAGCTTGACGGTTCAGACGTCAATTCCAGCGGATGGAGGGGTGGCCGAAGCCTGTACCTATACCTCACCCTATTTCGGATATTTCCAGCGCGATTGGAGCTGGACCCACAGTTATCACTCAAGGGCGCCTTGACTGGAGGCTGGACCTTGGCTTCGGAGTTGTTAATCGTTGTTTGCAACAGAGTAGGCCTGAGTGAGTGAGGCCGCACTAACGCGTTTGGTATTTGCTCGAGAGGCAGGGAATGCACGGTGTTCACCGTACGAAAAAAATGTGTATTACGTATACGCGGTTTGATTTATATTGGATCACTTATATACTAGTTGTATGACAGGCCTGATGGCGCAGATGGTAGTGATCCCATCCTATGTTCCAAGGATCGTGTCAGGATATTACAAATGGTTAACATATTCTTCGTAGACAGGTTTGATGGCGCATTCGGTAGTGTCACTACTTTGTGCGCCTCAGGACAAATATTTTTATATTTTAGTTTTAATATTTATAAAAAATTTTAAACATTATATTTATGTGATAATATTTCTGTTTATAAGTCTTTTCATACACATTTGTTGCTCGTTTATTCCTGGTACTTCTGATCTAGCCCTTTAGTATCTCTTCTACCTGGTTAAGTTATGTTCGCCTAGCTCGTATATAAACCTCGTATATAAACTACAGTGCTACTTTTATCGATTCTTCCTACATGTCTAAACCATCTCAACATTCCTTTCTCTACTTTTGTCACAACATCATCTTTTAGACTACATTGATCTCTTATGACACTATTCTTGAATCTATCTATCAACTCACACCATGCATACATTCCTTACATTTAAAGGGTTTATACTACTTTTATAGGCTGTTGTGATTTGTTGCGGAAAATTTCTGAGCGCATTATGATAATTACGCTTACTGTCAAAGTACTGACAGTCATGTTAAACGCTATAAAACATTCATCATTGTAGCCATGATTGCATTCAGAAGGGGTAATTTTGTCCATAATTGCCGCGCTGGGCAACCGTGCTAGCAATCGCAGAGCACAGCTTTCGCGCCCATCCCCACCCTGTGTATTTGAGCTTCTGGTAGTCTCCTAAGTCACCTCTTACGAAGCCTACTACAAAGGGAGGTACTATTCTAGTCTGCTGGTAAAAAATAAAGATAACAACAAATCCCTACTAATATAATAAAAGCAAAAGTTACTCTGTCTGTCTGTTATGCTTTCTGCTTAAACCTCTCAACTGAACTTGATAAAATTTGGGACAGACAATCTTTAGGCACTGAGAAAGGACATAAGTAAGCCATTTTTTAATTTGAAATAAGGGGATGGGGGTTGATGAAAAGTTGAATGGAAGTATCGCTATTTTTAGAGCTAGAAACTTGAATCTTATTTTTCAGGCCATTTATCAAAGTTTATTTATGTTATGGTAAATAGGTATGGTACCCAAAAAAACTATTTTACGCGGACAAAGACGCGGGCACAGCTAGTAATAAGTAAAATCGGTACAGTTTACGCCTAATGTCGTAAACAATAAAAATAGGGAATATATTATTTTGTATTTATGCATTATCATCTGTCATTCTAATCAAGCCTCTATATTTAAAAAAGTATACAATCTACTAGCACCATCCCGCGGTTTTACTCGCGTGAAATTGTAGAATTTTTATACTAACTTTTCACTTTCCTATTGACTACCTTAAGAAATGATTTTCAAAAATATATTTTACTCTTCATGACTTTCAACAAAAATCCTTTTTTACTGAATTTCATTCGGATAACTTCAAAAATAGCATAGTTCCATACTTACTTCGCACCCCCTTTTGGGGGTAAATTTTCAAAAATCCATTATTTGTTTAACAAAACTTTAACGTTCTAACCATTATAATTTAGGCCCTGCGTTAATATGTAAGTCAGTCAGTCAGAAGCTGACTGACTTACATATTCCTTTTATATATTGAGAGTTTATTATTATTTAAGAGTATTTTTACGTTTGCCGTTTATTTTTTGGACCAATTAATTGTTTAAGTTTACTGGGATTCAATGCTTGATACCCTAATCTTTAAATTATCATAAAAAGTTATCAAGATTTATTTTAATACTTATTTTAAGCTGTAGACATTAGTTAGTTCCTTTCTCTAAACTAATATTAGAATTAATGAGTTTGAAAAAGGTAAGAGATTAAATTTTGTGCAAAGTATTGAGCTGGTTTCAAAATTCTGTTACTAATAGAATTTGGTATCCAATAGAATATGCTAGGACAAAATTAAAAAGAACTAAAATTATAATATATCTACGAAAATATTCCTTATTATTCTAAGAAAATATCTACTATTCAATGAGAAAAATAAGAAAAATCTTATCCTTAACCAATATCGACGAGACAGCGTGGCAATGATAAATTATACGTCTTCCGGTGATATTTTGTTTTGAGTTGTCGCCTCCATCCATCTTGGACCGACGCCTACCTCAAGTAATTAATTAACCCCCAAACTTGCTTCCTCATCCTTCCTTTCGGTCTTTTCCGAGATACCACTTCCATTTATCCTTTTTTTGTGCAGATAAGAATACTTCCAATTTCTATTACAAATTGAAAATTATCGCTTGCATCATTAATTTAATTGTGGTACCATTTCACATATAATGTTGGTTTCAAAATCTACGCACATAATTATCTAAGAGGTACATAATAGGGTATCAATTCATTGTACTGAATAAGCTATCATAATATTTTCCCCTGTGACTGAGGATCGTCAAAGAAAGAATACATCTTTATTGTAACCTCAACACTATGAAAGAAATATTATTATTTTGTGGTATAATTCTTTCTATAAAAGGATTTGCTATTACACAATCATAACAAAGAGAATATGAAAGAAAGTAAATTGTGTTTGTATATTTTAATCCTAATGCAATCTAGTACAAACCATATACGTACACAAATGAAATTGGCAAAGGGGAGCAAGCTTTCAAAATATATTGTTAGGAAGGATGAACTCCAGATAATTATCCGGGAGAAGACAGAACTATTCATCCTGTTTCGCGGATGTATTGAAATGTAAACATTTGGCTGTTCTAAATAGAGCCTTATTACGTTGAGCTTAGTAAAACAGTATTTGGGTTGCTCACCATAGGGAACACGATCTTCAACGGTTAATTATAATTACGTTCAAGTATATTTAAATTTAGGTTTTAGTTTTTTAGGTTTAGGTTTTTGTCCCTACTACAGTATTGACACTCTTAATTTTGTAGGATGTTACTGAATATACTATATTTTTATGCGACTAAATCAACAAACAAATATACGGTCATCATAATAGCAGGTAGCACTGCAGTCTATAGACGATCATATTATTACAAGGATGTCACTAGCGCCTTGCCAAATAAATTTGCTGCATCTCTTACCTTTCAAACAGTATACAGCATTGCAAACACTGCTATTTTAGTGGTAGAAAATAGGTGAGAGTAAGGTACGAAATTGCATACTTTTAAATGAGGTTTACCTCTAATACAATTATGAACAGTTATCGTTCAAAGCGGCCAAGACACAAACATTTTAGACTGTGACTTGGCCGGCTAAGTAATTTTAAATTCTTTTTGCATGCCAATTCTGAGGTGCTCGTTATATTTATATATTTTATTATGTATTATTATGTCTGCTAAAAACAATCGCTGAACAGAATGGACCCGGTGAAGCCCAAGCTAAATTTGTATCTTATATTATATACAAAAAATGGTGAGTATAAATATCATATAAAGAGAGCAATTTCTCTCTGAATCAGGCTCTCGTTATTTACTCATTAAAACTTGGAATTGAAGGCGTTCCAATCGCGAGGGAAAAGTAAAATAAACTTTTCAATGACATCGCAGGAAGATGTTTACCTCTATATTTTCCGTGGCAACGAGAATTTTTAATTCTACGCCACAGATTGGTATTATAAATAAGCTATTTGGTTGTTTGATCTTCGATGTCGATACATTGCTTGGACCATCAGTTATTTGATTTCTAGTTAGCACATTATATTTAACTTTAAAATACAATATTATTTGCTACGGAAAAAAAGACGTCAAAACCTTAAAGCCGAAAAGCACAATAGCTTTGAATAACTGAGGAATACTAAAAACAATTTAATATAGTTCTGATCATGTTGTTAGTTATTAATGGATACTTAAAGTAAGTACATAGTTAGTAACGGTTGTATCCTGCTTCTTTACGCAGTCTTTGTTAACATTAACCTAAAAGGCAGACTCAACAGGCCTGACAATGGTTAATGACAGAATCAATTCTGTGAAATCTTAGACAATCTGACAAGATCAAGATGATTTACCAGCAAGCGCTACATAGGGCGTCCACCCCCAAGATGGACAGACGATATGACTAAAACCGCAGAATCGCGCTGAACACAGGCCGCATACAACCGGTCCTATTGGAGATAACTTGGGGATAGCTGATTTGATGATCATGAGACAATCTGACCCACCTTACCCGAGTACTTACAGGCCTAACGTAGGCCTCTCAAATAAATTGAGTCTGCCATTGTCCCTCATTCATAGTCGTGACCCGACCGCGTAACTAAATAATCCAAAAATAACTCCACGCCAGTCCCGAATAAAAATATCGATTTAATTTTCCTTTGTACAAGAATCGGTTTGGAAATCCAATAATGTCTGCGGTACAAAGGCGGTGCTGACGGATGTCGCGTTGGAATTTAATATTTATCACAAATAAAAGCTGCCTTTGAGACTTCTATTATTTCGGCTCTTTGGCTTATTGTTGAGCGAATAAATATGAGTGAAAGTCTTAAAAATATGACGCAAAATATTGCGGTCGGATATAATAATTCGCACTTAATTTCGCAAAAGCATAGCGGCCTCGTTTATTGATGCAAAAGTGCATGTTTTCACGACAAGCATCCGGGATACCCTCGCTAGCACACCCAGACGAATTCAAGCTGTGATTTCAGCTAGAGGGGATCACACTCGATACTAAACATTTATCTGATTTTACTTTATAAAAGAAAAAACAAACAAAAATCTTAGTTAACTTTTACTTCACGAGCATATGCACTACTAGCGAGCATATACTACTAGTGAACTTTAGCAGGAAAATCTATAAATTGACGAAAACGATTATTTGCTTATTAATTTACAAAATTGTAAAAGTAAAACTACCTACAATTAATTATAAAACAAACCAATAGTAACATTTGAAATGGTTCATTGCTAAGGTGCCCGTTTTTTTGCAAATGAGTGTATAAACCGATATGGAGTAAAAGTTTATGTTTTATTCCACTCATAATTAGTTAATGCAAACTTAAAGCGAAATTATTTTTTCTATGGACATGTTAAAATGTGTATGGTCGGAATATCTGCCAAAGTAATAAAAAATAAAAATAAACTTCATATTTCACAGTAAAATAACACTTTCTAAGGGTGTTTTTATTTGAAAACTTCGAAATAAATTCCACGCCACAAATCACTCCAATTACAGTCACTCCAGAATAAATCGCCTCAATAAACAAAAATCCCAATTACGTCACGTATTAAATTTGAGAAAATCACAGTTGCGATTTACTCGAGAAATGCTGCCCCTCTATAAGCGGAGCCCTGGGGACACCCTGGGGCTCGGCTTTATTAAAGGAGGGTTCCCTACTTATTAAAAGTGAAAGTGCAGGGTCTGGCCAAACACCTCCCGGCTAGGCACCCAAACGGTGACCAGCTGGGTTTTAATACCAATTTTCTGGGAATGATAGGGGAAAATGCATTTTATTGCTATGAAATGCCAGATTAACATTTTGTTGGAATATTGATGAATTGACAGTTGACAAACTGTATGTTTCTTACAGTCACAACAAAATGACATTTTTATAAAATAAAGAACGGGACAATCAGCTTTAACAATAACTATATATATCATGTTAACGTCCCGAAAAACCCAAATTAAAAAGTATTTTTACTCGCAAGGCTTCACTGTGGTTTGCTTGTATGTACTTCCAGCATACTCGTCTTTTTTATATCATTTAATTTTACTTAAGTAAAACTAAGTGTTCTTAAGCGTTTCGTTAGAATTGTTTAAGTCTCTTCGCTTTATTACTGTTCTTACTGGCTACACAAAAAGACCTCTCGAAAGGGGTATCTCTCCCCAAAAAAAGCTATATACTCGTACACAGCTTAAGCATGCTAGTCTATCAAAGAATAAAAAAAGCATCCCACTCAACATTTTGAAAAAACAACTTATTGCTTCTATTACTTGTAATTACATGAACTTTGTTTACTTTTAATTTAAATATGTTCTTATAAACTAGCTGGTTATTTGATGCTGCTTTCTTCCTATTATTCAACGGCTGAAAAGACCTAGATAAATTAGGCACACAATTATCGATATTCTGGATTATTCCAGAATACGAATAAACTCTGCATAAGCGACACATCCGGATAATATATCCCTGTAAAACAGAGCTAGCTTTTTTCTGCCCGGAATGAAAAAAAGTTACTCCGGAATGCGTTCCGGAAAAACCAATTGCAGGCGGAAAGCTAGTATGTCATAATTGTCTATACATCCATCGAAAAATTGAATCGGTAAATTGTATTGAAAACAAAATGAATTATTTTTTAATAATTCGCACGTCCGTTTCAAGAAAACATATCCAATCAACAGGGCTTTTTGTTGAACAGTAAATATATGGACACGGATTTCAGATGAAAATAATTTATATACGAATCTGAAAACAATATAAATTGAAGAAATTATTTTGTGAAATGCAAGCATTGTTCTTTATTGTCAATTGTATTAAATGTTACTTTTTATTAATCAAGTGATATTTATAAATAGACCAAAGGTATAAAGAATGAGAGAATTCAAACTTAATAAAGTTACCTTTTCCATTGAAATCCAACTCACAGTTTACTTCAGAATTAGCATTATCAAAAACTAGTATTTTGAATAGAATGGATGTTGTCCTGCCTGAGTACACCGCACATTCTGTCAATAGCGCGAAGTGACATTAAAACCGTAAGGTTACACTCGAAAAGGCTTTAAGGAAGTAAAGATTTCTTCGATTTTTTATTATTCCTCGCAACTTTCTAAAATTTTTCTTTTATATGAACCTTCTCTTAACAATAAAAACAAATCAAAAATAAATCAGAGAATCCAGTCGTATTTACATACTTAAATGAAGTAAGTCTATTGAATGTCAAACAAATGATGAAATAGTTTTACACATGTAAATAAAATATGGAACATATTTTTTGAAATAAGTGGACTACTAGTTCTTTTAAAAAACATTTATTTTTAAATTACAAAGATTTGTAAAATTTTAGATATATATTATGATACCGTTAATATATTTAAACCACACGATAATTTAATTTCTTTTTTGTATAATATAATTGGCAGTTACAACATTTAACAACTAAAGTGCAATAACAAGAAGGATGTAAGTATTCTATAATAGGTTATAAGCTTATAAAAAGATTTATAGTAAAATAATAAAGGTTCTTAAAAATTTCGCCGTGAAATTCCAAAATTGCAGGCTTCCAGACAGGCTTCGTAAAATGCCAAAATGTAAATTAACTCTTACAGAAGGATCTTTTACCCAGATGTGCAAGGAACATTGGAATTAAGCTCAGAGACGGTAGAGCGGGGGACAAAAAAAACTTTATTTTTCCGCTACAAACTTCAGGGGGATGTTTACGCACCCTCTTTAAATGAATTATTCAGGGCATTGCTAAGTACAGGGCAGAAGTTACGAGACGCTTGTCTGTCCGGCTGTCAATAATGTGTTTAATTTGTTTTAAATTGCTTATATTTTAATTGTAAACCAACTACGAGCGTGCCGTAATCTTAAAGCAAGTAACTTAAAGATTCAAATGGTGATTCCCTACAAATTATACATACAACGATTTACTTTTCTAATTCTTCATTATATAATGGAGCAAGATTAAAGAAAGATTAGAAGTTTTTATTAGTTGACGGGCCCGGTGAAACATTCGGTAGTATTCATGTCTTATGCGGCCAGGGTCGTGGGTTCGATCTTCAACCAATAAATACATTGAATGTTAGTATTTGTTCTGTGTCTAAGTATAAAATATATATATTTTGTCTTTTTTCTATTCTATTTGTCTAATAACTGTAACACAAGTGCTTGAAGCTACTTATCTCGGAGTTAGGTCAATGAATATAATGTTGTGTTAATGTACATTGAGTACATTATAATGACCAGAACATTACATGTCAAAAGTTCCGATAAATTTTAAAGTTATATATTTGATATGCTTTATACGTGTAACCTTAGTTACGTTAATAATATTATTAAAATTATGAAGCTAAATACTTTTATTTAAATGAAAATAACTCTTTCATTCTTATCAAATTATATAAAGATTGAAATCTCTTACTTTTTCTATAAGTTTCAAAATCACTTGCAGATGTATGTTAATATAAGATAACATAAGTTCAAATCACAGATAATATATAAATTCCTGCAAATTCATCTTGATTATAGGAAATTTCTTATTGTAGATACAGTCTTAATTGGTAGTCCTGTGTCAATATTTATTAGCCTCGATAAGACGTTTTAATTACCAAGGTCTCTGGCTTTTAAAGCCAACGACGCTCTTCTTTTCTATTACAGATACTTACAAACATTAAAATATCGCTACCAGATTTCGGTTGCATATCTCTAAAGCAATCTTATCTCAGATTACATACACTGCAGCAGGGTTCTATTTTTTCTATTCAATATTCGATTTCTTCCCAGCGCACGGGGAAAACTTTATGATATTGAATTTACCAAATAAAATTACAGCAAATTAAAGGAACATTTGCAAGGGGTAAACCTTAAACAAGGGTCGTCTACGTTGATATCTCACTCCGTTGATATTTTACCGCCGGATAAAAGAGTTCGCATCGCTTTGTTTAGGTTTGAAGAATGGCAGAGAAATTTCTGGGTAATGTGATATACACTTATTTGCAAAAAAAACGAGCACCTAAGCAATAAACCATTTCAAATGTTACTATCAGTTTGTTTGATAATTCACAATTTTGTAAATGAATAAGCAAATAAGCGTTTTCATCAGTATTATCATAAAATTTTGATAAAATTCATTTCGGTTTTAATGCTAAAGTTCACTAGTAGTGTATACTCGCTAGTAGTGCATATGCTCGTAAAGTAAAAGTAAACAAAGATTTTTGTTAGTTTTTTCTTAAATAAAGTAAAAGCAGATGAATGTTTAGTATCGAGTGTGACCCCCTCTAGCTGAAATCATAGCTTGAATTCGTCTGGGTATGCTGCTCGTAAAGTAAAAGTAAACAAAGATTTTTGTTAGTTTTTTCTTTAATAAGGAAAAGCAGATGAATGTTTAGTATCGAGTGTGACCCCCTCTAGCTGAAATCATAGCTTGAATTCGTCTGGGTATGCTTGCGAGGTTATCCCGGAAACTTGCTTGCGGGATACGTTCCCACTCTGCGGTAATCACATTCTTTAGCTCTCTGATGGTCTGCGGGGCCGGTTGTACTGATACGGGTCGTTTCAGAACATCCCAAATATGCTCTATAGGATTGAGGTCGGGACTTCGAGCTGGCCTATCCAAACGACGACTGCCGATCTCTTGCACATACGCTTCCATATCGTCGGACCGGTGGACGCGAGCGTTGTCGTCCAAAAATGAGTCTTCACCTAAAGCGGCCAATGTGGGTTGTGCATGAGGAATTAGAAATTCCGTTATGTATCGATGTCCAGTCAGTGAGCCGTTTTCAGTGAAGACTAACTATGTACAATCCATTTAATTTACCCCTGTCCAAAACATAACAGAGCCCCCACCACAAAGTGTGATTTCTTCAAAACAAGCCACTGCAAAGCGTTCTCCTCATCTTTGTAGCACTCATTAACGTCGATATTCACCAAACAGAGATATCCTGGTTTCATCGGTGAACGATACCCTATTCTAGTCTTCTTGAGTCCATGACTCACAATTTCGAGCAAATCTAAGTCTGGCAACTCTGTGCTCACGGAGTAACTTATATTGGCTGCAAGTAGCCAGCCTCCTCCTGATCGTTCATAGACTAATATGCACATTTCTTACTTTTTCGAGGTTGTTTTTGAGGTCCACAGACGAAGACTCACAAGAAAACGATCATCCCGTGGTTGGGTACATGGTTTTCTTCCAGAACCAGGCCTTCTCTCAATGGAACCGGTGTCTTGATACCACTGCCAGGTACTTTGAACCGTCAAGCGACTCACATTTAGCCTCTGAGCCACTAAGCATTGGCTGCAACCCTCTTCGAGCAGCGCAGTAATTTTAGTAGCTTTTACCACTTTCTCTAACATTATTGAGACAGCTAAACAGCAATAAATGAAGCTTTGACAATTAAGAATATGAAATAAATTCATAAAAATTGACTAAAAGTTATGAAAACCGATATTATCTTTTGGAACTTCGTGCCAAAAATGTAGGATAAAAAGATGGTTTTCTGTAAAAACGAGCATCAAACGAAAATTTGAATTTAAAACTTACTGTTTTAAACACCACGGCATTTTTAAAACCGGCCAGTATTATGTACAAATGATTGAAGTAATTTAGGTACCGTATTTTTAAAAGAAGAATTAAAATCAAAACCTCTCGTTTTTATTTTGCAAATAAGTGTATTATCTTGAACTCATAAGTTTAGCCGTTGTCAAGGATGTTCGCTAGTGACATTCTTAATAGCATCTTTACGGTGCGTTGACACTTACCGCATACGGACTGTATAGTTATTGTCAACTTAGAAAAACATAAAACACATAACATAGTGTGTGTGTACACTAGTCTGTAGAGGCTGCAAAATTTTTGTATCTACCATACTGGATTTAGAAACGGTTTAGTGAACTTATTCAATAAATAAATAAAGTGAACACTTTCCCCTGCGTTAAATCTAAAAATAAAAAATGTAATTTATATTCCTTTCACATAATAACCGAATGCATTGTTCATAACATTGGATATATATTTGTCGAGATTTAATAAAAGTCGCGCGTTTCTCATAAAAGATGGCGACATTTGACGTGGACCGCGTTTTATTGTGGTTGAATGGAGCCGAAAAGATCATATGTGTGTAATCAATAGAAATGTATGTAGTGGGAAAAGTATTTTACTTTATTGCAGAAGTTTCAATCTAGATTAATAATTTGATTAAAATATTTTTTTATATATATATTTTAGTTATTAGCTGATATTAATATTAATTATTATAACAAAATAGGAATAGGAAACAAAATATCAGTCTGGCTTGAATCACGTCAATTGAATTCTGTAAAACTCAAAGAGAAGCTTTTCTTTTAGTTTGAAATGTTTTATTTTACTTTACTTATTCAGACAACATCTCATACATTGGCTCCAAGATAAGTTGCTTAGAGCACATGTATTACGGGTATAAGACAACAGAGCGATCACAAATATAATACCTAAATATATATTTGACACCCACAGACAAACACAAACATTGATATGTGTCCTGGATAGGGATCGAACTTACGATTCTTGAAGCACAAGATACTGCACAATTGAATGCGCCACCGTCGACTAAAATTGCCTCGTAAAATACCAGTTGGTCACAGATAAGCAAAATCTATATATAACGTTCTATTTTTTGTATAGTGTATACCGGTTCCTTAAAATTTATGAGTAATGAAAAGGTCTTCAGTAAAGTCACATCTCTTCGTCGCTACTCTGATATTTCGTGCGAACTAATAGTAGAATATGATAATATCAGGAAAAGTTAAGATGCCAGCACTTGGACAAGTCGTAAAAAGTTCATAAAAGTTATATGAACCATAAAATGAATAGATATTAATGTGTTCGCTTCTTATTTGGAAATTTAATATTATATTTTATTAGGTATTGTTGTTATAGCTATAAACAATAATGAATAACAGTTATAAAATAACATAATCCGGTATAGTTTTTCTAGTCGAAGTTATCTCTGTTTCAGGCGAGGGAATCAACTACCATTTTTGATATTCGAATATCAGTGTTCACTACAATATTATTCCATACAATTTTCAAATTCACCGTGTGATTCTACTCTTGCAATAGTAAATACTTAGGTACAGACAATTGTCGGTTTATCAACCTAACACAACGTAGCTCAAATACAACAGGGTGGGGCCCAGCACCATGCCTGCCTAGCGCGGTAATTTCAACAGAAGATGTTTCTACATTACCTACAACAATGTAGAGATAATGCTGAATCTAAGTATAGAAAATCAATAGAAAGATCTGATGTCTCGTATAAGTTTTCAGTAGCAAAGGATAATTCCACAGAAATGGAAGAGGTGTTCTTGCCATCTGAAATAACCTGACATTTTTAAAGCATACATAAAAACCAAAAAAAAATCTGAATAAGTGAAAACATAACAATTTGCCTTAATGATTTTAGTTTTTAATAATGCTCAATTACTATCCAAGTAATACCTATTCATATGCAAAAATAAACACCGCAACAAACATTAACTGTCATTTTCCTAACGAGACTAAAAACGAGTTAACTCGGCATTAAGCAAATGGGGCATAATGTGAGGGATGTAAAAAAAAATAAATCCCGCTACTGGCCCGAAATAAAACGATTGTTTGATCGCCATTAAAAGTTTTCGAAACATCCCATTGTTTGAGGGCCGGGAAAGTAAACACCGGAATTGCTGAACTGAGCGAGAAGTACCGAATAACGCGTATTCAACTGTTTTTCATTTAAGCCTCTGAGAGCTCTTTGCTGTAAATTGTTTCGAAAGAAGTATCTGCGTTGTCATAAAAGATTCAGTGCTTGCTTTGATTAAGTATATCGACCAACTACTTACAGATTGCAATTTTATTACCTTAGTTACACGGTATGGTTTTCTGTTTTTTATTATGTTTGCGGATTTCACTGGAGGGTACTGTTTTCCATTAGCTATAATAATTTCAATGTTTACTAACCCGATAAGCGATCTCGACCGTAGAAATTTTTGGTATAAACATGCGTACACTCACACCTTTTTCATGTTCTCATTTGGTGATGGTGATTTTTATTTCCATATCAGGTTCATTACGAACCTGATTTACTTTCTTTGCCTTATTGCTGGTGGTGCTTGGATCACACCAAACCTTAAATTACCTACAACTTAAGTTACCAACTGCATTCACCTCAATTATTTAAATCATTTTCATAATACTACTCTCATACATCGTTTTACATCTGAACATTACTGTCTCAATCTTAGTGATAATATACATCACATTTCATTTTTACCGCACTTTTCCCTGTCCTGTCAATTGGTTTCGCTCTGCAACTGTGCTGACTGTGCTCTTTTCAAACGTATTGACAATATTTTTATATCATATTTGGCATACCCACCATTTGCTATAGTAATCAGTAAAGGAAATTAAATTGCATTCAGTCAACATAGTTCAAATGCCCAGTACGGGGATGGGCAGCAGCATTCCCTTTGCGAAGCTACGCTCTGGATTGCCACTACGCCTACCCAGTGGCAAATTATTTAACAACTAGCAGCGCCCCGCGGATTCACCCGCATTTAGTTATAAAAATATCATACTAACTCCTTTTATGAGGTGATTTTCAAAAAATATTTTTATACCTTTTACATGACTTTTATTAAATAACTTTTACACTGAATTTCATTCAAATAACTTCAAAAATAGCTAGAGACTCATACTAATTTTGCAACCATTTTTTCCTCCTTAGGGAATTTACAAAAATCCAAAGTGCTCCATTCCTCTAAAAGGTGTGCAAAATTTCAAGTTTATAACCCTTGTAGTTTTGGGCCTGCGTTGATATTTCATTCAGTCAGTCAGCTTCTTGTTTCATTTATTTATATATTATTATTATCAATAGAGTGCGAAATTATCAATAGTACAGCATTCTTATAGAATATTTTATGAAAAGTCATGAATTTCGTATACAAAATTGGTTGTAAATATATTAAATAAAACAAGAAAGGGAGGCAAATGAAGCGATACAAGTAGCTCGGAGGGGAGTTCAATTATTCAACAGTGTTTTTTATGGGTATTATTGCTGAGCACGTTTTATGTCGATTAGTATTAATTTACTGCTGCGTATTCCTGATCTTAATTTTCTACTACTGATATACTATCTATATGTATATACTTCAACATATCCGAACGTAACACATGCACTATTGAAAACAATAGACTGTGTCAATGTCACCTATTTCTAGCGCTAAATAGCAGTGTTTGCATTCCTATGTTCCGGTTTGAAGGGCGAGAGCGGCAGTGACATTACTGGGAAATGTGACATCTTTTCTTCAAGTCATAAGATTGCCATCGCTCTAGTAATATCATTGTGATATGCTACAGTGACGCTGACTATCATGCGATCTGTATGTTAATATGCCGATCTGGTCTAATAAAAAAAGAATCATCATTATTACCATAGCAGCTATAAAATGTCCACTGCTGAACATAGGCCTCCACAAGGAAAGGGAATTTTACCTGTTAATGCTGCGCTGGACAAGCATGGTGGCAATCGGAGAGCGTAGCTGGGCGTCAATACTGTTGCTCATCCCCGCTCCGTTACATTTGAGCTACACTGCTTCGGGTAGATATACTTGTCAGTCAGTTCCGTTACTTCAGTTGCTTCTTACGACACCTGGTATATAGGTACTTATCTACTCTGCCGGTCCAAAAAAAGGATTCCTCATAAATTATAATCTACCCAGCAGCAGGCATAAAGACAGTCCCAGAATGTAGCTTCGCAAAATAGATGCTGCTGCTCATCGTTAGATAGCTGCGTTTGACTTACGCTGACGACGAGTCGCTTCCCACGAGACCTGATACAGACGAAGGTACTTTTTTATTCTACTGGTACTTCACAGCTGACAGAGTCAAATAGTACCTACTTCTAGAATCGAATACTTTCAGTCTATCAACATTTTGTCTTTAAAACCTAAACCGATGTTAAAGATTAGTATCGTTCTTAAACATGAAGTCCTAGCGTAATAAATAAAGTCAACATCCAATTAATGGATTGGGTGTCTTGAATTCCTGTTTTTTAATGTGTGTATGTATATTCGAAATCGATACTTCTTGTTAAGAGAGAAGCGAATGATTTCAGTGAACAATAATCTTTCCAACAGCCATTAAGGTACTAGAAAAACGTATGTAAATAATGCATACCACAGGATTTTTGTATAGTTTTTACTAGTGGAGTAAATCATGAAGGATGTTTATAAATAAATATAATAAAAGTACTAAAGGCATTGCTATAAAATATATTCTACACAATTGTTATTATTATTGTTAAGTGAATATCTTGTTAGTTGTCCTAAATAAATAAATAAATAAATAGAAAAAAGGTGGAAATATAATTGATGGACAAAATCATGTAACCTTTACTGACTTACATAACGATATACAGAAATATGTAAACGTGCAAAGCGGTAAGGGATGGGTAGTGAATTAAGAACACTTAAATGTAAAAACATTATAAGAATTATGTTTTTACATTTAAGCATTCACCGGACTCTATAAAAATAATCTTTACAAGATAAAAACGCAGTTTATAATTTCCGAACACACCGATAATTCATTTTATTGCTATTAATTTAAATATTTTCTACGAAAGATATAACGATATTATAAACATGAATAAACATAAGAGCCTCTTGCAAAACCTTTTAAAGTGTGCATCTACAGGAAGGTATATTTTTAGTCATGCGTAATTTTTCAAGTAAATATACAGGGGATGTCATAAGTAAGTGACAGGAGAACGGACAGCGCTTTCGCGAAGCGCTTTTACTTTCCGAACCCGCTGAATAATTCAGACGGAGTATTTTTTCGTCGTTACCTCGCGCCCAAATTCATATTCCTGCATTATGCCTGAAGGTCGGTCTTAAGCCCTTATTGAATACGGTATGCTTCTCCAATACGATTATAACACTTTTTAATGTAATCCTCTGTATTGGATTACTATTCACGCTATTCAGGTTAGGTAATTGTATAATATTTTTCATCTGATATATGATAGTTCCTACTTCATTAAGCAGGAAAACGACGTCAGTTTATATAAATGTCAGTTGTTGAGACTGCGTCAAATGAATTATAGAGAAATTTACTTTATTTGTTATATTTAATTGTTTGACGTTTCGGTTACCTTGTTTGTTACTTTAATTGTTTTCAAGTTTTCAAATCGGATATTAAAGCAGTTTTATTATGAAAAGAGTTTTATTATGAAAAGTAAACGAGTACATGTTAGAAAATATTATTGAAAGAGAGTTATAATAAGAGGTAAACTTCACTAAATGTGTTAGAGAAAAGTAACAAGAGAGAATTCCCAAACTTATTCTAGCCCCAAATTAGTTCACACAACGTGTTATACTTTGACCTGATGCCGAGAAAAATAAATTAAAGTACTCTCGTTATAGATATATAACATAATACTTAAATACATATTTCATAAAATTAAAACATAGAATATGTTAATATGTTAATGAACATATTAATAATAATGTTAATACGCGAAGTGGAAAATTTATACCACTAATAAGTTAAGAAAATTGTAAACGAGAAAAGTTAATGAACGCACGTGAAATTACACGTTAAACACAAATTAAGTTAGTGAGAAGAAAAAGGGCATAAAACTTTTTCTTTTTCATAACAGTTACTGGAAAATATATTAAATCGATTTAAATAAACATTACGTCCACTACTGTACGAATTAAACACAACATAATTAAATAATGTTAACATTCTTTGTCTAGAGGTTTTAATTATTTTATTCTCTTCGAACTCTTTGAAAATGAAATGATGTTTTAACTTAAGAAAAAAAAACTATGGTTGAATTTCGACGACCGGTGACCACTAGCAAAATAAATGTTAATCACAACATTTTTTTATATAGGCCTTTTCCGTACAAGATGAGAGCGAAAGACTACTGATTAAGATATCGGGCCCGATTCTTCCCCCACTCCATAAACACGACTCAATTTAAATAACATGTTATATGACTTGTACTATAATGGCTGGTCCGAATAAGATTGCACTTTAGTTAATGCCAAATACGAAATTGTAATGGCCTCGAATACCAGCTGGTTTTTTTTCAACATCGAGTTATTGTTATTGTAGTAACTTAGGAAGACTGGACATCGTATTTAACATTATTTGTATCAAGTTAGTAAATGGAGGAGTCACTGTTAACTAAGATATAGGACTTGTCCTAGTTTAGTTAGCAGAAGTTTTAAAATTGTGAATCTACAAATACACTTACATAATGTAATTCTTATGAAAAGTGTCTGGTTTTTAATATGTTATGAATCAGAACAATTAAAATATAATATATTCTAATATTACAATACGACGAATTACCGCTATGCATTTATATATTTGGGATTGCTATGACAATCTAGTTAAACCTTTTTTGACATGAGTATTCAGGACTTTGGTACACGACTATAACAGAAACATTATTTGTGTTAGGTCGGACTCCTAATTTATGTGCCATTGTCGTGAGTACTCTAGATCTAGATCTCCATCTAAGACAAACATTCATTTGATGAATATTTGGGTTTGTTCGGTGACTAGGTTTCAAACATTTTTTAAGGTTTATATTTGTTTCCTCTATTGCCTGATTTTCGTGATACACAAGTCCGTTAAGCGACTTATCTCGGAGACAGAGGTTGTGTGATTTCATTATTATTTATACATAATCCTGGCATACTTTCTCGCTTCTCTTACTTGCATTAGTCCGCATTAGTATGCACACTCGTTTTTTCTTGGTACTTCTGACCTGGCGTTCTTTAATGCCTCTTCTACTTGGTTAAGGTATATTAACATAGTTCGTCCTACAGCATTCCGTCGATAAGCGCGAAGTATTTATGACTATTTACTTAATAAGTGGTGATGTGCAGCATACAGTAGATTACTTTAGTATAGTGAGAGCCCCGGAAGAGAGAGTATACGGAAGGCAAATACTTGTTTCTTCCTTAATAAAAAAAGCTTGTCCCGTACCAACTTTTCCATTCACATATTAAACGCTAGAATACTGCATACAGACTTCATACGTTTGCAAAGATCTCACTAATAGCGAAATGGGAAAATCGGATGTATGTCAATTGCGCGCCAATTCGATTGTCATTTACCAGTGACAGCTTGGCGAGAGTCACCGCGTGATCAGTATCAAATATTCATGGTTTTTTACCAGAAAAGGCTTAGTGGGTTTGGGTACTAGGAAATTTCCTTATGACCAAAACAAAAGATACAATTGAAAAACCCATTGAAATTAGACATTTTGATTACTTAGTAAAATAATGAATGAGACGTCTATTTTATTTAGTTATTTAATTCTTATAGATACACTAACACATTACTATCATACATTCATAATTAAATATTATATTTACTAGACAATAACCTAGTAGACGTATACACGACATGTTTTATTTATTCATTGTTTGTTAAAAAAATAAAGACGTAAGACGTAAATAGTAATAAATAATTCAATAAAAAAAAATAATGTGATTAATTATTTTTCTGCTCTTTTGGAAATTATAATTTATGTGGAGGCTGAGGAGGACATAAACCGATGACATTTATGCATTGAAAATGAAAATGAATTAAAAAAGGAATTAAAACGATATTTTTTCATGTACTATGAATACAATGCATGCCCCAATTACATTAGTAAATAAAGTGTACATTATGACAACATCGTAATTATCCTTTAAAGAACAATCTGAGATCTGAGAAAATGACCTTGGCCTGACATGACTGATATTATTGAACTATGTTCCGTAAAAATGTGCATGTACCTTGAATTGAAATAAGATAAGAATGATATTTATTATTCATGATGACAGAGCTCTTATTTTTCAGTTGTTGCCTTTGACCTATATATCATAACTTGGAGTTACTACAGTTCAGGCGTCATTTGTTGTTAAAGAAAATGTTCGTTATTGGTTGTCATATATTCACCACTATACTGTGGAATATAATTATTTTGTGTTTGACACTTGTGTTTCCTTGTAGCTTATTGATACTTTATTGAAAAAATCATTCACTCTCATATTTCCATGCCTTGTATTTTGTGTGATGCCTGAAGTGAGATTGATTTTCTTTTGTTTTATTTATTAATGGCCTATGCTAATTCTTGTCCAGGTCTTTCTGGACCTTTAAAATAACCTTTCTTCTATTAACTAATATTATGATTGGCACTGTTTATGAGGATTTATAGATGGATCTCATACATAGGTCATACATAGAATATACTAATAAATATTTTTATTTAATCTAAGATGTACTCGTAAATTAAGTGTTGAGTAACTGCCAAATTATTTTCATGTTGTACTTTATTCAATTGAAACTTTTGAAGTCAACCAACTTCGAAGTTGGTAATTTACACGCAGCCATATAAATTCATATTTTTATTATAATAATTACAATATTCAAATCCTTACTGCACTAGTATAAAGACGATAATTTCTTAACATTATCTCAAAATTACTAGGTAATGGCACACTTGCATACAAAGCTTTACCATTCGGCATACCACATAAAACGAAACTATCAATTAAGACGCACATACAAAGACTTTATTAGAACTTAGAGAAAACCCTTATTTCATTGGAATAAAAGCCACACTCGAATAACAAAATACCAAAATGAAAGTCCAATAGTACTTAAGGAGTAAGAAATATGTTTTAGGTAATGACCCTTCGAAATCGACCCCGGCCCATTTGCCCGCCTCTTTCGTGTTGAACTACTTGATGGGATATCTGAAACTTATCCCTCAGTTCTGGCCACATAATGGTCTTCTAACTGCGGAAGTATGAGATTGTAAAATGTTATTCGAGTCCATACAAGAAATGTAAATGCACGAACTGTTGGCAGCAAATCGACCATTCAGAAATTTGCGCGTTTATAAAATCCTTTATATCATTTTCACTAAGATGTATTTTGTGTAAATGTTAAATAACTGAAATAAATGATTGGATTTAAGTTCGAACTAAGTTAAATTTATAGATTTAGGACTCATACTATTCAGATCGTAGGGGATCGGTATCTACAATCTTTCTTGTAAGTTGTTTTTAACTTATATCTAACATACGTTTGGTGATAGCGATGATTAAGTTATTATATTCTTTTTGTTTATATTAAGTGTTTTATATTCATAATTTGCAATTCATTGCAATAACCAATTTTGTATTACATAAAGAAATTATTATAAATAATTAAAAAACACAAATATTTTCATTCAAATTCTATTGAAAAGGTGCGTTTTATTTCAAAATAGTAAGTAATTGTTGAGGGTGTCATTACAAAATCGTATTCAGTTCGATAACCGAAGCTGTCACGCAAGCCTTGAATGTTTATGTTACCCAGTATTGGACTAATTCCCAATTGGGCACGTCGAAACACGCTTAGTTTTCCATGTAACGAAAATAAATACCTTAATTTTACAGTTCACAATTTACCATTAATATGGATTGATGATAATGGTAAGTTTTGAGGAGTTGGTCGCTGGCCAGGCAGCACCAAAGCGCACGCTGTGCCGTAAGTTTCATGAGGCTTATGTCCAGCAGTGTACCTCTGTAGGCTGATATAATGATAATGATACAACCTCAATAGTCAGATTACAATTTATGGTGACCTTTAACTTAAATATCGAATGTAAATTATATTTTGAACCCGTTGTGGGTTGAGTTGGCTAGTTGTTTATAAGTGTACAAAAATCAAAGATAAAATAAATGGAGAAAAAACACGGTTCACATTTAAATTGATACTTTAACTTTTTGCAAATAAAAGAAAGAGAGCCCTGGTAAATTCACAAAGTAATAAATAAAAGACAAAATCACAGCAGGGATCTGTATATCAAAAAGCAACTGAATAGAAAATTTAATCAAACGACTCGTGGCAATTGATTTAAAAACTTAAATGGTCCCGTCTACAAACTGCGCTCACTCAATAAATAGAGAAACAGTGCCACGAACAATCTCATTCGCCCGATTTCAATGGACTGAATGAAAAAGTCGAAAGAAAAATAAACAAACATTTTCAATTGGCATACTTTCTCCGACTAAGTTTCAAAGAACAAAAGTATTGCAGCCTTGTACTGTACGCAAACAAGGTCCTATTTCGAAGTCAGTAGAAAACTCTCATTAAGAGTGGTATCGCAATATTTTCTATTAAGATGTGAGTGTGATGGACACTAGCGCAAACTCTGAATGCCATATAACTTGGATCTGTCTAAAGTATCTATGCAACTTTATCATATTCCACTTGTAAGTTTAGCCATCAGTACCTAAATAACAAATTTTAATCTTTTAATTCTTATATTTAATAATTTTGTATTACGCAAACTGCGCTAGTTTAGTTGTCTTCTATTATATTACATTTGTTTCTGGCAACACATGCGATATTTTCTGGTTGGGGAATTTGCACTAAAACACACAGGTACAGACTTGTCCAAATCATATATTTGTATTATAGCTGCTTGTGTAGCTTAACCTGTATTCAATACCAAGTGTTACTAAGAGGTGCATACGGTAAGTCACATTCTCCATTGTATTATGTTGCATAATACGTTATTTAGAAAATATTGACTAACCACTAAGGCGCGGGGTACTGGCAAACCTCTGTACCAGTTGCTGTAAGAGGTGATTGAGGTTTAGGAACCGGCAAATGGCGATATACTCACCCGAAACAGCGCAGCTTAAATACTACTAGGTGAATATAGGCAGCAGCATTCTCGTCGTGAAGTTGCACTCAGCAATTACTATCACGCCTTCCAAGCGCGGCAATTGTGGGCAAAAGTCATTGGGGAGGTCTATGTCTAACAGTGTACTTTCTATGGCCACCATGTATAAACAAGATTAAAAACTTCAATGAAGCTAGCTTTAAAATGGAAAGATGGCGAGCGGTAGAGGTAGATAAATTAGTGAGCTGATCCGTTACATTTGATTTTCTAGTAGTTTCTATCTAATACCCCTATACCAAACTGCATTTATTGAAGCGGAAAATTGAGCTAGTGCCAATTTTAGTTTTCAATTCCCTACCAATGAGTGAAACTGTTTCAGTACCGGACGGGCAGCCTATTGCGACTTTGATGCCACGCGTGGCTTCCTTTGGATTGCCATCTAGCGACTATAAAGGACGTTATTTATCCCGTGCATATATTTTAATATTATAATTTTATTTCATAAAATACTGAGAGTATCTAATTTACCATAAAATATAGATATGTTTTTCCACGTCACATTTCAAGTATTATTTGTAGGTATATAGATATTTCGTGAATTCTATTTTATGAAGGTTATTTTAAAAGAGACATATCTTTTTGTAACATAATTTTATTGAAAAATGAAAAGAATGCGAAAAGTAATCGTACAAGATTTATGATCGAAGTTGGAATAAAAAGCCAAGGTTTGTTAAAGAAAAATGATAAATGTGTATCTTAAAGAGATTAGTCTCCAAATCACACTTTCCCTAACTTCCTTGCAGCCAAAAACTTTAAAAGTTAGATGTCAAAAGGACGATCCCTCTTTGCGAGAACGTCTGGTCCTGATTTGTGAAAAATAACCGATGTCATACTCATCAAAGACAGTGTAGAGTGATCAATCATACACTAGTTGCGCACAATGTCGACTAATCGTTAATATTTTTAACATTAGTCATAAAATGACTGAACATGTCGGATGCAGGGCCTGGTAGCTTTTTGTTATATTTTTTAACATTTCAAGTTCATGTACATAGATGTTATTTATCTATAACGCCATTTTAAGATCTTGATATATAAAAATTTCATGTCACACTGTCTGTCCGGGATGAAATCCAAAATTACTGAACCGATTTTAATATATTTCAGCTTACTATGTACAGTTTGATTCAACTTTTGAGATATAATAGTTTGTATCTCAATCGTTGAATACAACTTTATATTCGCAATATTTTAACGCAATTTTGGCTGCAATTTTGTATTAATGTAAACTATATTTAATAGAACCTTACTTTTCGTCCATAATAAATTATTTTTTTACAAAATAAGTGTTTTAATTTCTTAAAATATTAAATCTACATTGTGCGTTCAAAGAATGGTTTGCTTCCAGTCCCCTCACTGTCTCCCACAGATAAACCTTCCAAACTAATGATAGATACAAATTGACAAATTACCTTTACTGATATTTTATACTAAATCGTAAACAATTGATTGATTTAAGCGTGATTTATTTTCGTTTCTAATAGATATTTCATGTTTTCAGTAGAATTTTAAGAATTTATTTTTAACATTATTTTAAATTCTTTATAATCGGACAAACACGTTCATGTTCGTGTCACCTTGTTTGTTTGGGATAAACTTCTAAACCACTGAACCGATAAAAAAAAATGTTTTTTGTAGAGTTTAATCCTGCCCGAGAATAGTTTCTATCTCAATTTCTTTTTTCCTTAAGACTAACATGTCCTGTCTTAACTATATAAGACAGGACAACATTTGTCAGGTTACCTAGTATCTTTATAAATATAGCTGATATCTTACACATACAACAAATATTTGCAAGAAAGAGTATTTAACAATAACCAATGCATCCGTCCTCATAAACAATTATAATACAAGAAAATAAAACAATAAACATAAAAAAGACCTACAAATCACAAACACTAAACGATTCCAAGACACATTTGAGCGCAAAAATATTTCCGCCCGGGAAATTCATTGCCACGGAGATAAAAGCTTTCAGAACTACCGCGTCACCGTAATTCACTGCCATAAATGCAGATATAAGAGTAAATTTAAACATGTGCACTCCCCCCGCGATTCTCGCAAAATGAATAATGCATTTCGTTTGGCTTTTCATCGTATTCAAATGGTATGAGGTTGTTATTTTTCCTTGGAAGCCTGCCCCACGCTGGACGTCGTATTTCATGACGTATCTGTGCACTGCGTATAACAAATTTAGCTTTCTGATGTTTTATAGTCATTGTGTTTTCCTAATAGGTGTACATTTATACTCTTCGGTTCCAATGTTAGTGCCTATAATTATTTGTGCTGTGAGATACTGGCAGAGTTGAACAGTATCTCCCCCTGGGTAGAGGCATAGGATGACCCGAGCCGAGTCACAGCAAATATTTAGTAATATTAAGCCAACCCATCGCAAAGCTATATATCTGTCTGTATAGTTTAGGTTGTACATAATATATTGAATAATTATAAATTCACATAACATCTCATACATTGTCCTAGCGCCGTAATAAGTTACAAAGAAAACAGAAGAATTACAAATATATTACATAAAAACGTATATTTTACCGATATATCAGCATTCCCGACAAATTTTCTAGTTAATATTGTCTGTTTGTAGCCCCGTTATGCAACATATCTTCTCAAAACAAATGTGCCGAAAGTGTAAGTCATTATATGTACGTAAGAGCCGTGTGCTGGTCATTTATGGCTTAACACTCATCATACCAGCCATTTAACGTCTACTGCTGGACATTGGCATCCCCAAGAAAAGGGGATGGTTGCCCAAAATTGCCGTGCTGGGCAAGCGTGTTGGCAATCGCAGAGCGCAGCTTTCACGACGGGGATGCTGCTGCCCATCCCGGCTCTGTGCATTTGATCTGCAATGTTTTGAATGGATATACCGCCATCTGTCGGTTCTGGTACCTTAGTCGACTTTTACGACTCCTGGCAAAGGGGAAGATTCTACTCTGCCGGTACCTTACGGCATTTTTTAAAGTATTAGCACTGAACATGGAAAATGGTCCGGTCTTTATTGTTAATGCATAGATTTTTCGAATGAAGTGTTTGCTAGTTAAACCATGACTTTTCTTTCGCTGTGGTTTCGGTTCGGTTTTGTGTAACTTTTTAGTAATATTTGCGGAAATGAGAGGAATTTTATCTTAATCTATTTATTTATTAAATTGTCAAACGTAAAATAGACATTCGACATTGACAGCTGTAACATATTAAAAAAATATATCGGTTTTAGATGATTCTAAATGTTAAACTCAGCAAAAATAATGTTAAATTATAATACTTATAATGTAATATTGTAATTTATTTGGTATAATCTTCAAAATATATTGGCAATTCAGTAAGTTTCACACGATTTTCAACCGTATTGCTATCACATAGAAATATAAATTGCTGGATGAATAACCACTTGAATTCAACCCGTGATCAACTGTACCTCGGCCCACTGGGCCGGAACGCTGATAGTGTACTCAAAAATAAGTTTCGCTTCATACTAACAGTTTTGCGGAAAATAAATGTATTTTATGAAACTTATGAGCAGGTGAAAATCTAGACGTCTACATTTCATTCAAGTGAAAAAATCATTTGAATGGGCAGGAATAATCCTTTCAGATTTCAATATTACCTGATGTATATACCGTATGCATTAGATTATGTACTATCATAATATATATAGCATACCTATATTTTTATTTAAAATTGTTAATTAAAAAATAAAAAATTTAACGGTGCTATATTTATAGATAATATATGATTTATATTTGTGATTGTTCTTTGTCTGGGTGTTAAATACATATGTATGATTCTGTGATTCCTCTTGTGTCTGATGTTCATTGAACACAAGTCCTTAAACGACTTTTCTTTATTAAATTAATTAACTACGTAAAATACATATATTTTAATTGAGTCACGCCAACCAATCATTACGGTCATGTCAATACTTGAATATACACCAACTTTTGGTTATTAGTGAATCTGATTGCAAATTATATATATAATATTTTGCCGTTGCTTGAAAAGGTTTAGTACGCTACAGCATAACTCGTTTACAAACAAAGAAAATTTTCAGGACTGCCATGTAGACAGTTTAGGAAATATGGCTACTTTTATCCCTTTTTGTTACTTCGTCTTGAAGTAAATACATAATATCACTTTTTAACGCTGCGAATTTTAACGTTCGTAGACCTACAATTCTTTCGGCGAATCGGCTATAATTTTGTTTTCAATACTAAACTCTATTACTTGTACATTAGGGTCAGAATTGTTGAGAGTTTCTGACAGATAGACATTTAGGCTTAAGCTTATACTAACCCTGGTAGCGAAATGTATTTTTATATTTATTATGTACCACTAACAGCTTTCAAATAAACAATTAAAAAAAATTAAGCTTGCGTTATCATGCTGGCATGTGGAGGTGGCTGTGCCAGCTATCATCATTAAGAAGCTCATTGTTTGAGATCTAATTTAGAGCCTTTGTTACGTAGTTGGCAAGTTCCCACTGGAAACTTGGCAGAATAGAACTGACCATTCCAAGTGCACCATTCGGAATGCACTTGGTCCGCGTAATGTTTTGTATGTATGATAATATTCTTATTCATATTTTGTGTAAAGATAACCGACCTGCTAATACTTGAATAATAGTTAGTTTCACAAAGTATATATTTCATATTTGAAGGTGAACATAAACAATTAAAGTTATGTGTCAATTCAGCAAAAAAAGGAGCCTGACTGCTATTTTATGTGGCTCAATTTTGTCATAGCAGCACTCGAAGGAGGAGTTTTCTCAATAATTACTTTGCTGGATTGGTGTAGTGGTAAATGATTGTAGCTACACGACGGGTATGCACCACCAGCAGGTGAGCACAAGCCCATCGCCACTCTGTTGTATCTGAACTACGCTGTTTTGGATGGTTGTGTTTGAGTGTTTGGATACGCTTATCGGTTCCGATAACTCAGGTCGCGGTTATATTGTAGGAAACCTGCACTCTGCTGTATGGGAGAGATTAGTGTTGATTTGGCTTACATCTCCCCCAATAAAAGCAGAACCCAGTTGGAGCAGTTCCTCACCTAGGAGCAGTGCTAGATCACGCGATACGGCGACTAGCCCCTAAACAGGTCTTGAAGGGTGCAAACATGGGACCTTAACTCTTGGGCTGAAGAATTCCTTATTGTAGTCAACAAGGGCTCGGTCCCAATATGCGTATGGAAGCAGAAGAGTTCTGTTGGTTTTATTCAAGACTGAGTGGGACGGATTGCCGACGAGACTCAATTCCGACTAGCTGGCAAGCCAATTTTGGCTGGCTAGGCAATAACTGCCATATACAAAGCTGCTAGAAGGCTATGAGTCAAACGAGAAGATTGATGGAACACCCTACTCCTTTACTGGTGAATGCACGAGTTCAACACTCTTCGATCTATCGCGCTGCGAGCGTGCAGATCCTTCCAGCGATATCGTGACCACTGAAGAGGAGCAAAGCCTATGGGTTAGTTACAATAATACCGTAAAGGCGCTGTTACTCACGATCACGCAGTTAAGAAAGTAAGCCAAAAAGGTTGCACAATCAATATAAAGTTTCTTCGAGACCTGGATAGAGATCCTATGGGATGCCTCTTTCACGTGGTGCGTAATAAGTTAATAATAATTGTTATAATTATTTGTTCATGCTGCAGTGGATCGAAAGAGGTGTGGGGCCTCTCTAGTAGAGGACTGGGCCAAAAGGTGAGATATCCATATGGTAGAAAGGGATTGCCTGACGGCATATTAGCTGATTGTGTTGCTTGATAGGGCTGGTAAAATTCTTGAGAACAAAATAGTTTCCTGGAAGGGAGGAGAAATATATGTCGTTAAGGGAGGAGTTTTAGTGATATCTCTTAATATTGTAAACACATTTAACTCCTTTTCATCTGACTATGACCTGGATGCATTCAAATTGCACCGCGTATCTTGTTATAAAGCTACCTGATTAAAAAGTGGATGGCATACTCCAAAATATAGACGGCCAATTGTTAAGCTGTCAGGTGTCGTACCGTGTATCATTAGGGCTTGATACTTGGCCCGCTCCTTTGGCAGGCCTCAAATGCCGTTAATCTGCTACGTTTTGGTGAACAAAACCGAAGCTGTATATTCTTATGGTTCCTAAAGAGGTCCTCTCCGAGATGCTAAAGGTCGATGGCCATTTGATCAAGATTGGGCCACATATTAAGTAGCTCATCTTAGATCTTCTAGTGGCATTAAGATCTTAGGCCTGGATAGTGCAGGCTGTATGGCTAAGGAAAGCCAGGTTAGTTCCCAATGTAATGCAATGTTGTTCCCCTCCTCTGGTGGCGCTAAAATTGAAGAAAATCATCTTAGCACTCACTGCAGTGGGTCTAAAACAATACAAAAAAGAGGTAAGTTTAGATTAAGTTTAGCGTGGATTGCGTGGTTCCGATACCTCAGTCGCTCAGAATTCAAGTTGCGTTATGAAAATACTTTTTTTTCAATTGTTTATTATGTTTTTCTGATTCTTTAAAATCTGTAGTATCTAAATCTTAAATAACTATTGAATCTAGTTTCGTAAGTTAATTAAATTCGATAAACTCTTACTTTTAATCTTCGTTGTTAGAATATTTTTTATTATCTCAGGTGGAAAAAATATTCAATTAAGATACAATTGTAATATGTATGTTAATAATGTAAAGGCTTAAAATTTTAATGCAAGATATTTTCTGAACACAATTCATGGTATTGGCCTTTTACGAAAATTTATTACAATAAAATAAAATATTTAATTGTGTACATCTAGTGGCAGTTTTAATAAACGTTTCACTCGACTACTCTAAGCTGAGCATTAGAGACGCAGTAGATATGATGTAGTCGGATAAGCAGAAATCAAGGGCACGTTTATTCAATTCAGTTGGTCTAGTTCCATCAAAAACAACAAAGGCTCTTTGGCTCAAAATGGCGATTCGTCGGATAACGGAATAGTTGAGGAAATGTCTGATTTCCGCTCCACTACGAACGGAAAGGAAAACTTTCGCTCCAGCTTCGGTGCTGTTATAAATTAGGATATCTGTGATATAGATCCTATTTGGCTGTAAGATGCGAATTTTCAAGATCATATAATAAAGGTTACAAATGTATAAAATATAGAATTTATTACATGTATATAATAATCCCTGTTACACGAATGTTTAAAAGGATGAAACGCAGGTTAAATTTGAGTAGCTATTGCGGAAATTTAAGATATTTCACAGAATCAAGTCTAGAATTCAAGGTCTATTACAATTCCTTAGTTTTTAAGTCTGATACTGGTAGACTTTGACGTCAATTCATAATATATCCAGCGCGTAAAACGTAACATTTGTATTTATTTAACTTTCAGCATATGGCAGATTTAATGCTTCGAGAGAATAGGGATTTAATCAGTGCTGTTAAAAAAAGAAACAATATATTATACAAAACATTATATGATGAGAAAGAGAAAAGAGAAGTTAATTTGAGTGGAGACCCAACTATAGAAAATGCGTATAACTCTACAAAACAAATTTATTTGAAAAATTTTACTAAAATTCGTCAGTGAAAGATAAATGCATATTGTGACTATGCATTTTATTTTTATTTCTTCTTTCAATAAAATCTTTAAAATATTATTTTGGCTTGATATGATGGTCTTCTATTATGAAGTAAATGAAAATAATTGCGAATGATTTTTGGTACTTTCGGTTTCTTTCGTTTGCATATGTATGAAATAGGCTTCTATATTTTTCTTAAAGAATGAAATTAAAGATATCAACATAATGTCTAATTGTAATATTGAGTAAGACATCATAAAAAGATTAAACTGATACGATTCTTAGTTTTTATAGTACAAGACAAATTACTTACAAATATATGTTAGACAAACGGACGTTGAAAGTAATAAATGAAAAATATTAACCCGATTGATGATTTAAAAATTCATATATATCAAATTTTACTCTTAACAATGCTGTTTCATTTCATAATTTGTTTTTTTTTATTTAACGTTGTATCATTAAATGTTTCGATATCGTCTCTCTTGAAACCTTAAAAATGCCATTAACGAATGCGAGAAAATACTCATAACTTTTATGTTTCGCTAAAAATATAAACATCCAGTAGCGCCGCGTACAAAAGAACAATTATCGAAATAAAAGCTATGTTTGAATTCAACGGACAACAGAAAGGGCAGGAAATGTGCGATATCCTGAGTCTGCCGCGCGCCGGGTGGGCGCAGTAAGAAAACAAGACTAGTGTAGTGGAATAATTGATATTGTTTTGGTATATTATCTCACGATGTTAATGTTTATTTGGCGAATATTGTTACGTTCAGTAAACATAAAAACTTATTGTGTGAGCAATGAAGTGTTTGTTATTTTGTCTTACTTTTTCTTTTGGTTTTTCTGAACATTATCATTAAGAGTTATATAAAATGTGTTAGAACATTAGAACACTGTATCAATTTTAATACTATATATTACGTTTATACAGTTGTTTTTGGTTTTTAGGTACAAAAATTTAAAAATGTTATTGCACGGTCAGCTTTGATATTTTAAAGTATATTTGCAGATATTTTCAATGAAGATTTTTGCCTGATGCCCTGGGATATCGGTAGAATAGTACTTCCCCTTATACCAGATGTCGTGAAAGGTGATTGAGGTATCTGATACCACCAAAAATAACGTAACCTAAATTCACCAGGGTGGAGATGGGCAGCAGCTCTCCTGTCGCGTAGTTACGCTATGTGATGGCCACCACGACTGTCCTTGCCAATTACAGACAAAATTGCCCTTTTCTTAAAGAGGTGTTTGTACAGCAGGGTTTACAACATTAGTAGCGATATTCGATCGAGTATTTACATGGATACCTATTATATATTTAAATAAAGAAAAACATTATTGAAGCCTTTAATAAATATTTATTATCATCTATTAGACGTAATCAAAGAGACGTATATTTTACTATAAGCAGAAAAATCATAACATCATGAAGATATTAACTTTAAATAATATTTCCAAATACTTAAAAATATCATATCTTTGAATCTATATCAGCTATCATTATTAAAAAAATTATGTATACTCGGCTCTCTTTGTATCATAAAATATCAGTACCATTATTAAATATCAATACCAAATATAAGTTATCATATCAATACCATTTCACAGTTATTTTTAACATACTTACAACTTATATTTGAATATAATACTTACATCTAAAATCTACATTATATTACTTTTAAATTATTGAATTTGTTTGTAACGGATAAACTTTTTAACAATGTAACCGATTCCAAATATTCCTTGAACTGTTTTTCAAAATGTCTATTTCTATGACTGGTATCTTATTCTATATTGAGTATTATGAACTTGATAAACTAGTTGAGAGAATAAGTAGACAACAATTGTTATTTTATAACTCTAGTTATAGAATATCGGGATGATCAATAATTCTTCGCTGTAAGAGACAATGTGTGACATTATGTTCACTGAACAGATTTGGACGACGAAAACATGTGACGAAGGGCTTGAGCCAATATTATCGGTGTTTAGGAGAGAAGCGTTAAACTGTTCATTCTCAAAATATGTAATAAAAATAACAGGAACTTTTATTTGCATACAGTTGACAATATATGAAGTATTAATAAAACAAAAAAAATTCTTTTGGATTTATATTAGTTTAGGGTTTTTATTTACAGGCTAGTTTTTAGTTCAGGACTTAGGTAATAAGACCTAAAACCCATTTTTTTTTTAATAAATGATACGAGGAGTATCTCAAATTAACTGATATACGAATAGGTACTAGCAGCGCCCCGCGATTTTACCCGCGTATATCACCAAAATGTCTATTATAAAAAGCTGGTAATTTGATATTGACACTTACATTTTATTTATCATGTGGATATAGAAAGGCTATTCCAGTCGGCACCGCAAACACGTAGTTAAGCAGATTTGCGAATAAATTTTGACAGGCGCTAGGGGCGCAAACAACATTCATCAATATATTTTGAACGCATCTTTATAAAATATAGCCTAAATGTTACTCTGACATGGAAACTATATTATTGTAAGGTTTCATTAATATAAATGTGGTAGGTTTTCCGTGAAAGAGTAACATCTGTACATTTTTACAAACTTGTTCATGAATAATATTAGTAAGGTTATAAGCCTAAATAATACGAAAAAGTTTATTCTTTCATTGCTGATCTCCCATTGTAATCTATTCATTTGACGATTACAAAACTAATCGTTTGCTTTATGTATTTTTCTTTTGGATATATTTTTTACTAACGAGATTCCAAAATGTGCTTTTTCACACATGTTTATTAATGGTAATTATTTTGGGATTTTACGTTCAATTTATTTTGTTAATACGATACAAAAACAATTAACGGGAACAGCAATCAGGATGTTAAATGAAGCATTAAAATGATGTTGCCACTTCACTGAAAACTTTCATCAATTTTATTTCCCAATTAATTAAATCAATAATAGACAGTGATTGTATGTAATGGAATTGTAAAAAAAAAGATAAATGAATTAACAAATATAAATACTAAAAAATTAAAAGGTGTTTAAGTAAAACTATTGCTCCGTCGTATATATATTTATATATAACTAGCGGCCCGTCTTGGCTTCGCACGGGTAGACAATAAGTTCATATATTTAGGTAATAAGCATGCTAATTAAAACGACCATGAATCCCTAATTAAAAAAAAATGTATGCTTATCTTAAAGCCTCCCTGTACACTACGTTGGCTGTGGTATTTGTAGGTAACAACGAAGCGTATTGATTTTTAGGACATCCTACTCGAGAAAGTGCCAAATACAATTTGTGTGCTCTCGTCGAGTTAGTTACTCGATGCGCTGCGTGGCAGCCGCCGCCGGCGTGTATTTTTATTTTAATTTCATGATACTTTTGAATGGAATGTCCGATTTCAATCATTCAAAAAGTAATCATCAGGTATTAAGACAGTTTTGAATATTAAATTATTTATTTTAGATAAAAAATTATAAATATAAATTATAGATAAAGGAAAGCACGGTCTGATTTTGATCCGCATTTCTATCAATTTGTTAAATGTAAAAAAGTAGTTATAGTAACGTAATTACAATAGTTAGACATATGGACTCGCGAAGTTTTTTTAGATATTGATATATTCTATAATATTGTCAAACAATTTTTGTCCTATCATTAATATTCTTCGCAGCGTATGCGATGAAAGACATTTTATGGCTATTTTTTTACACCTTTTGTTGGTTTTAATAGGAATTTTTATAGTAATCTAGTACTAAATATAGCCTATATTACTCAATGATAATGTAGCTTTCTAATATAAAAAAGATTATTAAAATCTGTCTAGTACTTTTTAAATTTATTAGCTACATACAAAAATACAAATCTTTCCTCTTTATAATATTAGTGTAGATAATAAATAAATAATAAATTCCCACATCTCATACATTGACCTGATACCGTGATAAGGAACCACAAAAATACACAACAACATAAATCGAACCCTCAACCTTTGGCCTACAAGACAGGGTCACTATAGCGCCATTGGGCCCGTCTGAATATACTATACGACTATTATATATACAAATAAAGAATTGAGTTTATTCATCATACCTCTATAAAACAGGTATGACTAATGGTAATACTGTATTGGCACTGATCCTGTATTGGTAACCGTGAATTGAAGGCGTTAAAAGAGTAGTTTTATTATGAGTTTGATACCAATACTCAGTGATAGTTCATTATGATCAACTGTTAAGTCTTGTGCTATAATTAAGTTTTATTAAGTCATAGGCACACACAATTATGCATTCACAACTTATATTCAATAGAGATCAATAAAACTACTTTTTAATGAAATTATAAGGCGGTTTACTTAACTGTAACCATTAAAGACATTTTGCAGCGACAAACTAAAAATGTTAAAGTAAAATAAATCGTGTATTAAAACATATTATTATTGTTGGTGGTAATCAGTTTATTATACCTGAGTATATAACAAACAAGAGTAATACAGTCAATTCGGGTAACAATGAACTTTATACAGGTTATTTTTTAAATTAAACCCTAGTGTTCATACGAAAGTAATTGAAATTAATATAGACATTACCTGCTAGCTTATGCAACTGAATGATAAATGGTGAATAGTACTGTTATTAATTATTATGTATCATATAAATGATATGATTTACTGAATGAGTGTGATATGAAGAAACAAATTGTATTTATATATTATTTATGTTGATTAATGATACTGTGGTTCGCCTTGGGGAATGATAATAAATAAAAATGGCCATAGATTCTCGTTAGACATTTTTTTATTATATATCATTCGAAAAAGATAACCAGAACCGTATATGTTGGTAACTTTTTTTTATTTTGTTTAATGTTGCCAGGTAGAGAGTAAGATATACAGATTAAGATAGGCTTATTAAAGAATATCTGAAGTCTTAGAAATAAACAAAATATATTTTATGAAAGTAATTCCATGCTTAAAGAACCATATTATATAATTATTTGCTAGAGGTATACCACTTAAAAGGCTGATCTCGAGGCGTGTTCTGTGCTTAAATCTCTCCTATTTGCTAATTGCAAAACTCTTGAGGAGACCTATGCCAAGCAAAGAATTTTCTAGATCTAATATTTTGACTGTTTGCTAATTCCGACGCCAATTAAGGTTTCATTCGGGCTTCCACCACTACTTGTTAGCGGTTGGAGCCTAGGAGTAGTATTGTGTCAGCATGCTATTATATATTTGAATATATACATATTATCATCATCATACCAGCCATTGGAAGTCTCCTGCTGGACATAGGCCTCTCCAGGAAAGGAGATTTTCTTGCCCATAATTGCCGTGTTGGCAATAACAGAACGCATCTTTCGTCGCGGAGAAGCTGCTGGCTATACCCGCCTTGTGCATTTGAGCTGCACTGTTTCAGATGGATACACCGCCATCTGTCGATATTGGTACCTTAGTCGCCTCTTACGACACTATGACGACAGGAAGTACAATTCTACTCTGTCGGTACTTCACGGCAATATAAATATGTTATATATCTAATAGTGCCTGATGTAAGGTCAAATAAATATATTTGCATTGGCAATGCAACAATATTACTAGAGTCTAGCCGACCTTGTGACTTGAAGATATTATGTCACAATTACCCAGTCGTTACTCTGCCTATGTAATTCTTCAACCCGGAATATGATATTACTTACAGGGTTCTTTCTGGTGGCTTGTATAATAAACCTGCAGTGAAATTAATTTTTCAACTTGTATTGTGTTCGTAACTAGTTTGAGGTAGACTTATTTCCAATATGATACCTTAAAAGATTCCGTAGGGTCATCGTGGTCATCAATATTTATTTATTTATTGAACTTTTTGCACAAAATATTACAAAATGTACAAATAGCGGACTTACCTAATGCCAGTTGGCATTATCTCCCACTCAACCATTATTCGAAACAGAAAAAAATACATATAGTGCTGCAGACAATATATACACAAAAAAGATAAACAAGATATTATGAGTATAAAATTAAGTAATTTTGGAATATTACTATATTTATTTATTTAATTCGCTCTATTCGGCAGTGCTTTATCGGAATTAATTGAATAAAGTATATTTTGTATCGTAACTTCTGCCTACTAGTTGAAAGCTAATATACGTAATCTAGTTCAGCTTTCAACGAAGTTAAGCTCGATTATCCAACCAACACAATTAAACCGATTTAATAAACACATGAGGGAACTGTCAAAGTTAACATATATTAAGTTAGGTGGAGCACCACTTCCATAAATGCGGAGACCCCGCCAATATCTTAGATGGTTGATTAAATTCCTCGGAGTTACAACCTCTCATACGTCGTAAAGTTTACTTCGATTGGACTATAATTTCGTTTCTGGAAAGTGGCTTGAGAATTTATGTTACTATTTCTTGCGTTACACATTTTAATTAAATCAATTGTGTATTGTAAGCGATTTCGTTTGTTTACCCCTTCGTAATTAATATTCACAAGCAAAAAATGTAAGGGACTATAATTATACAGTGCTGTTATAACTTCCCATACTTACTTAATTTTTAAATTAGTACTTGAGGGTTTAAGCTAACCACTATAATAACAATACATTATTAAAAATGATCTTACGTAACATACTGTTTTTGTTTAACATCTACATGTTTTATTATTATAGGGTTGTATTTAAACCCTTTATAAAAATGTATGAAGAAACAAATCATAAATTTATAGGCAACATTATTCTCTATAATTATATTTTTCAGTATTAAACAACAATGTAATACAAAAATTGCATAAGGCTTATTTCAAAGTATACCCGACATTGCGACACAAATATCATGTTCTTTACCGTGGGGTACTGGCACAGTGGAATAATATCCTGTATAAGATGTCGTAAGAGGCGCCTAAGGTACCGAAACCGACAGATGGTGGAATATCCACCCTCAACAGTGTAGCTCGAATGCAAGGGGTGGGGAGGGACATCAGTTTTCCGGGTCGCGAAGCTTCTCTCTGCGATTGCCCAACGCGGCAATTATGGTAAAAAATCCCACTTTACTACGCATATGTCTTGATGCTCTTTACTGCTAACTCAGGCCTATTTGAGAAAAACATTTTCTTTTTTCATGTAACAAACAATAGACAGTCGGTGTTCATATTGCTTTAATGGTTATTTTACTCTTACTTCCAGTTAATTAGGATTGAATGTAAAAATTTATATCGATAATATAATATTATACCTATCGTTTATGCTTATCGCGGTATTTTACATTTCGTACGTTAGGAGGAGTTAAATGAAATAATTTAACTTCAAGCTCACCAAATTGGAGATTCAGATATACAGTCCCCGGGTTATGTCATCGTCTGAAAACTGACCTCTCTAAGAAAATGAAGACATTACGCATAAAATTATCATTGGTAACTAACTCACTCTCACCTATTTCTATCGCCAAAAGTGTATTACTGGGCATTGCTGTGTTACTGTTCGAAGAGTGGGGAAGTCAGTGAAATTCAGTAATTTCACTGCTTTTTTCAATTAAGAACCGTCTGTTCGTTTGCTGACTATTCTCTAAAATATATTTATATCAGAAAAAGATATAAATATATCTTAGTTAGACTACATGTTTAACATTTGATAAGTATAAAAATATGTATGTGGCAAAAAAATATAATAAGATTACTGATACTTGATATAATACAGCAATTATTTTGAAAATGTGTTTTTTACGCATCCAAATGTCACCAGCAAATTGACAGATCACGCGTAAATGTTGCGTTGGGCAATGTAAAATGTTTCAAATATTGTCGCCTGTGATGAACAAACGGAAGGTCGCATTCGGGGCTCTGGATGGCCGATTTATTATCACCCTCATCGTGGGAAACGATTTGTTTTACAACATGTTGAATGAGTTTTGGCAGCCGCGTTTTTTATGTTATTATTTTTGTGACGTTATGTTTTATTTTTCACGATGTTTTTATTTTCACATTTCGGTCCCGATTTTAATCATACTTTGAAATGTCGTTGCTCACTGTCAGCATTTTTATATAATGTGGCATTTTTGTAATAAATAAGTAACATAATAGTATATAATATACTATTATGTTACTTACTATTACTTCACATAAAAATTCAACATTCAAACAATAGATGGTTACACTATAAGACAGGGATAATGTTACAGAGCGAGGATATTTGACTAAAGATTGTAGCAATTAACATGTAAAGACAAAAAAATTTGAAGCATTTTCGTCTGCATACATACATTGTACATATTGGTCTCCAACAGTAATATTCACGGTACAAATTTAATGTTATTACTCTGACGAAATTCAGCTTGAACCAACATTTAACACTTCGGTTTGCAATACTCCGAAGACAATGTAATATAAACAAAATAAAATGTATCGGTAATATGGAAATAGTCGGAGGCGCCAGCTACTGTCTTTAAACGCATATGCCAGAAATATATTCCAAATATACTTTACGATAAAATTTATGAAATATACTCTTTAATAATAAAATAAGACTGCTAATGATTTATTACGATTTATCGAAATGATTTGCTTTCAAGGCTTTCAATATGCGAGACGTTTATTATTCGAAACGCAACCGCGGAAGAATATATATCACATACATACTTACATCACGCCTGTGTCCACCGGGGTAGGCGGAGAGGAGGATCTCCACTTGTTATGATCTTAGCCGTGAGGTACCGGCAGAGTAGAATAGTATCTCCCCATATACCCGTAAGAAGCGACAGATGGCGATATACCCAAACAGTGTAGCTCAAATGCACAGGATGGGCATGGGCAACATCCCAGTCGCGCAAGCTACACTCTGCCATTGCCACCACGCTTGTCCAGCTCGGCCATTATGGGCAAAATTCCTTCTTTCTTAGGAAGCCCATGTGGACTTTCAATGGCTGACATGATGATGATCTTAACATACCTCTTTCATTTCTCATACTTTAGTCTTTTCTTACAAGTTCGTTTATTCTTTGTTCTTCCGACCTGGACCTTCTTTAATATCACTTTTATCTGGATAAGTGAAACTTTCATAGGATATCCTATACCAACTCTTCTATTTACTTCCACTCTTTATATTTGTGCTGTCAATTTACTATCATTCATCATTTATACATGTCTATACTAACATATATCCAATCTCAACTTTCCTTTCTCCAGTGTATTGTGTTGTCACAATATATTTTACACCACATTGATCTATTATCACACTATTCTTTAATTTGTCTCTCAAACTCAAATCATACAATCTTCAAAATAAATATTATTAATGCTATATGTAACCTCTTTAACTGTACGTATAAACAGCAAAGGCATAAATAGCAAAAAGTCAATTTACTGTTATTAATAATCCCAGAAATGCCCAGAACAAACAACAAAAACAGGACCAAATCATTAGCCGACTCTCAACGCATACAAGATTCGGACAATGCCGAAATTCTTTGTATACCCGTCGAGTTATACAAGTATACACACAACAAATGATTCGACCCATCCCGGCCGGCCTAAGGGATGCACAGACAATTTATCCCGAATGAGGGACTTGTTTTTGCCATTAACCTAATGTGTAAATAAATGTGTGCAATAATTAAGCACAGAACGGAGTGACGCGAAACTAATTACTTTTAAACCCTCTGCAGACATTACTTGTTATAAATTATATCAAGTACAATCATGAGTTACGGCGATGGCCTCTGTGGGAAATTTTTGTGCGACTCAAATAACATGAGCGTTTCAATTCGATCTAATGCGTACTTCAATTTAGCTGAGTGCGTGCTCGAGTCATTTTCGTTGTTATTTTTAGTAGATGTCACAAAGGACGTTTTGCTTTGAATTTTATATGATAACTAATGGCTTCCCGCGGTTTTATTCGCGGAGTACCCGTTTTCGTAAGGATAATTAAATATAAAGGAAGCCTAAGTTACGCTTATCAACTAGCCTCATTGTCATACCATCAATTGAAAGTCCACTGCTGGACATAGGCCTCTCCAAGAAAGGAGGTCATTGGTCAATGGTAGAGCGCAGCTTTCATGACGTGGATGCTGCTGCCCATCCCCGCCCTGAGCAATTGAAATGCACTGTTGGGTGGATATACCGCCATCTGTCGGTTCTGGTACCTTACTTGCCTCTTACGACACCTGGTGCAGTGGCAGGTACTATTCTACTCTGCCGGTACCTCATGGCAGTATATAACAGTAAAATAATCAACTACATAATAAAATTCCCGGCGAAACCGGCCCAGATATCAGCCGGAACTATCAGACACGCAAAAGAAATGGTTACTACTGTATATACTGTAAAATGCATTAATAGGAAAACTTTTAATTTGGAATTATTGGATGCTTCAATTTTATTTACATACCACGACTTCGTGTATGGCATAACAAACATTATTAATTTTTTCTTTGTTAGTCAACATTGTTCTCTATTTTCTAAGCTTGTTTCATCAATAACTATGATCATTACTGATAATAATAATAATAAAAAATACTCTATTAATTTAATCCAACATGTAAAACAACGTAGCCCTGAAATGGTATCGTTTATAAAATAATATCTACAGATATCGCATACCTATATCTAGTGCTATCTGAAACTAATATATATTGCTATCTTGGATCTGATATCTATTATCTCGTGCTACGTGGCATCTTCTACTTTGCTGTGAGGTACCGGCAGAGTACCAGGTGTTATATTAGACGACTAAGGTACCAGAGCCGACAAATAGCGGTATTTCCAATAATATCCATGCAAAAAACATAGCTCAAATGTACAGGGTGGGGATGAGCACAACTAACCACGTCGTAAAAGCTGCACTCTGAGATTACCAACACGCTTACCCAGCGCGGCAATTATAGGCAACATACCCCCTTTCTTGTGGACATTAATGACTAGTATGATGATGATGACTTGGTATCTGATACGTAGTATCTAGTGATAGCTAGTATGTGATACTTAATACCTAGTGCTACTTAGTATCTGATACCTAGTATTCAACACCTAGGTACTAGGTAGATATAGTACGTTTTGCTTAACAAGCGCCAGTAATTCAAAACTTTTCCATCGTTAAAAAAAGATGAGATTTTAATGAAATTGAGATTTTCCCTGACACACATTCTCACACTGGTCGGTCACTGGTTCGACGCAGCACTGTGCGTACTGTTCATCCGACGTTTTTCTTTCAAACCTCCCCATGCGTTAATGCCGAGGGGAAATATTAAATGGAATGTGTACCAGGACTCTTTAATATATTATACGGATTTTATGTGTTTTCGTATTTACAAGGCGATTTTGGTGTAGATTGTGTTTGCCTAATTGTTACACGCTGGGTGGTTTATTTTGGGACTACTATTTAAAAAGTAATGTTTTTATTTAGTATTCTTATACCACATGTTAGCACCTGTAAGAATAACTCTTTATTTCGTACTATATAATAAATAAATTAAATTTCATATAAAAACTACGTTTTATCATACTGCACGCAGAATGTTGCCTTAGGTTTACATTGTAAATAAAAGTGTAAAATTGTTGAGGTTAGGGCATTGGCTTTTTTAAATACAGGAATATTTTTGTTTGACGTATTATCCTACGAAATCCAATTCCGAGATAGGAAACTGTATTAACTGACGCCGATATTTCCCTGAAATTGTACGTTGCATTCACTTTTAGCCAGCTTATGTTTGGTCCCTTGTGTTGTGAGAGAGTGTGTAACCATTTAGCGCACTCAAATCCATGTTCCAAGCTACAAGGAAATTTCAGTAATGCTTGACCTAGTTCTAATCTAGAATCTAGGATCAACATTTTTAATACGGAGGGGGTTTACGATAGCACATGACCAGAAAAAACGAATAACACATTACTCGTATATAAACAAAATCTTAAAAAATCCTCCTCTCAAGAAACCCTTTGTGTTTTACCACCCTTTGTTTGAAAAACAATTAGAGGTACTACACAGCATACTTTAAACCAAATATAACTTTTTTAGAATCAAAACTTTCTCTTGCTCAAGTTCTCGAAGTTATCAAATCAAAATGCAAAACTAAGTTCGGTTTTTTTTCATCACGCTAAAAAGTATGCACTCTAAGCTGAGTATACGCTATGGTTGAGCTGGTATAATCTAAATTTTCTGCGTATACGATGAGACTTCTAGCGCTCATACATACTGCGTTTAATGCATGTAGTAGTTTATTTATAATAATAAGTTGCGAGCAGCACTCACAAACGATCATATCATAAAAAAAATCAAGTGAGAAGTGGAGTAGAGAAAGACCAACTACTCTATGTTATCTGCGGACAGATAGTGCCCATATTTTCTAAATTTATCTTTAAGTTGTTTTGTGGTGAAAAAGTTATACTAAACTAAAAATTAAAATTAAAACCCACTACATAGCAGCCGAAGAGCGTTCAATACCAGACATGGACCTTTAAAGAAGAATCGAATTATGCCGGAGCGTAGAGCTTCTCGATGAGACTGCTGCTAGTCATCCCCACCGATTGTTGCTTTTGAGATATACCGCCATCTGTAATTTCGGGTACCTCAATGGCCTCTTGGGTGGTTCGACAGCTTGGTTCAGGGGAAGCTACCATTTTAATTTGCCGGTATCTCAAGATAGTAATGCGTGCACGGTAGACTGCACATGCAGATTATTACATGTTTAATATTATAGTAAGTAATTATAAAATATAGTATATTAAAATAGTATAATATAATAGTAAGTAATTTCAGACTAATTTACTCCTATTTTAACTGACGGATATCTAATTGTGATGTGTTTATATGTGTTTTTATTCTTCATACAATATTTTGTATTTATTATTATTGTATTTTTTCTATTTCTAGGTTTTAAATATGTTTTTATACTATATCTGTGATTTCCCTGTTCTCTGAAAACAAGTGCTTAAAGCTACTTATTTTAAATTAAGGTCAATGTATACGATCTTGTGCAAAGTTATTATTACTATTTAAAAGTATTTATTAATAACTTAATTGTATAATATATATATATTTTATTATTAAAATAAACCAACCATGAAAAGTCATACAGAAACAGCCGCTGTTCACAGTACGAACAAAACTTATGAATAGGAAATCCCGACTGCGATGTGCCAATAACAGGGAAAAAACCAGCGTGGAAAGCTATTTCATATTGAGGTTAAAACCAATTCAAATATTCGCCCGTCGTGACACAAAACCAATTTGCACCAGATACCGATCTCGAGCGACTGTCTCTATTGGCAATGTAGTGGGACATACGGACACACAGGATTGTCCAACCTTGATTGGACTGTAAGAGCTATTGCTTCCCAGAGAGTCAATAGCCTCTGTAGTTTATCTATGTCAATCAATGTTATGTCCAGGAGTGACTTATATGTATATATCATATATCATATGATCTCTTTTGTCTACGCTGCATTTTGTATCCCGTCAAGATTTTTTTGGAACATGTAGCATGCCAGTTTTTCAGACCAGTTCGACAAGCAAGAATATAATACACAGCCATAGACGCTCGAAAAATCATTAAGATATTACAAGCGCACTGCCAACTTTGTCACATTACTTAGTTATTTCAATGCCTCTCTTACCATTCAAACCGGAACACAGCAATGTAAGCACAATTCGGCGCTAGAAATAAATATGGTGAGTGTGAGGTACTTATCAAACGATCTTTTTAGAAGGTATATCTCATATAAAAATTGTGTAGGCATTGAACAAACTCTATTTCGAGAGTATGAAATAGAAAGAGTGCAGATTATGTTGAAAAAGTACTGTCTTGGTACTTAGGAAGGCTTACTGCGTAAAACGTAGTTAGCAATCGTCTTAGCTATAATTCCATGGGTCATATATTTTTCCTTGGTCCTGTTCATATTAGAAGCAATTTTCTTTTTTGGGTCGGTTATTCTTCTAGTAATGAAATAGTAGTTGTACGAGTAACAATATTAGTAGCCCATGTTAAGCTAAATTACCCAGATTACAACTAAAAACAATAAGGTCACGGGGTCTCTTCATATGTGCGATTAAAAATATCAATCTTCTAAAATGGACAAGTATATTTTATAATTCTATGTATAGCAAAATATTATTTTGACAACATACTTCTCGTTATTTCTAAAAAAATGAATGTGGTATTATTAGTGAGGCGCTTTTTAATGGCGATGATTATGTAGTTATATTCTGTCATTCTTGCTGTTTTTTAAATCAATAACGTAATCTTGTTAATGTTACTCGATTGTTTTATTGTTGTCACAGGAAAGTAAAAAAAAACAAATCTCTTATTTAATATAGATTAAAAAAGTTGTTCCTTTTAATGACTTCTAAAGCTTTCTACTACAAGTAATTGCTAGAGGATTACCTGGTCTTGCTACCATATTCATATATATATATATATGTCTGATTTATATTCTTTTTTTTCTTTTATAGCTCAGCTGGATGATAATATTATGCTTATTCTAAAACATCTAAGAAAAAATTTAACAATGCAAGATCGTTCGCATATTACAGATCTAAAACACGATTAATAATTATGTTAACGATCTCTACAAGAAACAAATTAAGAACATCTTTCCAATAACACACAACCAAACATTTGAAAAAATATATTTTTTATTTTAATCTTATTAATTAATATGAGCCGAGTTATTACAACATGTCCATAAAAGTTTTATTCAAATAGTTTACTTTTTTGAATGCTCGTATGCTCGGTTTAAGCTGGAGATTCGTTGAATAAATTTGACGTAAAGTATGCTGGAACATATCAGTAACGTTTTAAAATGTATGCACATATCATATATCATTTGCATCAGCAATACTTAACGCTACCGAGTGTTGCGCAGAAAACTTCAAAGCATGCCGATTCCTTTTTTTATGTTACTATGAATCCTGGATTCATTATTAGTATAATTATTTTCACCGATATTGATTTTCCTGCATCTGCATGACATACATAAACATTATTTTAGTAATAATAAATTAAATAATTTTACATCATAGCTATTAAAATATAACTGTTATGTTTTGAGCGGACAGCAACATGCATAGTCATATAAATTAAGTAGTTATATATAAACTAAATAATTACCAATACCAATCGAAATAATTAGCCAACCATTAACTCAGAGGTACAAATAAAACGTTAAATAATTAAACAGATAATAGACTCGAGATATACCTTCAAAGACATTAACGTATGCAAACGATTCCAATAACCACTTGTAACAGCAAATTTATCCCCACCGTTCAAAGGTGGAACAAATTAATGCGGTACCTTACAACTGGTTCCCCGTTAAATCTTACTTCCAAAGGCTGTTAGTCTAGCTAAACCATCGTCGGTAACCTCACGCAAGCCTTTGGCCAGTTATTGAGCGCCCTGGACCGACGCCAAACATTTAAATTGAAGTGGCAATATGTAGTAACAGCTATTCAGATGTTATCTACAGAGAAATGACCTCTAGTTTAGTGCATGTTAAATTGCATCCGGGTCGTAAGACGAGGTAAAGCATGTATTGTCTGCATATTACTTAGATAAGGGCATGCTACATTATTGTAGGTTCAATTTTAGTATTTCTAACATTCGTGTAATGAGGTATTCGTTTTTAACAAGTTGGGTTTCAATTTTATGTTCACCTTGGTAACTATTTCTAAAAATCTAAATTTGAGGTAAAGCTATGATAACATATTCTAAAAATTTTATTTAATTATACATATTGAATGTTATTCCTTATATAAATATTTTTTCTGGGTGATAACTGAACCCTCGTAGCATAAGATAGAAACACGACAGAATGCGCCATCTCTTCCGTCTAATATTTTCTAATAATTACGTGTTACTTTTTTAACTTCTAACGCTATGTTTTTTAAATAATGTGGTATATTGCATATTACAACGGAAGACAACAGTAATTCTACTCGGCAAAGTAGAATTACTATTTGCCTCCGTCCGTTCTTACCAGGGATCGTAAGAAGCGACTGAGATACTGGAACCGACAGATGGCGGTCTCCAGTCATAAATGTGTACCTCAAATGCATAGACTAGAGAGGAAGACATCTTTTAAGGTCGTCTCGATTGATATCTCACCTTCAAGTATTTCTACCGCCAAATATCAGTATTCGCAGTGCTGTTAATGTCTGAAGGTTAAGAGAGACAGTAAAATTACTAGGTAAATGTGACTCCAAATCTTGAGTTACAAAGGAGGCGACACGCTAGTAATATCTTTATAATAACACGAGAGTTCATAGTATAAAAAAGTCATCAGGGATGGGTAGCATCACCGTCGCAAGCTATAGCGATAAGCTATGCGCTTAACTACTTACTTGTAGATTACACACGGTATAGATTATTCTTTATTAATTTATAAAACCAATCTATATATATCTAATAAATACCTCGTTTGTTTTTTATCACTCTTTTTCATCCTATAGCCTGGAAGAAATTTCTTGTTGCTATAATACCACCGATTGTACTTCACAATTATTGTTCTTATTTACATGAATAACTATGTCTGGTGTTTAATAAAGAGTTTATAATTATAAAATTGTATACTACTCTGACGTGAGGTACGAGAAAATTAAATAGTACCTAACTCTGTACCAGGTATCGTAAGAGGTGACTGAGGTACCAGAACAAACAGATAGCAGTATATCCATCCGAGACAGTGTACTTAAAAACAACGAGTGTGGATGGGCTGCAGCGACCACGCTTGCCCTGCACGGCAATTATAGGTAATCTTGCCCCTTTTTTGGGGAGACCTATCCCCAGCAGTGGACCTCCAATTGCTGTAATAACGAAGTCGTATCTATGTATAGGCTATCCTGTTTTTCTTATTATTCTGCTTATTCTCTTCCATATTAAGTGCCATCACACTATCCGAAGTTATCGATAACAGAGTACAATTGTATTCGTGGCTCAATAAATCAGCCGCTGGTAATTAAAATATAACTTTCGACAGCTCAATTAACGGGCGAAGGTTGGAAATCAATTGTGGACCAATAAACAGGTATCGAATTAACGTCCAAACATAAATTGTGCCTCGATAATTTATTTCGTTTAGTGTCGCCGAGTTAAAATAATTAAATGGGAATATCCATTATATTCTGGAAACTATTGTAGCGGTTACAATGGACGTCGGAAAGGACTTAATTTATACGCTACCAGTGTTCATGAATGTGAGATCAGCTGAAATATGATAGGTATTTGACAACATAGTATTGCTTTTTAAAATGTCAATGTTATTACAAAAATGAGTATACAAAGTCAGTAAGACAAGAAGTAGTAAAACTTGAACAGAATTCATCATCATCATAGTAGCCTTAAAATTGTCCACTGCTGAACATTGGCTTTCCTATGAAAGGGGGAATTTGCTGTAATTGCCGCGCTGGGCAAGCGTGGTGGCAATTGTAGAGCGTAGTTTCGCGATGGAGATGCTGCGGACCATCTCTGCTCTTTTGTATTTGAGCTACTCAATTGCGGATGGATATACCGGATATACCTGTCGGTTCCGGTTCTTCAGGCACCTTTTACGACACTTGGTACATGGGGAGGTACTATTCTCTGCCGGTACCTCACAGCCGGTTTTTAAACAGATATAACAAAGGATAAATTTTTATTTAGAATATTCTTTTTTATAATATTGTCCTGACTTTGAAATAAGGAGCTTAACACAAATATGTTATAGATACTCATATCAGACAACAGTAAAATAAAAAATATAATGCTTTAATATCAATGTTAACACCTAGACACAAAACAAACACAAAGATCAAAATATATTTAGGACTACAGCTGTCCTTATTTGTTTGACGTCAAGTATGTAAATCTTTATTTTATAAGAAAAGAGACTTTCGGTATTTTAAATAACAATAACTGTCTTCATAATGTTTTTCTTCTTTTGTAATACAAAACCCTTAACAAAAATAATATATTCACTTGAATTACTGTAACAATGTTTTCTATATGGCGTGGCATATATACGGATTTGCAGTAATAATGCATTATATCTATTTAAATATTCATGGCGCGACTGCTGAGTTCTGATATGTGGTATAACGCGGTTCAGTTGCCGTATGCAATTAGCCTAATTCCATACGACTTAGAATTGATTCGGGCAAGGAAAGCAAAGAATATTAATAGAAATCTGGGGTTAACTTGGCTTCTGTGACCTTAATAATGAAGTTTTGAATACATTATATTTCTCGTTACATTATAGAATTCTAACTGTATATTATTATAAACTACCCCGCACCCCACCCCCCGCCGTGTGCAATGAGGATAAGAATGGTTAAACAGTTATTGTAGGTTATTCTTAAGAGATGGACATATACCACCGCGGACTTTTTTTTGGTGTATACCCGTCGGGATCAAACAGCATTTCTAATAGTATCACAAAAAAAAATATTTAGGACATAATATTATAAACTTCTAAAATGATCAGTGTTTTTCAACTATATTATGCATGTATTGTACATATGAAATATCTTATTGAAAATCTTTTTAGGAAACACAAAGAAAATCAAAGCTCGTTGCGTAGTTAAAGAGATCAAAGTTCAAACGTCTTTGTTTTATACTATATAACGATGATTTTAAATTCACTTTTAAAATTGTTCTTACTACATTTATATTTAAAGAGGGCCGTAGGTACTCAAAAAAGGCTCTGTTGACTACACGCATACTTTTTTGAGCATAACAAAATACAATTTCGTTGATAGAAATGTACGTAGGCGGAGATTTTACCACGAAGACCAGCTTTGTAGGGCCTTCTTGATAAAAATAAATACCGAATACTGACCGTTAGTGTGAACGATAAAATTTAAACCTTTAGCTATGGATATGTGAGTTCATATTATGTATGTATTTTCGTTCACTCGACCCAGAACTCCACAAATACCTCAACGTCGTTAGCAGATCTCAACCGACCACAATCGTATGAATGAAACTAGATCTGGGGCACGCAATATTTCTATAGCGCGGTGCGTGGAGGACCCTTCCTGCCTCTTACCTTTTAGTAACGATCCTCTATTAAAGAGGGGAGCAAGTACTCTGATGTGGCGTTTTGAGCAATGAAAAGCCATAGACTTTGCTGAGAAATTGATATAAGAAATGTAATACATCCGCTCGCTGCCTTAAGTGTCTCGAGTTTCATATGTCTCGAAAATACTCGAGAGAATTAGTTCATGCTCTCAAACTAATCTTCAAGTGTTTCAAGACTTACCTTTTAGTTGAAGATTAACTTGCGTAAATTACGTGTCAATTTGTCAAATATGATGTTAGTACGTGCGTTAACTTCCTACTCAAAGTGCTCACTGACTTCTGGTACGCTCGTATGTAGTTAGACGAACTGGTTAAAATTGTCTAATTTATGTTTAATTTGCTTTTAGATTTAGTTTTTTCTAATTCTTATTTGCAAAGTGGTGTTCTAGTTCAAAGAGTAAAACAGCCAGTGTAATTACTAGGTAATGTAACATAAAAAACTAGCAGAAAATACCAGCATCTATCATGTGGACCGTAAACTTGTTTTATCGACTTCATTAAGTCATTTATAAAAAAAAAACTCATTTATTATGAGCTCAAAGACGTTGCAGTTTATTGGGTGAAAGAATCACTAAATTGTAAATATTGTGAGTCATATTTTTTTAATATTCAATCTGTTATATGTAGTAACTGGTGTGTAGTAGCTAAGTCTATAACGACGCGACGATGGTAACACCAAACGGGAATTCCCGGATAGAAAAAGAATGAGAGTGAAAGCAGAATAACTGAATGCGAATGATTGAAAACACTTTCATTAAATCACTATTCTGTTCGAGCAACTCGCGTTTATTTATGTCTGATGCAATATTTATTTTACAAAATTACTAAAAATATTTTATCCTTATGCCAACTAGCTATTGATTTTTTTTTTGGATTTAGGCAAAGGCATCTATCACAAAGTGACGTTTAATAACACCCTCGAATACATCAGATAAGCCGGCTGGTTCGTAAGACGGCGAGATATTGTTTGTCCCTCGTCAGCTGAACGCACCGACCGTGCTTGCTTGACACCCCCCTGATACATTTTAAAAACCACTAAAAATGTTATGTTTTTTCTCTTGTACGTGTATTGTGTTTCAATTGAATTGTACTTCATCTATCTATCAAAAAGGATCAAGATGCTTTAACAAAACTTCAACTGCTTAACACAAAAAACATTAGTATTTACTATCGCAATGACTACAATTTAACAAAACAAGGATTTACAAAACTCTTATTATAACACCTTACCTCATCATACTGGCCATTAGAAGTCCACTGCTGGACATAGTTCTCTAAAAGTATGAAGGTTTTTTGCCCACAATTGCCGCGCTGGGCCAACGTGCTAGCAATAGCAGAGCAAAGCTATCGCAACGGGGATACTGCTGCCCATCCCCCCCATGCATTTGAGCTGCACTGTTTTGGATGGATATACCGCCATCTGTCGGTTTTGGTACCTTATTTGCCTCTTACGACTCCTGTTGCAGTGGAAGGTACTATTCTTCTCTGCCGGTACGTCACGGCAAACACCTTAACACCTTATATAAAAACTTAAATGTATAATGACGAAACTAACACCATCTCGTTCTCCTCCAGAACTTCTCACTCTAACGCACCTTAACCGACTACCTCGTTAAACCTCCTTAAGCTGTTATCTAAAATGAGAACCGATCTTACCAAGTAGCGCGTCTTCAAGTCACGTGACCGATCCTATCGATTATTAATACAATAAATTATTAATAAATTAAGAATTATAGGTAAGCTTAATTAAATACACACATTATCCTAACAGCTATCTATACCTAATTATATAAATAAAATTGAACTATTAAAATATATGTACGCACATAACACTAGAACGACTGCACCGAACTGGATAGTTATTTTTTTAGTGTATTTCTTATCATCAGGACATAAAGATCCGAATATATTTTAATAACTAGAAAATTTCCACGGCCATGATGATCGAAAAGATATAGTTTTTTTACTATAGTGTTTTTTTTTACTGGGGATTTTTACTATATAGGAGCGTTTACAAATCCCAGGTAGTTCGTAAAGAAACGTCTTTTTGATATAAATAACTTTTGAAAATATATTTGTAAATAAAATGTGAAGTATATTTCTAAATAACCATTTAGCTGAAAGAGACAATGAATTCATGTAAAATTATGGCATACATATTGTCGACAATATATTAACAATGTTTAGATAAATCTTAAGTTACTATAGAATAAAAAGAAACAATTTACTTAAATATCTGTTCCAAAATCCAGTATATCCGAGAGATCTTTAAGCTTAAAATTAGCGCTACCTCGTCAGTGTATTCACAGACTCAAATTTAAAACTTTTACAAGTACAAAGCAAAAGATAAAGGAGTGATATTCCTGAAGTGCTGTATTTTTGTTTTTGTTATGTCTAGTTACTATCGGACACCGATCTTATCAAGAATGGGGAATTTTTCTAATGAGTGCCGCCCTGTGCAGTGGTGGGGGGGGGAATCACGGCTGGAATGTCATTCCCCGCTCAGTAGCGTTCGAGCTGGCGAGCGATTTGTCGAATTCAGTACCCTAGACCCTACCTAGTATCCTAGTACTATTCTACTCTGCCGTAAGAATCTAATTATTATATCTGGCTGGATAATTGCCGCGCTGAGCAAACGCGTTAGCGCAGCTTTCGCGACGGGGATGCTGCTTTCCATCTTCACTCTCAGCACCTGAGCTACACTGTTTCCGTTGGATATATCGCCATTTGTCGGTTCTGGTATCTTAGTCATGAATTTAATGTGATAAGTATACTTATTTTGTGAAGATCACGATAACAAAAATCGAAACACACACAGTCGATTTTTAATTTGAATTTAATTGGTTACAGATAAAATATAAATATGTACTTTTTCTGCATTATACCATATTTAATCTTCTTGCAATGAAACTAATAAAATTCCGTCGGATAATTACCTTTTATATATATTTTTAAACTCTTGTTCTATTTAAATAAGAGAAATCAAATATATATTAAGCATAAGGTACGAACTTTGAACATGTTTCCAGATAGCTGGACCCAACATTCACCGGCCGATACTAATCCGTACAAAATAGCTTTAAATTCCTAGCGTTTGTAGCATTGCGGCCGTAATTTGTCTGGACCGCACTCGAATATATTGTCACAACTGTCTCAATAAACTACACCACCGAGAACTCTTAGCATAGACACACAAATATCTCACCACGTATGAGCATTTTTGAAGTAAAGATGCTAGCATATTTTTATATTCGACAGTTATATGTTGTCAGAAGTTGAATATTGAGTCCATTTTTTTCAGGAGACATTTCACTTTTATGTATATATTAAAAGAAGAAGCTGACTGACTAACTGACATGTCATCGCAAGGCCTAACTATAAAAACCTTAAACTGTTACCCAGGGATTCTTTTTATAATGAAGAGGAGGGATTTTTAAAATTTCCGCCCCTGAGAGGGTAAAACGGGGGTGCAAAGATAGTATGGAAGTTTGCTGTTTTTGAAGTTATTCGATTGAAATTTACTATAAAGGTTTTAGGTTTATGTTTACGGTATTAATTTTGTGTGGGAATCGATCGAATCCACCTTTGGCGTCCATGGTACACCACCAAATGTGGCATCGAACCGAATTTCCACCATTACATGAATAATATTCTTAAAATATACACTTTTCTTAGGAATATTCAATCGCCATATGTTACCGGCGGATTATAATAGTACCTCCCCCTGTACCAGGTGTCGTAAGAGGTGACTGAGGTACCGAAACCAACAGATGGCGGTATGTCCCTCCAGAACATAAGCATTAATGCAATAGGGCAGGAATAGGTAGCAGCATTTCTGTCGCGAAGCTACGTTATGCAGTTGCCACCATGCACAGCCCAGCGCGACAATAATGGGCATCCATCCAATATGGACGTTTTACGGCTGGTACGATAATGATGATAAGGAATTTTTAAATAGTATCAGAGAGTATTCCAACATTCTTATCAATGGAGATTCGAGAATTCGTAAATATTAAACAAACGTACTTTATGTCGTCTCGTAGTCTCAAAAAAGTTTCAAAAAACATAATGCGAGACTGTCGGACATGCAACATCCATCACACTAGTTCCTTTAAGGTGGAGTTCGAAAAAATGAATTTTGGGTCATTTAACCCAATACATACATACATACATAATATATAACAACTTTGGCGAATGTTGCGCAAGTCTGTCATTATGTTTATGCAATTCGGGAAATTTTACTGCTTTTCTTTTGCTTTAAGCCAACACACACTGCGAATATTAGGCAAGAAAACGATCCTTTTGTTTTCTACATAAGGTAGATCTCACATAAAAGCTCGTTTGCATTGGTACTTCACTTTTACCTATTTCTTCAGCTAAATAGCAGTATTTTCGTTGCTGTGTTTGAAGGGTGAGAGAGACATTACGGGGTAACGTGATATAATATTACGAGCGTCTAAAAGTTTATCACGCAGACAGTGTGAAAGAAAAATATCCAATTATCCAAGTATGTAGCTTGTTTAAGATATCCACCTCGGTTAGTTGCGTTTTGATCTTACGGCAATAAAGTCTTAATTATTACTCCACTGGTAAACTGACTGCAAACATACATTATAATAACTCACACTTCACCGAGACGAGACAACAGATAACAAGTCTGAGAATATTAAATTCCATCGGGGAGCCAAACTTTTTAAAGATAAGCCGGCGAGGTAATGAAATTACGCCGTTTAGAACTTTGCGTTTGAGCACATAAATTTGTTAAATAATGAAATAAAAAAAGAACTTTTTTAAACCGCATTACCGAATTCGTTATTCACCACTATTTGTAATTTTTAGTATGTATTCATTTAATTATTTCTATATTACACGTGTACATTTTAAGGTGTTACAGTACAGTACAGTATAATAGCAGTGTGGTACATGACCCTGTCAGGGTGTCGCGAAAACATACTTAAAACTAATGGAATTGAAGTTAAAACTAGTAGTTTTGCATGCATTATACGAGCTTTCCGTGAATCATTTCAGTCATCATATTATTCTTCTTCCAAGAATTCGTTTACTGTGTATCTAAAACGATTTTTTGATAAGATATTCCTTTTATTTACTTTTTAATATATTAATAAAATAACTTTGGTACTTAACTATGAGTCAATTAACTGATATTCGATTTGCTATGGGAATAACTATTATTACGTAATTAATATAATATTAACAACAAAACACTTTATCTCGTTACACTTTGTTGTACGGGTTTTTTATAACTTGTTAGTGAAATTATTTTTATTGTGATATGATATAGTGTTTTGTTTAGTATATTATATCTAGTCGCTTGAATTTAATTTAATTAGTAATTTTTATTATGTCAAATATAATTTTTAAAAAGAGATACTAAGTTAAGAACAGAACGAATCTTTTTTTTAAGGAATGTCTTAACTTAATAAGACAAGAAAACATTTTTGAAATAATCAAAATTTTTCTATTAATATAAATGGTACTTACAGCATTGACTGACGACCCTGATTATTTAATACGATGATAGCAATCATTTATTGATGTCTGTTATTTTGACGGGACTTCCAGTAGACGGATCTTAAAAATAAGTTTAAAGCGGGTTCAATAAAATCACAAGAAGTGATCCTGCAGGAAAAAGGGCGGCAATAAGGTTCCATTAACACGGTAGTGGTCGATGTTATTGGAACATTTATCGGTGTCGAAGCTAACAGACCATTGTCTTTAAAACTGTAGTAAAGTAAATAAATCCAATCACATGCGGATTTGTTATTAATATAATCTTAAATATAAGAAGTGTATTATTATTAATATAATAAAAAGAGTTCGAGATATATTTAAATTTATTATGAGAAAATATTGAACAATTAATTATTATTGTACTGTTACTATTTTTTTGATTATATATGTTTTTTAAATACATCAAATGTTTCTCTTCAATGATTAAGTAAATGTAATAACAGATTCCATCTGTACCGCCGTTTAACAAGATTTTTAATTTTAATCGATGTGTGATATGTTAATTCAAAGGGGTGATATAAGGAACTAATATTTAAACACATACATTTGGTTTTGTACATAAATAACATATACACTTCATGAATATATTCCTGTTATATATTGCATTTGGTACGCGGAACCGATAGCCGATGGAGTCGTAAAGTTCTGGAATGGAGACCACGTTCCGGCAAGCAGCGCAGCGTAGGGCGTCCACCCACAAAATGGACAGACGATCTGGCTAAAACTGCAGGATCGTGCTGAATACAGGCTGTCTTCGTCCAGCTGTGAACGTCTTAGGGTTGATATGATGATGATGATATACCCCTATCTGTTTAAATATAAATTTAGTGATGTTTTTGTTAGGTCTATTTAACTGACTTTTAATATACACATCAAACTGCTCAATAATATTTCTGTTTCCCTAAATCCATATGAAGGGAGTCTGGTAAAAATTGTTATTGACTATAAGGCCACTAATTTTGCTATTTATAATATAAGTTATTTTCTTAAAGAAACGTAAAAGTACTAAGTTTGGCATAGGTCATATAAAAAGGAAGAAGACAAAATCTTAGTGCTACTTCAGCAGGTATATAACTTGCAATCACCGCCGCATCCAGACGTAGCGCCACAAGTCGGTTCCGCCATTTAGAGGTTCGCGGAAAGCCGGAAAGCGGTGATCTATCACCAAGAGTTACTGCGACGTATGAGCGGGGGACCACGTGGCGACGTGCTCCTATTTCTTAGTTAAAACCACATCTTGGTTTCTCGTCCATGTCGTACGTTTTCCTTTATATTATTTAACATTTTTAAATGTTTAGGCATAAAGATTGTTTATCTTATGAACAAGAAAATGCGAATTAAGATATTTAATCGACACGCTCCCAAATACTATAAGTTATATTTAATTATATTTCCTTAAATATAATCTATTTATATTATGTATGTTTAATATATTTTCCTATCGATTTTATATACACTTCTTACTACCCCTTTGTTTTATTCACTCTTTCCATCCAAAGGTTAGTTGGTCGCTATTTGCGATAAGGGCGCCTATTGTACTTTCTAATTACTGTTTTTTTATTTATTTTGGTTTGTTGTACAATAAAGTATTTATTATTATTATTATTGTTATAATTAAACTACTGTAAAATTAAAAAACCGTATATAATACAAATAATACAATCCCCGATGTTGTTGAAGTATTCTCTAATAATACAAATTATAACACGTAGTGATAACTTCTCAGATAATATTTGTGTAACATTCTTATGCGGTCATTTTCGTTTGGTAGGTAATATTTAGATAAAGAGCTGCTTAGAAAATCATATTTTGGCAAAAAGAAGCAGAAGAACCCAGTGTCTATCAAGACCTCTGCACCACTACGCCATTGAGGCCATCAAATAGATTTAAGAGTTAAATATGATTACCGTGATGGCAGGTTGACTGGCTAAGATGGTAGTGGTTGAACCACTACCATCATAACCATTATGCATACCTTGTGCGCCAAGAGTGGGTTCGAGCCCCACCCAGTACAAATATTTATATGATGAGTTTTTGTGTTTGTTAGGGTCAGGGTTTTGAATATGTATTGAAGTTTTATATTAATGATTCCTTTGTTGTCTGATATCCTTAACACACATCCTTCGAATCAATTCAGGTCATTATATAAGCTGTTATGTAAAAAAAAACACTTTTATTATTATTTTTATTATTAAATAATTAAAACTTACTGTTTTAACGCTGAGTGTTTAACCTTGACTATATCACTCGAGAAAACAGCTTGAACTTGACCGCAAGAACCAACATTATGGCAAACCACTAAGAAGATGGATGAGTGAGGTATGAAAGCAACAAATTCATAAACTAAACAGAAGGTATATCAAATAACGTTACAGTTTTTTTAACCTTACAAATACACGATTAATCTGATTTAAGACATGACCACAATGAGGCAATTTAAATGTTTTATGGAGAGGCAATATAAATGAACTTTAACGTAAATAATCAGTAACTTTAAATGTTAAATGTGTAATTAGCGTAGTTAAATCATGTTTATTGTAATATTGTAATTAATAACGCTTATTAAGACGTGGTAAATAAAATATTACTTTACATTTTCATAGAGACAGACATGTACATTATAAAAACGATTTGATTAATTATTTGTAAAAAAATATTGTTATAAGTATATCTTCTACAATGGTCACCTACATTAGAACCTTACCTTCAGGAGAATCCTCATTCATATGATCGGCAATATTGTAGTGCTATTATAATGTAATATAGTTCTTGAGTTGTCATTATTTTTTCATTCATTTCAAACGAATGCACATTTTTAGAAGTGGCATGAGAGAATTCTGCGTCCATTTAGGGTACAGCAAGCAGCCGGAAAAGCGTTAATCCATCACAAAGAGTTACGGCGTCCCGTACAATGTATGAATGCGGAACCCGGGTGCCGCCACGCTTCTTTACTACTTCACGTATCCTTCCTTTTTATGGAAATTTTCATAGGCCACTCACCATAGCCAACGGGGAATGACTGCTATCAATATTTATTTTCTAGTGGAGACATAAAACGTCAAATAGAGAGTCAATTTACATACTTTACGGTTTAAATTCACAAAACATCTCATACCTGACTAAAAAGTCATTTAAAGCACTTATGTTACTGATTGTAAACTACTTAACTACTACTTAATTAAATACATATTAAGCCGTGAGGTGCCAGCAGAGAAATAGTACCTCCCCCTGTACCAAGTGTTCTTAGAGGCGATTAAGGTACCGCAACCGATAGATGGTACATTTATCCGAAACAATGTAGGCAGCAGCGTCACTATTGCAAAAGTTGCGCTCTGTGAATTCCAACACGCTTGCCCAGCGCGGCAGTTATGGTAAAAGGTCTCTCTTTCTTGAGGAGATTCTGTTCAGCAGTGGACTTCCAATGGCTGAGTTTTAACAACTAGACACAAACAAACAAAAATATCTTTCGTATTATATGACCTGGGTGGCAATTAAACCTATAATTCTTACCGCACAATATGAACCCCACTGAATTCGCCATCGGACCCGTCAGACTAAGAATAAATGTCTTTTAAAGATGAATCTGGATTGGAGATCTAATATACACTACTTAATTATTTGCATATAAAATTCTACTATTGGAACATTACTCTTTAGCACTTGTTTCTCCACACATTAGATTAACCCGTTAAAAGTTTAAACATTGCTAGAGAAAGGGGGCTAGGAATTTTGGTTTCTGTGAAAACCTCTGTGATAACACGTTTTACTTTTGACCTTGAAGAGTAACTTTGACCTTGGGGAAGGGAAGTCTTTTAATTTGTGTATTACAATTATACACAGATATTTTGTCTGTCTGTTCTAGCTTTGTCATTAAGATTAAGAAAGCAGTAGCCTGCATCTATGGTACATTTGCTAACACTCTGCACATCAAAAAAAGGCACACAATTAAGTAGTACTTAAATTTTTAGGAGATTTAGATTTAGAGGATTATATAATGAATGTCCATCGTCCGCAAATGAATACACTACCATAGATTATACAACCAAAGTATAAGATTAAGATTCCCTAGGAACTTTCTAAATATAATCAGTTGATGAAATTTTTCTAATTGTATGAACATGGCTGTTTTAGGTCAGATTTTCCGGGATATGTATATACATATTTATCTTTATGATTGCTTAATTTTATAGTTCTATAATGAACTGTTTTGTATCCACCTGTAACAAAATTAATAAAAGGTATCACACAAAATAAGATAATAAATTTCAATGTGATAAATTCTTGTTAAAAGCTTAAATATTATATTCAGTTTCTTCAAGAGACCGTAAGAATTTTCCCGCATTGAAAAACTTGAATCTTTATTTTCTTCGGTAAAGGAAAAGTACTTAATTGTTGGTCGGTAACTCGACGGAGGGGCAAAAAGTGGAACAAACCTTCGTTATTTACTCGGACGTAAGAAACAAGTTTGTAAGGACGAGCGGGGACGAATGTTGATTGTCGCCCCTTTGTAAACAACTGGGCAATTGTACAATTCACAAATTCTTTAATTAGTTTTCCTAAAAAAACTTTTCAGTACACGGATCTATAAATTTTCTTAATAATTAGACTCGATTCCGATGCACATATTATCATACCAGCAATTGGAAGTCCACAGCTGGACGTAGGCTTCTCCAAAAAAGGGGAAATTTGCCCATAATTGCTGCGCTGGGCAATAATGGCCGGTACCTCACAGCTTGTATATAATAGAGCATATGCAAACGCATACAATTAATATAAGTTTATAATGCTTCATCATCACACAAATTAGGGTGGCACTGGATCCAGTGCATCCGATCCTATCGAAAATCACTCGTGGAGGCCTGTCTAGTCGGGCAGGCGCATGTATAATGATATTTATCCGGAATTTGTACAAAAATTGCGCATAACACAAATATTGTCTATAAAGAATCAAGGGGTCTACCTCTTGCAGAGGTCAACTTTTGCTAGAAGTAGACCCCTCACAAAGGTCATCTGCATTGGTACCTCACTCTCGCCTTTATCTACCACCAAATAGCAGTGCTCGCTTTTCTGTGTTCCAGTTTGAGGATGAGGGGTGAGAAAGGCAGTGAAATAACTGGGTAAATGTGACATTGCAACTTTAGTTTAGAAGGTTGGCGATACGTTAGTGATATCCTTCAGACCAGCAGATCAGCATCAAGCAGATCGTATGCTTGTTTGTTGATTTCATAATATGAAAAGAAAAAACTCTTTAAACGGAAACGTCTAAATCCACCATATATCTTAAAAGGAGGAGCGAGGTACGAATGAGTTTCACTTCTTCACAAAAAGGCTACTGAATGAAACTTTCAGATAATTATTTTTTTATACGTTTACAATTTATTATAAAATCGTTTTGAAACAAGATATTTTTGTCAACCTTTATATTGACATTTTGATTAAGATGCTTTGCGAGTCTTCTGAAATTAGATAACATCCCAATTGTATTAGACAAGGTAGACAGAAATCACCATCTGGCCTTGGTATTTATAAATATAATCAAAAAAGGTCCAACATAACGTTAGCATCTTCTTCATGGATGGAACCGAAATATTTAAATATTACATTTTATCTATCGATCTTACTGGAGGTAATAATAGCATACATCAAAAATACTGACATCACATCTTTGTCACTCTTAAAATTGGCTGTCATAAAGTAATTGAAACAACAGCATACACATTAAATGGAAAGCTTCGCACTTAAAAACGGCTGCAATGTAGCCCAATATTTTAACTTACGAGTAAGTAAAATTCTGGCGTCACAATATTAGTTACCATTCTCCGCCAAAACGGCTTAACTGATTTTTATAAAATTTCAAATGCATATTCAGTAGCTGATAATCGGCTTCTATCTCTTTGACACAATTCAGTGATAAGCATATTTATTTCGCCTAACATTTATTTTTTTTTATTTTTTGGACATTTTTATATAATTTGGCATTAACCACCAACCCCTATTTTTAATGGTTATTTTAGTAATTGAATAATAGATAGCTAGTATAGGTACAGTAAAAACCATACATGTTACAGTAAAAACCCCAATTTCAATAAATCCTAAAATTTACTGGTTCAACATAAAATTTACTAACATATATTGGTAAATTTTATTAGTACTGAAAGAATATGGCAAGACAGTAAGGAATTGCCGCATAACCGACACCACATAGTCTTGCCTGCCCTATCCCTAGAGGGTGAATCAAAGCTCTGAAAGCGCGAAGGGGTGTGCCGGCCGCGGGCTGAGGAGCAAAGGCATGAAGCAAGGCCCGTCCACGCCAGACACCAAGCTAAAGCCACGGTGGCGAGTGAATGCCATCTGTGACGATTATCACTCATGGAACCGCCACACGGCACCGCCATCGAAACATACATTCTTATGAAAAATTACCAACATGTGTAGCTAAATCCATAAGTAGCAAAATGTTATTACATTATTTAAATTATGATAAAGTTTTGTTTTTTTTTCTATCAATCAATAATGTTTGGCCTTTAATATATATTTAGTATACAGACAAAACCTAAAAACAATTTAAAAATTGTGATAAAATTCGCGATGGTGCAGATGATAGTGATCTATTTTGTTCACCAAGCGTTATGCGTTAGATCCTCACCCAAAAGTAATATTTATAAGATGAATATTATTGTTTCTTCTGTGTCTGTCTATGTTCTGTGTCTAACAGGCAACCATTGGACGAAGAAAATGTTAAATGCTGACGGTCATTTGAGGTGTACCTACTTAATAAACAGGAACAAATACAAACGTACATATACATATAATGTTTGAGATGTTGTGTGAAATTATTTATTTAATCTTTTATTACCACTAGAAGAACACAGTAAATCTCCTCATAAGAAATTGGATATTTTCAAGCAGCAGTTCCTATTCTTGCAGAATTAATGTACAGAAATATATTTTAGAGTGAAATATAAAAATGGCTGTGCTTAAAGTGAGTAGTTAAACTGACTCCGTTTCTAGGGGAATAAATCAGGGCTCTTTGTTAAAGATTTAAACTGATCACCATTCAATCCACGCTCTGAGACAATGTAACTTTATCTTCTTTTATTTTTTCTTTATACTTTATAAAATTAAAAAGCCCCAAAGAGATTGCGACTAGAATTTGTATTCTCAACGAGGCCACCACTTTTTGTTTATTCCTTTTTTTACTTGTTAAGTTTCCGTTGTCTTTGTATTTTTTCGAATTTTTCAGGCCGTCGTCGTTCGTATAATTTATTGTTTTCATCAGGATATCTATTTCGATCTCTAAAGTATTTACGAAAATTATAAATAACAAAAATATGTAATACTAGTTAGTTCCAGCGAGTTTATCCACTCGAAACTCGAAAGCGAGTTTATTTACTCCAAACTTATTAAAAAAAATAAAAGTAATTTCAATTCCTTTTGATGATACCTTTTCCTGTTAATACCTATTAAAATCATTATAATTGCAACTGTTAGTTAGTTAGTTAGGCAATAAGTGTGAATAAATAATCAGACAAAAACGGATAAAGTACATAATTACCAAGGATGTTTAAAATGACCAGAAATTTAGTATGATTGTAGAGGATATCTTATTGAATCAGTATCAAAGTTACTGTTTTATGCCAAATATAGTAATTAAGACAAAAATTGTATTCTTACACACATGCTTAGAGTTATGGCAACAGTTGGAAAGTATCTATAAAAATTATGTTTTTTTTATGAATTAGATCTAACCAAATACACATAGTAAAAAACAAAATAAATTTATTAAGTGCTACACACTATGACTATGACAGTTTTATGACAGATACACGCGCATGGCATGTATCTGTCATAAAACTGTCATCACCAGACTTAACACTAGGTTTACTGCAATTTTTTATCAGACCAGGTCGACAAAAAGTATATAGCCTTCTAGGCAGTAAGCGTTAACGCAGCCTACAGTCTGAGGCATAAGGATATCACTAGCGCGTTGCCAACGTAGTGACTTGAAAATTTGTGACCAAGTGAGTTCACAGCATTCTCACACCTAAACTGCTTTCTCAAAATCAAATGTGAGTGTCTAATTCTTTTTAAATTTACTGTATCGCTGAATTCAATTATTATTAATCTATGTTTATTTTTATTAAGCTTCATTATAAATAATATTTTATTAAAAAATTTTCTCTGCACAATAAGACATAAGTCGACATAAATTCATAAGTCAACATATGTAGAAACTTAGAAAGACATTCCTCAAATTTATTCGTTTAATAATTATTATTCTTACTTTCAATAATATACAAATTCTCATTATACAACAAAACTACTTTTCCTCGTCAATACAAATTCATGTTATTACTTCTAAGATTAAAACAACTAATAAGTCAGACATATAAATGTCAAACCATGATGAATATCGTTAAAACGTTATTTTATTTTGTAATATATTTGTGCCAACGTTCTTTCTGCCGTGGGTTACCGGCAGAGTAAAAACGTTGTATAGTAAAATAGTACCTCCCCTGTACCAGGTGTCGTAAGAGGCGATTAAGGTCATCTTATAGTCACACAACAAAAATATATTAAGGACTCAATACAATCTATTTCATTTCGTTCTAAACCTGACATCATATCAAAAGCGATCTATATCAAACAAGAATAAAAACGGCCGCGGCGTAAACAAAAGAAGTTTGCACATAAAGTTAACATCGCTTGTTAACGTTTGGGCAACAGTACACCGCCGACAAAGTATGGAAGTGTCAAAACTATCGCGCAAAATTGTTTTGCTACATTGTCCCGTTGGAACGCTGTTTCATAATGTCCCATAAACTTGAACGTAAAGCCGGCTGCACGCAAGGCGTGAACTGAAAGCGGTTAAGTAATAACAGCTATGTGTCTAAATCTGGACTGTTCCTAACATACTTAACATTCAGTTAATTGCTCCTTTATCAAACTGTAATGATAATGTAATCTCCCAACAAGGTACGGGAAAACCTACATACAATTGGACACCACACGCAAAGAACACCTGTATATAGTACAACAATAAAATATATTATATATAGATCATACATCTGGACTATTACTAACAAAGATGGTGTATATACTCATGGATCTTTAGATACGCCTTTAGCTAATTTGTAAATCTTTAATAATCTAGTTTCTTAATAAGGTACCGGGAAAAGTCCATACGCAGGTAATTTTAAATGTGGAACTGTTAATGTACTAATTTTCAATTGCACTGTTGATATTACTTAGAACTAATCAAATTGTGCAAATGTCATACATACAAAGTTTATATTCAAGAAGCCCTAAAAACTTCGTAAAATCTATTTGTGTAAATACACCTAAAGTTTTCATCTCACGTAGATATAATCCCAAAAATTAGGAAAGTCTAGTACTACTCTTAGTACTACAAAGATCGTGAAATCCTAATAATTTCGTTTGTCTACCACATTAGGTGTTGACGAAAAGCAGTGAACTTACCGGTAAATGAAAGACGTATTTACACCAACAAAAATACAACTTGGCTCTGGTTTCATTCAGAATTCAAATTTGTATCTTATTCTTTTCTTTTCGGATGATTGTAGTAATTTAAAATTCAGATTCTTTCAATAAAGGGCGGCAATGTTCTCCCCTATCTTGGAGAGGACTATGTCCAACAGTGGACTTTCCATGGCTGATATTATGATGTCGAGCTGTGTAAGGACACAAGAAAAAATATTTTTTTTTTCTCATAATAAAACTACTCTTGTAACGGTCTATATATCTATATCATATGTCAAAACGTCGAAAAAAAATTAAATAAACTGCGTTTTAGTGAAGAGTAAAAAATAAAAGAGTTTTTTATGAGAATTAAGCGAGTAATTATAAGAAAATATATAAATTAAAATTGTTCTCTCTTGCCTTACGCCTCGCCGACCGTGTCGGCCCGTCACGTGCTCCCGAAGTGCCGGCAACAGAGCATGCAATTAGGCGCCGTTTTGTGCAAATAATTACGGCGGCAGAATTCGTCCGGCGACTACACTCGGTTTGCACCTCTTAATTCACAGGTGCCGTGGATTTGAATGTGCCAAGTGTGGCGTGGATAAAATCGTGCAACTTTCGGGTGGACAGTCAGGCGGGACTGGAGTAAATGAGTTTTGCACGCACACCACGTTGAAAGGTGAGTTGTATGATTTTTAAGAGCAGTTCCAACTGGAATTCATTTCGTTCTCTTTTTGTAGCAATATACTTATCTAGGGTAGCTGTTGGTTTGTCGTGAGGTATCAGTGGAGTAGAATACACAGGGGAGGATGAGCAGCAGCTTCCCCTTCGCGAAATCAACGCTCTGTGATTCCCAAAGAAAAGAAATACAAAATGCAAATATAAATTGATTTAAATCTGACCCTGTGCATCCAAATTCATTCTGTAATCGGCCAATTTAATAATAATTAATGGCAAGAAAAAAAAAATTATTGCAGTCGAAGATTTCCTTGTCATCAGAACAGCCGTGGTACAGTAATTGCTGGAAATATATAATCTCAGTGTTTTGAACTAGGACCGGTAGCAATAGCATCCAGCTTGATCCTGCAGTCTATTTAGATCTTCCGTCCACCTTGAAGGCCGGTTTATGCTGCTGCAGTTGGGTCTGTCGGCATTCGGTACTGCGTGTTATATGTTCTGCCCAATGCCACTTTAACTTACTCACCGGCTAGACTTTGTAGGTAAATTTGGTTCATTACGGGTCTTCTCATTCCTGATTTGATCGCTATGAGTATTGTTATTTCCATAGCTTGTATTTACCAGAAATTATAACTGGTTTAAGATGTATGTTTATTTGGAGCTCTTCTATAATTACTATCACTATAATATCTAACTTTAAAACTGAATAAGTGTGTAAAAAGCCTTACTAAAACGCATAGCTTTTACCCCACATGGCACCTTTCAAGTCCAGTCGCTTTGTGAATGATCGATGCTGAAGATTACTTTGTGGCGGTGAATGCTGCTCGCTTTGAGTTAAACACGTTAGCCTGAGGCTAAAGTGTCACGTTCACTCATTGTGGTCTAGATAATCTATGCGTCGCATCTACGTGATTAAAACGGGAATATGCGAGTGCAGTAAGCGTTCTATGACTTGGGTCTAAACGCAAACAAAAAAAAATTAAATAACTATATATGCACTATAATATACACATGAACATAGTAAAAATTCCTATATTATGGTTGTAAAAGCCTAGTAGTAGACTAGACTCATGATTCTAGAATCATGAGCTGAAAAATTTCAAGCTTTTAATAATCTTTATAACAATAAAATATCATAGCACCTTAGTCTCACTTTGTGTAAATAACAAAAATACTACCTTATCCTAACGTTCTCTTCCTAATCTTGTATACATTCTGACTCAAGCTCACAATGGACAAGTGAATCACAAGATATCTCACTTAAGTTTTATCAGGTACAGTCTCATTCAAGTGGCACAAGGACAGTAAACAAAACGTACTCCCGCCATTAACGAGCAGCGCAGACATCATTGGAAGAAACTGGTTTGTTGTCTAGACAGATTATAGACACAAGCAGGTGCGTATTGTGGGGTCCGAGAAAGGAATGTTTTATTAAAAAGATAAGCTTCGATATTAAAAGAAAATTTCGACAACGTAATATTATTAGACAATCGTTTTTATTACAGTTATCCTGATAGTTATAAATAGATCATCACAACTATCGTAGGATGCCTACTGCAAGAGCAGAGTCACGAAGAAAATATCCAATATGACTGGTTGAATGCTACCTGCTTGCAGCGTGATTCTGTGGTCTAAGCCAGACCATCTGTCTTTTTTATTGATGGATGTGCTACAGCTCAATCGGTCGTCGGCTATACGTGCCAAGTGTCCTACCCATTGGCACGTCAACTTACTGATCAGCTTTCGCTTAATAAAGATTGGATTAAAAAACATTAGTTCTTTCAAGGACCACCACATTCCTAATTGGATCGAACAAAGAGACATAGTTAAAAGAGTAATGCCTCTTTCCGTAACTCGTTAGGTTACGTTGAGTGAACTAATACGACGCATAATAAGAGACCACTTCTCTTAGTCCACAACATATCAATAAGAAAAATTTATAAAAGATAAAAGTAGAAGACCAAATTTTTCACGGCAAGTGTAATGGAATGGTTAGTAACTGTAGACTTCAAAGGACACTCGCCGGTCTAGGTGGAGATATTATTAGCAAAAGTATGGCTACGGCTATGCATGTTTTACTTATTCTAGACAATGAAATGGTCCATGAGTATTATGGATGACAGGAATATACGTCAGTAAATACTATTTGCGAACAAAGAGATATAAAAAATAAGTTAATACTAAAGTGTGGAAAATTACTGTATAGAACATCATCTACGAAGCGACATGGGATTTGGTACCTCTATTACTTCTTAAGATCCCTGTCTATATGCCTTATAGAATAAATATTTACAATGAACCCGTTTGTTCATCTCCTTTAGTCCCGTTTTTGCAAACTCCAATATCGTTAATCAAAATACCTCCTCGCATTGCGCTAGTAATCTCATAGCATAAGGCGTGCCCCGATAGGGTGAACTGTTTACTCCGTAGAGCGCCCCTAATGCATCACAGTCTTATCTGCCCACTGCAAGCGAAACCACAGCCAAGCGCGCAGTTAGTTGAAAAAATCTAAGAGAAAACAGTTGATCTATAAAAATAGGTGGTGGTGAACTATTTCGTTTACACAGCAAAAGAGATAACGAGACATTTGTACCGTTAAAGTTTTTTACTACATTGAACATTATTTTAACTCATTATATTTTCTTCACGAATTCAAAACCAATTTTTAACTTAATTTCGAAAATTTTGCTTTCTCTATATTTGTACCCAGAGTTGTATATTAGTTATATCTCAATAATTTAATACGTAAAATCTAATTCTAAATATTAATTAAGTATTTTTTTATTCTATTTATATGGATTTGATTCTTTGAAATTAATTTTAATTATAAACGGGTATTTCCAAAATTTCCCTTTAGATCCTTCTCATTTTAGATGAATGTTGAAATATACGGGATAGTTAGGTCTAAAATGTTTCATATTATATCCGCTTTTTAACGGCTTCAATACGCATTCATTTATATTTCATGTTTTACAACCACTATCCGAAAACATTGAACAAACCACAATAGGTGTAATGTTATACTAAGCAGTTTAATTTTATATTATTCTTTAAACTAGAAATATCATAAAAAAACTAGAAATAGCAAAATATTGCAAAGATACTTCATCTTCAATAGGAAACTGATTTCAAATATCTCCTAGCATTATTGTGATTTCCGTTTCAAAATTCGAACAGAACATGAAAGGGAGGAGGCAATGTGTTGTCAATTACATTACGTAAAGTAATTCAGTAAAGACGCCTTTTGGGGCCATTGCAGACGTCTAGACGATGCGCCTTTGAACTGTTCGGCAAATTGATTACTTCGCTTACTAGAAGAGGCAGCGATTAGCTTTATTGGCTCTCAGAAATCCAACGGTGCCAAGTCTTTTGTTACCGGCGACCTTAATTTTGTGGTTCATTTAAAATTAACCGTAATTTAAAATTAATTAGACGTATAAAATTAAAAGATAATTAAATAATTCACTCATTCGACAAGATTTTTAAAAACATTCTTAAAAACTAACGAATAGAAACGTCTTTGAAAATGTGGCATTTGAAACTTGAGTACCAACAGGACAAAAAGTAATTAATTACTGTATTACAAAGACACTTTAAATCATTCCAGCACTTATAAGTGACCTGTTCTTTGTTTATTTGGTGTACATTGTGTAAGTTATATCCTATTTTTTAACATACGCAACATTTTCTTCTTTACAGTTACTTAATTTACCCAAAATATTTATTATGTGGGTACACATAATAAATATTTTGGGTCTAAACATCGGTTCATACTGCATCAACATTTGTTACCTACTTTTATTTTGTCATGATTATACAGATATCCAAATAAGTGTTTTAGTGTTGTAATTTTGTTAAACACAGCAATGCGAACACTACATGTGATGAACAACAGTAAGTTATATTTATAATATAGCTAAAACTTGATTATATTTAAATTTAGCCATTCAACCTTTTTAGAATAACAAACAGTACTCGGAAATAATACAAATTGGTAAAAAAATGACTGAACAATGGTGATTGAATAGAAACAAAGTACGAATAATTAATTTAAATTTTGAAGCGTACGTAAAAGACAACAAAAAAGGTTTAATAATCAAATACAACAATAACCATGAAATATATCAAAACACAAATGATACAAGAAGCAAACTCAATTTATAAATAACAATAATAGTAAAGTTAATACCACAGTATTATTATTATTTATTTATTTATTATATGCTATCCAACATCTAATTACGATTATACTATACAACATCAATTAGCTTAAATTCAAGCTAATTGTAATAAAAAGTGTGTACGAATACAAAAATATATTTTGAATTACTTGTAATATAACTTAAATAGAAGAATATACACAAATATAAATAATTCAATTATAAACAAAAATCCAACAGGATTATTTTATTATTATGACAGTCTTTTAAAGTTTTGCACGTGGGTTTACGTGCACAATTTTATGTCTATTTCATCGCTATAAGCGTCACCTCCTAGATTTTCTGGATGCTTAAATCCTGGATACCGGTGAGTTTTGACCTAAACTGTTCTTCGTGGTATACAATAATCAGCACAATACTAAAACAGTAGGAACTAAAATATCCGGTCTTAAACTTACTAACGTTAAAATTGTAGAACATTTAAAAATACTTTGTCCACGGCTTCTGAAAATGTAGATTCTGTAACTTTTCAATTTACTTGATATCCATGTACGAAGGCTTCTCTTCCAACAGCCGTTGAATATAATTGAAATATGACAATACAATCTAATCAGACTTCACTGAAGATACATAAGCTGGATTTCTGGTAATAAATTACTGCCTGTCAGCAAAATTTTTTGAAGGTATATTTAGATAAACTTAATTTATATAAGGTATGTATAAACTCTATCTTTTTTCTTTTACTTTTAAGTTAAGCGACTAAATAAGCTAGATTTCTTATATTTATTAAACAATCAAACGCATATTAAAATAAAATCGCCGTGAGGTCCCGCCTAGGTAGAATAGTACCTCCCTCTGTACCAGGTGTCTTAAGAGGCGACTGAGTTACTGGAATCGAGAGACGGCGGTATATCCATCCAAAACAGTGTAATTCAAATGCAGTAGGGACACCAAGTCTTCTTAGAGCAAAGCAGTTATGTGCAAAGATCCCCCTTTTCCGGGGATACCACTGACCAGCAGTGGACGTATATGATGCATATTTGTTTGTCCTGTATTTAGTTATTAATAAGCATTTATGTATTATATTTGTAATGTATTTATCTCATATGCAATACAAGTGCTGTCATGTCGGAGCCAAAAAAATATATTTTATAAATAATCATTATAATGGTATTACTGCTTAATACCAACCAAAGATGAATCCACAATGTTTATAAATATATTATAATGAAGAAATGATTTTAAAAACTTAGTTACATCATAAACTGTTAAAATTCCTCCTTCCATCCTTTTTAAATAAATACAAAAAATTTAACCTTCACAACGCAAGTTCTATATTTGACAAAATACTTGGAGTGAACGCGTTATTTTTATAGATTGTGGCGTGTGCAATCTTCTGTGACCTATCCGGCCAAATTAAACGGAAGTTTAATAAAGTCTAGACAGAGCGAAGATGCACATATTCCCGTTCAAACGTCAGAAATACCTTTCTCTTTCAAGTCGTTCTAATAGCCAGATAAATGAATTTCAAGTCTTGCAATATCCGCCCTGGTACTGATTAATACATCGATAGAAAAATGTCTATTATAGTTCTCTATTAAAATAAATTAGACTTAATATTTTTTCTTCTTTACTACCATTTCATTATTAAAATATGGATTCAAGTTACTAATATAATCAATATAGATTTTTCTTGCTTCATTTTTACCATTATATCAGCCACAGAACGTTCGACGCTGATCATTGCTCCAAAAACTTTCAATAGGAACAATTGTAAGTGGTTTGTATCCTGTGCGATCCTGCGGCTTCAGTCGAATTGTGTGTCCATCTTGTGGGCGGACAATCTTGGCTGCACTTTCTTATATATAGTCGTAATTTGACTACTTGTAAGGAACTAAAAAAAGCCGACTAGTAAGGATGAGTTAAATTCTTTAAATTAGACGGAATACACATTTCTTTGTAGAAATAAAAAATATATTATAGAATATTGCACGAATTATATACCTAAAATACAATCCTATGCAATAGAATATATTAGGACTGATAGATCCAGAACAGCGTAGTTCAATTACATCCACATGGTTGGGATGGACAGTAGGATGTAATGAATTTTAAAATATATTCGTTATGTAATGTTTTAAAAGCAATCGTCTGGACGGATGTATGTAAAATATAATAATTAATTGTAATTAGAAAAGCTTCGTAACATAATTTAATTGTTTAAATGTCTTCCACTAGATTTCTATCGCTCTCAAGCTTAGGCCCCTGAAGCGGAGACAGCGTAATCGCGTGTCTCCGCGACACCCGACACTCGAAGCGACATCTCCTACTTCGTTCCTATCCATTTCATTTCACTTGTCTGAAGCAGACTGTTTGTTTAGGGCGATTACACACGATCTGTTTTGCTAAAGAACTGATGTTATCAAATATTTATTAGAATTAGTAATCAATAATCTTAATTATTCTTCTATTAGTTATCTCGTTAAAGTTTCAGATTTGCTAAATACAAAGAGGTTGATTAGTTATTAAGTGATTAGTAGATAATTAATTGCGGCTTAAGCTGATCTTCTTAGATAGTCAGTTAATCTTTTAGTGCGTTCTCTTTGAACCCGCAGGAGCAATATATATTTTTTAAATGTCTACTCTATGTCATTTACCTCTAGACTATTAGCTTAAAATAAATTATTATTATCATAAGCGGATCATTCGCATTTATGATGTTAGAATAAGGATTAGGCTAACCTACATATTTACAATAGTTTAGTAATTTTCCAATTCAATAATGTTTAAATATGTAATGTAATTGATTTACTGTAATTTTAAAATCTTAACGTTTTTAATAAAAGCTCTGGTTGAGAGTCCTAAATCTGATGAGAAATTTAACATATTTATATAGATTTGACATTGATGAAATTAAAGAACATTGCAGTAAAGTTCCTAAAAATCCTTTTTTAATTTCTAATACAATAAACTTATCATTCTTTTAGTCCGTGTGTAAGACAAGTTCAATAGGGCATTTGCTAAAGATATATATAAATGATATTATATTTTGTTTAGTAGCTGTAACTAGGTGACAGCTCCTAGGCGTTATTTATCTATCTTTATAGCAGCCGTAAAACATTCACTGCTGGACGTACACCTACACGAGAATTCTAGTCACAACACCACTCGAGAGAATCCATCATTCCAGACGATTTATAAATACTATAGCCCTAAGACAGGTTCAGGTTGATTTTTGTCTATATAAGACTTCTTCAAGGGTGTAAACTGTAACCCAAAAGTTTTTACCAAGAGTTTTGTTAATGTCTAGACAGAGGCAGTGCTTTATATAATAGCGTGGTACATTATACATTAACCAGGAAAGAGAGAGCCGCTCTTATTTCAAACCGACCACATGTCGGCGTGTGGTAGATTACCACATTTCTAAATTGCATCACAAGCTTAACATCATGGATGCTTCGCTCCAGTTGTCATAAAATCGAAATAAGACTGAGTATGATCGCGGTAGCCCACGGATCAGGGCCTAGTCGTTCTCATAATAAAGAGTTAATTGAATGCACATGGCCATTATAGCCAGCGAGAATGATGTGCATTAGAACCGTAGAAATGGATTATTTTGACTCTAGGAGAGGTGACTTTATTAAAATAAATACTACATTTTGCTAGTATATATAGTTCAATTAAATTCGCTAGTAGAGCTGTCAAGTTAAAGTATAAATTTTAAAGAATACATAACTTGATCTTGTTCAACAAAATTATCAAATTGGGTTATTGAAGCCCGCATCTGTTAGTGTATGAACATTAAATACTTATTAAAACATATGTGTTTATTTATAACAATAAATTCACAATAATATGGGGATAATTACATAAAAGTATAGCTATATATGATTCGATTAAAGATATATGTACGATTAGTGGCGTGGACTACCGGTAGAGTAGAATAGCACTTCGCTCTGTAGCAGGTATCGTAAGAGAATACCGCACCCTGCAGATGACAGTTTAACTATCCGAAATAGCGCAGTTTAAATACAAGAGGACGGATAGCAGCATCCCCCTCTGCGATTGCTACTAAGTCTGCCCAGCGTGGCAATTATAGATAAAATCCCCTTTTCTTAGGTAGGCCCTTGTACAGTAGTCTTTCTACGGCTGTATTTGGATAACAGTAATCACTTCTTTCGCTTTACTGCTGGACACAAACGTCAATTTAAGCGCTATCGAAGTGACAGGCTCGGTCGTTCATTGATCAACGACCTTGTGCCCGATTGTTGGGACCGAGCGGGATCAAAGGTTATTTGTTGTTCGCAAAAGAGAAGAGGCAGGGACTCCACACGATGCCATATGATGATTATAAAATGCCTTACAAAATGTGTGTGTGTGTGTGTGTGTGTGTGTGTGTGTGTGAGTGTGTGAGTGTGAGTGTGTGTGTGTGTGTGAGTGTGTAAGTGTGTGTGTGTGTGTGTGTGTGTGTGTGTGTGTGTGTGTGTGTGTG
>JACJUM010002525.1:6741905-6966021 GCA_020976665.1 Heortia vitessoides | reverse complement strand
CAAGGATATAACCAGCGTTTTAACAATCTTCTGATCAAGTAATTTCTCTGTCTCTCTCACCCTTCTAACACAAAGCAATGCGAACACTGCTATCTGGCAGTAGAAATAGGTGAGAGTGAGTAACCTATGTATAAGATCTACCTTATGTAAATTTGTGTGAAAAGTTTGTTATAAAGGATTACCACTGAGAAGGAAATAGAGTAAGCTGTTGACAAAAGTTGGCAGATAGTGTACCTGCGATAGTAACCAACATGCTTTCGGAACGTTAGTAAGTAATTATTGTAGTCTGAATTGAATCGTCTACACGCTTAGAATAGCGGAATCATGTAAACTGATTTTTAAGAACATCATACGGTAATCCCATAGTCCTCAGTGCAAACCTCAACAGGGACTTCATTCTATAATTGAAGAAATCGCAGCAGGAAATTATGAATTATTAATAATCACGCACTTTAACCATCTTCATAAATTCTTCTTTCTTAATTATTTTTTCCGTCCATTGGTAGAGTACATATGGAAGTCTATTCGGTGGTTTTTGAATTCAAGTATTGTCAGTCGCAACGGAGGACTTTATTAATGAGATAATTAAATAGCTGTATTTGGTGATTTGACCTGCCCGTCCGTGTGTATGTGGTGTCGTTTAATTACGCGTCGCTCCTCGACCGGCCTGATAAACGACTCTCGACGGTCGGATGTGCTCCACGACATGTTCAGCGTTCGGCCGCGTGTCGGCAATGACACTCGTTTCCATTAATGGATTTAGGAAATACGCATACTGCTCATAATGAATTTATGGAATTTAAATCATAATGAAATGAATTTTAAATAGATTTCACTTTACAGTTGAGTTCTAATTTGCAATGGTATTGGTCAAAGAAAGAATTAATTTGAAGAGTTAAATAGTGCCTCTCCGTGTACCCGGTGTCGCAAGAGTCGACTCAGAAATCGGAGCCGATAGGTGACGGTATATCAACCCGAAAAAGTACAATCCAAATACAACAGTAGAATAGCATAAGTATCGTGAAAATATGCTAGACTATTCATCATACCAGCCATTGAAAGTCCACTGCTGGACATAGGCCTCCCCAAAGAAATGGGAATGTTGCCCAAAATTGCCGCGCTGTGCAAGCGTGTTGGCAATCGCGGAGCGCAGCTTTCGCGACGGGGATGCTGCTGCCCAACTCCGCTCTGTGCATTTGTGCTGAAATATTTTAGATGGATATACCGCTATCTGTCGATTCTGGTACCTTAGTTGCCTCTTATAACACCTGGTACAGGGGAATGTTCTATCCTACTCTGCCGGTACCTCACGGCACATGCTAGACTATTGCCTTAAATTTATTATAAGTTTGACATTGAAGTGTTTCTTATACCATATCAACAGCATAGCAGCCGTAATACGTCCACTAGTGGACATAGGCCTCTCCTGAGAAGGGGGAATTTGGCCATAACATTAAAAACTAAATTACTTATATATAACTTTGAACAAATGGCGCTGATTTCTTAGCACAAAAAGATTCGAGGACAACCTTCAAATTTTATAGGCGTATGTAATATTTTATTTGGTGTATTATTTTGTTTTTATAAGCTATTATCATATTTATCATCACTTCTGTGACCTAGTATAAGTTTGATATTATCATAATGAAATCCTAATTCTATATAGCTAGAAACATGCTAATAGACTTTTTTATTATAAATTACTCGTGAGCTTTAATTTACCTCTTATCAAGAACCTCTTGTTATTCCAGGAAAATGTGTCTCAGAACGTCGCTACCCATTAAAAAAAATTAAAGTCTCATCCATTCCGTAGAGATAAAAATTAAAGCCAAAATATCCCTTAGGAACATGTGTTAAAATAAAGTAGCCCATGTTTATAATAATATCTGTATTCATACTTTAACTTTAATAATATTGAAATAAATGATTGAAAAAGCTAAGTAAATATCCCAAGCTCATTAAAAGTTTCAGTTCTTGGGTTTTTTATTCATTCAACTCACTAAGAATAATCCACGTGCAGTCATGTTTATGATTTCATTTCTTTCAGCAAACGCTTACAGCAAGAGCAAAAAATCCCGACATCCCCTCTCCCTAATCCAACGATTTTCTATCCAGGCATTAATCGAAGCAGACGGCGGAAGAATTTAATTGATTATTTGTCGCCATATCCAATTAAATTGAACTTTGAGAAATCGCTATAAATCCCAATATTATATTGGTATTTCCTGTCAAAGATTTGGCTGTGTAGATTACCAAGTTAGTTAAATGGCTGTATAAGAATATAATGATTATATTAGGGATTAATAATGATAAGAGATAATAATTATTAGTGTTGATGATCAATTTGAAATATTCGGCTGAATATATTGTTTTCGCTATGGTCAGCGTATTGTTCGATGTTATATTTGAACGAATGTTTGATTAATATACCGAATAATTATTGAATACATAAATTTGACATATTTTATAATAAAATTAGATATCATAATGAACCATCGTGTAATTAAATACAATCAACATTATTCAGTTTTATTAATCAACATACAGAATTAGAGAAATTTCCAACAACACGATTGTGATTAAAGAAATCAATGCTCTCTGTTCTGTCTGGTAACTATCCGTTTCTTTGTTCTTCTTCAATATTTCCTGTTCCGGATAATCGTTCACAATACACAGAGGTAGCCGAAGAGAAAAAGCCATGTGTTTATATAAACTCATTTTGGTGCATCTCTAAAAACACATCTCTTACTTGACTCCAAGATAAATTGCTTAATGTACTTGTGTTACAAGCATCAGACAACAGAGGAATCAAGAATAAAATACTTTCTGACACTTTAAACACCCACACATAGAACAAACACTAATATTAATCATACAAATATTTGTCCTATGTGAGATTCGAAATCACGACCCCTGAAACAGGATAAATAAGTCGGACTCGTCAAATAGGCGCATCAACGTAACTAATATTATAAATGCGAAAGTAACTCTGTCTGTCTGTCTGTTACGCTTTCCCGCTTAAACCTCGAAACCGATTTTGATAAAATTTGGTACAGACAATCTTTAGATCCTGAGAAAGGACATAAGCTATTTTTTAATTAGAAATAAGGGTTGTAAGGGGTAGAAAAAGGGGATGAAAATTTGTATGGAAGTAGCGCTATTTTTAGAGCTAGAAACTTGAAACTTATTAAACAGGCCATTGATTCGATATAAATAAACATGACAATGAAAGTGTATATAAGTTAATGTAAAAAGGTATGGTACCCATAAAACTATTCCACGCGGACGAAGTCGCGGGCACAGTTAGTCTATAAATGAATTTCAAATTAATAATTTTTTTAAGAAAGATTTTGGTAACTTACATTATATCAGAAAACACGTGGGCCCTATTAAACCTCCACCTTTAAGCAAAATTAAAACAGAACACAATACATATGTACGCATTAAATATTACGTTAATCGATTATATAATCTTCTAGCGTTTATCCTGTCCTCCCTAAAAGTATTCCTGTACGGCTTAAATTTATTTCTTAGGCGGGCCTATTCCAATAAATTTGGCCTTAAGGAGCATATAGGAGCAGGGAGGCGGTTATCACAAAGCGAACCGTGTTAGAAATCGTGGATGTGATCATTATATAAGCTGACCCGACAAAAGTGGTCCTATCTTAACTGTCCCTATGTTTATCATGAAAAAAATATTGCGATTTTAATTTGAGATATACACTGTCTTTCCAATCTTTCAAGTCAGATCAAACAGTACACAAAAAGTAAAACTTTGTGATAATCAGCCCAGTAGTTTTGAAGTTCATCCCGGATAAACACATTTTTATACACAAAAATGACAAGTTACAAAGAATCCATCAATAGTATTAGTATAAAAGTAGATTATATAAAATAATCGCCAACAAATGCTTAGACAGCAACAAGGTGTTTGAACGCGATACACTTGAAACTGTGAAAAGATTGTTCATGAACGATTTGATGTTTACGATCGAACTATTTATATCATGAGGGAGATAATGGTATATATTTTATAAGTAAATTGTACAAAAAAAACTAAATAGCGTTGATTATTGAAAGCTACTAATTTACATTCTATAATGACACATCAAGGCATTGATCATTTGAGTTGTGTTGTTGCATCTACTCATAAAATATATACATAATTTTTACTTATCTATATAAAATTAATTATCGAAAATATAGACCCAATATATTTAAATATATATATAATATATAAATATAAATATAGCATAGCATTTGGAATCCCCCTCAAACCGGAACACAGCAATGCCAACTCTGCTATTTGGCGGCAGAAATAATACGACCTTTGTAAGAGGTCTCTGCATTAGTCCATCTTTTATACTATCCTCTCTCTTACACTATACAGATTAGATACCGAAAAGATATATACCGGAGTCCAAGTAAAGTAATATGAGCCACAAATATTAGACAGCAGACCCTGACGTTTTGTTCTCTCAACACATAAATGTTTGTCCTGAAAGCACCCTATGCCAAGGCCGACAGCATTTTTTAAAAGTCCCTGTGACAAATAATGATTACAACACTGACTATATGTTTTGTTTACCGAAGTCAAACCTTACAAAATTAGGTAGATACCTATTTTATTAATTTGAATACGAGCAAACGTAACATTGCCCAACTTTGTGTCAAGTATTTTACTAGGCTTCGCTAAGTTTAACGAGAGGTCCCGTTTATTTTCTGAAAGCCACATCTGAAGCCATATAATGTTTTCTTTTTAAACAAATATAACCGCTCACAAAGCGTTATAAAAACAAAACTTTGTAGTTTCTTTTAGAATTATATTTTGAAATCGTTTTCGCAATTTTTCTTGTAGATTCTCATACTTTCCTTATTACTTGCGCAAAATAATAACTCGTTTATGGTAAATAATTGTAAGGTACACAATTTACGTAATTGTTTATTATTAATACTCTAAACAAATTCTTTATCTAGAACTTCCTATTTTTTTAAATAATTTTTATCTTTTGACTGTTCAAAAGTTCTTGTAATGAGCCTATTTAAATTAAGTATTTGTAATTAAGTACATATAAACATACATACAGTCCGCGTGATAGTAACCGTCACCGCAACCTAAAGACGCCTGTTGCTAACCGTGTGACGTGAAGATAAGTCACATTACCCAGTTATTTTACTGCTTCTCTCACTGTTTAATTCGGAATACAACAATGCTATTTGGCAATAGGTAAGAATGAAGTACTAATGGCCAGGCCGACCTTCTTATCTTCCCTTTCGTCATAGAGAGGTCTACTGTCGAATCATGTCTGTATAAGAATGCCTCCCCCCTATCTATTACTATTCTATTCTGCCGGTACCTAACGGCTATTGGCGTATAACTAAACGTATAATGAATTCTAAAATGTTTGTGTGAAGCAAACATTAAAATTCCACTCAGCAACTGCGTGTTTCACATAGGAATTTTGCAAAGTTGTGTGCTATATCAGACATTTCCATCCACATTAACAGGCATCAGCTAAGGTCGGTAATTAATGGATCTATCATTAGCTCCTATCCGTGTAATGGGAGTTCGGAATGCCTTTATGATTTCAGGGATAATCATAACCCATCAGCCTAAGCGAAGGCATTCAAGCAAATATTGAAGGCTGAATCCGAAAATAAGCTTAATAGTAACTTTGGAGTATATTTGTTTATAAAATATTGGCTCAAATATTTGGCTTAACTCACTGATATTGTTCGTGCGATTTATGACCCTTGAATTGATTTTTAATGAAATTTACAATAAAATATTGTGCCGGCAATTTACCAAAATATATACACATGTGAAATCGTGGAAGGCTTAAATAATTTATTAGATAAATACGATAAAAACAGATAAATTGTATGAAATATAATCAAAATAACTACTTAGTGTGAATATAATAAATGTATATAAACGGAGTTAAATTTAGCAAAAATACTTTTTTTTATTTGACCAGGTCGTCAAACAGGCATGCAGTCTGCGTCATATAAACGTCACTGCTATACGCGTAATAAACGTTACTGCAGCCTATTGACGCTCGTAATATAACTAGCCCCTTGTGACTTAAAGATATTATGTCACATCACTTAGTAATTCCACTGCCTGTCTCACCCTTCAACGGGAACACAGCATTGCGAACACTGCTATTTTGCAGTAGAAATAGGAAATAGTGCAGACTACCTTTGTATTAGTTCTACCTCATATAAACAACCTATGTACATAATCTAATCATAATAAAACTACTTTTAAACGGTTTTAAAACGCGGTGTTTATTTAATTTTATACATATTGTGCCCTGTGCCTTAGGGGAACCGTCATCTGGATGGACAAAAGATATTGTGTGATTGTTGATTAATCTAACCGTTGTATATATACCACAAAAAATTTGAAGATATGTCGTTTCTATATTTAACTTATCTATACATTCACATATAGACAAGTTGTAATCTATATTTAAATGGTACGTATTTTATTAAAGTACACTTTAACCTACTATCATCTTGTAACTCTTTGGAGAATGGTTGCCTTGAAGTGATTGCCTCGCGATAAGGTCTTTTTTTGCCTTTTGTACTATTATATGTTTTTTTACATTATTTCATGTCATTTTACCTCTTAAAGGGATAAAACGGGGATGCAAAATTAATATGAGACTGCTGTTTCTAAAGTCATTCTAATGAAATTTAGTATAAAGTTTCTAGTATTAATAGTCATAAAATAAGGCAAAGAATATGTTTTCGAAAATTATCCCTTAAGAAGGTAAAAGATGTGCAAAGTTTTTTTGAACTTTTTACAATTTAACACGGTTGAAACCACGGGGAGCTGCTAGTGAAATGCTATATAGCAAAGAAGATATATTTCATTTCATATTCAAACACATTTCCTTTTACTTCAGCCAACAGTTTCTAATTGGCAAAACTCCAAACTCGTAAGTATAAGGCAACGTTCACCCACCAAAATTCACATTAAAATTCTACATTGTTAAACAAGGGGACAGAAGTGCATAATTAATAGTCCCCTGAATGAGTTACACGAATTTTAAGTAGGAAAGGAAGTTTTTACCCTTTAAGCGACGGATCAATAGTGCACGCAACTCGTTGAGGCGAAAGTATACGATAACATTCGTCTATAACAAAGCATTGTATATTTTCAAAATTCAATCTGAGCATTGAATAGAATGTTGAGAACGAAATATATGAAAGTCAACTTAAGCAATCTATTACATCTTCAAACGACATTCATCAAAATCATTGCAATAGAAGTTACCATCGCTGGAATGTACTCGACAGTGTTCTGATATTTTAAAGAAATTCTCCACATATACAAATCTTAATATTCAAATCAGTATTTTTCTTATTTATAAATATCGTATCGAGTGAAAAATCATCGATAGGTCAAATACAAACGAATTACAAATCTCCATAACTCTAAAAATAAATTTTTTCTTATAATTTTACAGAAGTAACGGCATCAGTATATTTGTATATAACTATTGTTTTCCAGGCATCAAAACTAGCTTTAGAATTCGCCAAATTTTAAAATAGTCGGTTCACGTTCACGTCGTCTAAAGCGTGAAACTATAACAAACATGGAGACTTATTTTAGTAATTATAAGGGTTACTAATTAACAAATACAAATATTACTAAGGATTTGGAAACACAGTTAACGACTAAAGATCACAACTGGAAATTCGTCGGAACAACACATAAACTAACATTATATGTGTATATTTCGTTTAAGGCTATCGGTGTAATCTATTGTGGTTTTTCTTTTGTTTTTGTTTGAGTAATTAGGTTAAGAGTTTTTGCAATTTTTGCAGTAGATTAATTAACTATTATTATTATATATTTATAGTTAAATTTATATAATAAACAGATGAACCATTAGGATTTGACCATATCATTATATCAGCTGTAGAACGTCCACTGATAAGGGTATATTATCTCTATAGTTCCGACAGGACCCGTTTATGAACTGGGTTTAATGCATAAAAAACAAATACGTTATTCAGCTCAACCCCTTTTGCGACTCCTGGTACAGAGAGAAGTAGTATCCTATACCGGTACCCCGTAACCGATTAGACGAAAGACTTACCAAAAGAACCCGTAGACGGTGTGATGTTGCTTGCTCTAAATACAGCGAACCAGATATAAAATAAGCTGTTAGGTACCGGGAGAGTAGAATAGTACCTCCCTCTTTACCTCTGGTGACTAAGATACCAGAACAGACAGATGGCGGTATATCCATCCACGATAGGGTAGCTCAAATGTACAGTGTGGGGATGGGCAGCAGCAAAATAGCGCGGCAATTATGGGCAAAATTCCCCCTTCCTTGGGGTGGCCTATGTCCGGCAGTGGACTTCCAATGGTTGTAAAATAAAGGTGATATAAATACAGACTCATACACGAAGGGTTTTGTGCCATTATTTGAATAAACAACTTTTTTTATAGATTGCACTATCTACTTTCACAACTAAATGTTCTTTGCATATTTTAAATATCTATGTGTTACCGTTATTAGTATCAATCAATAAGCGGAATATCGAATTATTTTGGTATTATGGCAGCCCCCTCAAATATGAATGTGGTGTAAATTTATTTATTTAATTTATTTTTAGCTTTTACTACGAAAATTTCAACTGTCTAGCTATCACGGACTAAATAACGGCCCGACATTCAGTTTTTATTTACCCTTTGGGTACAGAACCTTTAAATACTTAAAACCCTAATTTGAGGCCTACTTCTCCTTGGGGAAGAATGCAATATTTATTTATTTTTTTAAATCCAAAATAAGCAGCAACCCTATTATAAAGCCTAATAGTTAGTCAAAATGCACAAGAAGCCTATTTTGAATTCTAATAGTTAATGTTAGTCTTTAACTTAGAGAGGTAGGTCAAAATAGGTCACAAAGAAAATAAAACGTTTATTAATTATCAACGAAGGTTTCCTTGTAACATACCCTGTGTTTTAAAGGTAAAGTCAATTACCAAGCTCATTACGAGCCGCGGACTCGTCTGGAATCAGGTCATCGCCAACCAGCGGCTTCGCGCACCTTTCATGTTTCTCCAAGCAATGTCCTATAATAACAGGGTTGTGTCGAACTAATGCTCCGTTCCGTGGTATTTTTCCACGTCTACTTCTATTTGGTATTAAAGTTCAATGTTAAAATTTTATGTCCGAGACAGGCGCCTGGACTTGCTCGACATTAGTTTATCATACAATTATCATCGTCATCATATCACATAATGATTACTCATTGTTGACCTCATACAAAACTCGTCTGCGCTGGTCTCATCACCTCACTGCTAACCAGTTTCTACTGCCAAACAGCAGCGTCCGCATTGCTTTGTTTTTGTTTAAAAGGTGAGAGAGGCAGTGAAATTACTGGGTAGTTTAATATACTGTGTTCAAGTTACAATGTTGGTAACGCGCTTGTGATATCCTCGTGATGATTCGATCGTCTATCGGCTGTAGTGATGTTTACTATCACATGGCCTGCATGTATCACACAATAAGGACGTAAATTTCATACCCTGTCTATGCACGTTATAATTAATCAATTTATTAATGTAGAATTAATAAATTGAATAATTTGTGATATTTATTAAATTATTCGTTATTTTTTTCTTTTTGTAGTTAATTAATTAATTGATTCACAGAATATCTCACTAATACCTGACTCCAAGCTAAATCGCTTAAAACACGTGTTACAGGCATAAAACAACAGTAGATTCACAAATATAATTCAACACCCAAACACAGAACAAACACAAATAAAATCATATAAATATTTATCCTAGGTGGATATATAAACATTATAGAGCCCAATCTGATGTGTACATAAACTTGAATACATCTATACATAATATCCGTACTATAAAAATACTTAATTTGACGAGCCCGATGGCGCAGGCAGTAATAGATATTCCAATCTTGTACGTTAGTTTGATTCCCACCCGGGAAAAACATGTATGTAATGAACATTTGAATTTGTTTTATATCTGGGTATTGAATATGTATTTAAAGTTATTATTTGGAATTCTTCTGTTTGCTGCTATTCATAACACAAGTTCTTTAAGCTACTTATTTCGGAACCAGGTCAAAGTATGAGATATTGTGTAAATTTATTTACCTATGCTTACTAATTTAATTATTAGGATTCCAGGTTTCCAGTTGTGCTTGAACCCAGGCATGAACTGTATACAAATGTACTTTCTTCTACTTATTTTTTTATATTATTATATTAGGACATGTATACCGTGAGGTACCGGTAGAGTAGAATATTACCTCTTACTGCATCAGGTGTCGTAAGAGGCTACTAAGGTATCAAAACCGACTGATGGCGGTATATCCAACCAAAACAGTGCTATTCAAATGCACGGGACGTGGATGGGCAGCAGCATTCCCGTCGCGAAAGCTGCGCTCTGCGATTGCGAACACGCTTGACCAGCGCAGCAATTATGGGCAAAAAACCTGATTTCTTGGTAAAGCCTCCATCCAGCATTGGAATTCTAAAGACTGTAATGATTTTAGGACGGCAAGCGACAAGCCGACGGTCCTCCTGATCTTAAACGTAGCTGCAGCTTGTAGATTCTCGAACCAAAGATCAATTACTAGCGTGTTGCCAACCTTATGAAATAAAGATACTTAATGTTATCATTTATCTAGCAATTCATCACCTACCCACCACTACGACATCAAATCACTGCCTCTCTTATTTTTCAAACTGGAACGCAGCAATGCGAACACTGCTATTTAGCGGCATATATAGGTGAGAGTGAGGTATCAATGCAGACGACATTAGTGATGTCTCTTTATCTCTATCTTATCACGCTTATAAATCCGTAATACCGATTATATCACTTCCCGGAGAAAAAACGTGTTAAGATCTCATTTCAGCTGCATTCATCTTATTTTCGTACTTTTACTATTATACATCCTAATTACCGTAGATCAATAAAGAAATCAGAATAGCATTAAACCAACTATGCTTCTGGCAAACATAGCATACAAAGTAGTTAATATTATTTTATTATATTGTAATTACTTGATGGTGCCAGAGTTCACCAGAGTTTGAAATTTGAATTATTGATTTGCGATTTTCAATTGATTTTCACTGCAAAAAAGCAAGAGAACTTTTGGCGTGCATCAAACAGCACGCGTTAATAGAGAAAAGGTTTTATTAGGAACTTGTAATTACCCTTATTAAATTTAGATTAAGAATCCTGCTACTAGTTTTTGTTATTACCTAGCGTGAGCTAGGCCCTAGGCTAATCCATGACAATTTTGGAAACTTCACCGTGAGAATGTAAGGGTATAATTTAGCTTATGCTATTTATTCATAATGCGATTTTTCATAAATGAAATAGTTTTTTATTAGTCTCGTAGTTTTGATTTTATTTGTCACAACCGTATACAAAATTCAAAACTTACTCAACTACTCATTTTTTTAAAATATAATATAATTTATGTAGCATTCAAACTATGTATAAAAGATGTAGCTTTTTAACAGTGAAAGAATTTTTGAGATCGGTCCAATAGTTTAAGAGTTTATTCGTTACATTCGTACAAATCCTTCCTCTTTATAATAATAACGTAGAGTTACATAATTACATCCAACTTAAAAAAGTTAATTATACACATCACATTACCTAACATACATTTACCTTGGGACATGAAGTTCCCCCCTAGTACTCGTTCCCCAGCCCTATCAATGGCTAATAAGACGAGTTCCGGCGCTCAACACCAAAACAAAAGGTGGTGAGGCGGAACGCTCGGGCGGGATAGGCTCGTTAACTTTTCAATTTTCCGACGTAAGCTGAGTAATAGCGCGCCGACGGTGCTGGGCCCTGGACTATTATTTACCGGTACGTATTAAACGGCCTTTACACACGGAAAATGTGCGCTTTAGATCGAATGGAATAACGAATCGATGTGGAAATTGAACGGTCGCTCTAGTGTGTGCTGTAATAAATAATTATGTGGTCTAACATTAAAGATCTTAATGAGAATCCAATATTCTGATATCCGAACTGAACGCGACCTTTACCCAAATATATATATTATTCAATCATAATATTGAATTATATATATATATTTTAATATTATTTATATTATTGAGCCCGAGCATAGACGGTAGTGATCTTATCTTGTGCGCGAAAGTCGTAGGTTCGATTCCCACCCAGAGTCGGGTCAATGTATGCGATATTGCGGGAATAATTAATTATTATTAATATTGCTAAATTAGGAAGTAAAATATTTTTATAATTATAACATTAAATAACGTGTCATTTAATTTTTTTAAATCGCTTTGGAAAGCATCGCGTAATTCATGTTGGATTGATGATTAAATTCATTTGTGTATTTTGATATTTTAATCTTCTAATAATATAATATTATTTATATATTAATATAATTTTAATCTTAAAATAAAGTATATAATTGTGGGTTACTCTAAAGGTCGTTGTGATGTATTTTCAGGTAACATAACTGTTCAATTAATGTATAATTAAATGATATTTATTGTAATGTGGTTAGAATAGTAAATGAAATTATTTATATTTATTTGAAATTATTTATATATTATATTTTCTATTTTCTCAATATTTTTTCTTGTAAAACGACACGTTTATAGACTGAGAAAGCTGTACCGGCTGAAATTTGCATACAATTCATATGTTGGTCATATACGGTATACACAGTGTGTACATAAAACAATATTATCTATTATTATATTCGTTTAATAGGTGGGTAAAGATAGATCTTTGTTCAAATCTTATCCATGTTCTTTACACAACAAATTAATGATATAGACAAGAATATCCCTCATTTACCAAATGGTAACATAGATGATATGATAATAAGAAAGAAAAGAAACTTAAATAAAGACAAGAAACGAATTTTCCATGTAACGCCCATTTAGAAAATACAAAGGGTTAAATTACAAAATTAGTTTCTTTGCAATACTTTTAATCCATATGTTTTTAAATTCAATTACTATAGTTAGAGTAATATTATTTAGGTTAAGAACTCATATGAAATCCTAAACATTTGTAAAAGAGATTATATCTTAAAAAGCCTTAATGCTTTAAGCTTATTTCAATTGTTTATACAATTATTTTACCAAAAATTTTATTCTAATTAAACCGCAATCATTCAACAATTTTATATTGCTTTGTTAAATAGTATAGATTTCATAAAGTATAATAACACTTTAAGTATACATCGAATTAGACCAATTTCATAGCAATTTAAGTTGCGCATTGATTTCTCTAAACTAATAATATACTACTAACATAATTAAAACACAAAATTATTGTAACCTTTATAATTATAGAATTCTTGGCGAATACTGGTAAATTTATTTACTAATCGTGGCCTTCATAACAAGTGGCAGGGGCGGAATACGTGACTGTTAGTCGTGCTAGTGACAATAATTAACCTGCTAGCAAAAACGTAGCCTACATATGAAGATGAAATAAATCTATATTTAAACTTAATTTGAATGAAATCGCAAACATTAGTATGTAATATGATTGAAGATACATATGATGGTTTTGCAAAAAAGAGGATGGAATCGTGCGCAGCCGCACTAATGCTACGGGCAGGGGTCAGGGAATGGACGACTCGCCAAATAGTGCGGTGTATGACATGAATATGTTGCGACTGAGGAATGACAGTGGGAAGGCGGCTAATAGAAGCAATTATAGTAGTAATGTTATTAGACTACAATTTATAGGAATAATGCTACATCAATTAAGCAGTGTTTATCGTCTCGATCACTAAAAAGTTAAGCAACAGTTGATCCAAATAGGTGAGCCAAACGGGTAAGCCAACTTATGAGCGAAACTGCTGAGCCAAACAGGTAAGCCAAACGGGTCAGCCAGACGGGTAAGCCAAATGAGTGATCCAAACGAGTAAACCAGACGGGTGAGCCAGATAGGTGAGTCAGACAAATGAGCCAAATGAGTGAGCGTCTGGCTCACTCATTTGGCTCATTCGTCTGACTCGAGTCTGACTCGTTCGGGTGAGCCAAATGGGTGAGCCGAACGGGTGATCCAGACAGGTGAGCCAGACGGGTGAGTCAAATGATTGAGCTAGACGGGTGAGCCAGACTGGTGAGCCAAAAATTGTTTATCTCTAGCTCCTCTATAGTTCTGAAGCACACTAAATTGTTGATTTCGGCTGCACATGTTGTTCTTACAAGCTACTTAAGCAGATTCACCCCGCATAACCGATCTTGCTGCATCCAGCATTGGCCAGCACCCCTTGCGTGTATCCAGATCACCATATCCACCAAGATATCCACTATTGTACATTTACGCCTCGCCAAAAAAGGGCGATTTTTCCCTATAATTGCCGAACAGTCGGTGGTTGCAGATTATAGCTTTATGACGAGGATTCTGCTGCCCATCCCCACCCTCTTGAGCTGCGCTATTACAAATAGATATACTGTCATCTGTCTGTTTCGGTACGCTACTCGCCTCTTACGAAACCTGATATAGAGCGAAGTATTTGTAGTATAAAGTCACTCTAGCTGCAGTAGGCACTAGTCTTCGAGTTGATGATGAAATGCATAAAAAAAATGTAAATATAGAGCTTTAACAGATAACGGTATTTTCGATAAGAAACGATGATATAAAGACGAATATAGTATGTTTTTATTATGGTAAAAATAATTTGCGAATACATAAGCCCCACCTATGGAATTGTGAAAAATATCGGGCTAGATTGGAAGAAAATACGAGCAACAAAAATAGTGGTTTATGAATTCCAGGCCTTTGAATAGGCCAAACGTAACACAATAAATTGATGCGCATAGTATCCAATTTTTTTTATTGTACATAGTATCCTTTTACATTAATCCTTTGTGAACATGAACTAAATGATAACATTTCATATAACAAATAAATAAAATCTCACAACATCACAGAACTGTTTCCTTCCCAATTTCTGTTAGTTTGAAAGCGTTTATCTTACAGATATCAGACAGCAAACGAATCACTAATGTTATACGTAGATACATATTTAACAGGCAAAATGAACAACCAAAATTATTTATCGTATAAATAGTTGTTCCGGATAGGGGTCGAACCCGACCCTTGGCGTTCAAGATAAGAATACTACCGAATGCGCCATCACCTCATCAAGTCATTAAAAATGATTAAAAGAGAAATTAAATTATCGACATCAGTCTGGGTAAGCAATGAAAGAAATGGATTTTAACTTACAAAATGCCTCCGTAGTGTGAAATACATGGTATACCGTAGTTTCATTCCTCAACCCCAAGATCAAAAATAAAAGTCTCAAGCCCTAAGATAAAAACTTGAATGAAGGAGTTGAAATCATTCATCTAAAATCATTTCATTGGAAATTAGTTTACACGGCAACAAATAATTATTATACAAAATGGCTTTTGGCATTTAGTTAGTTTTACTATCAAACAAATAGTCGAGAGTAAAATAGTACCTCCCTTTTTACTCGGCATCATAAGAGGAGACTGAGTTATCGGAACCGACACTCGACAGTAAACCATCCAGAGCGTGACTGACCGTTATCACAAGAGGGCGCCTCTGATACCAGATCTCGGCTTGAGTGGCCATCGTTGGGGACAATGAATTGTTATTTCAAAAGAGGAAGACTAAGTGAACCCGGCTGCACTAGTACGGTTGGTTACTGTAATACGCGTGAATGTAAATAACAAAACATCATAAGCCTAATATTACGTCTAGGTATTTTGTCTTAGTCTTGGAGGACAATTGAATAGGTAAAATATGCCTGCTTCTTGGCTTTAGCGCTACACCGGAAGTCACTCGAGAAGTGCATCGCTGCACTTATCTCAGAATTTACCTGGTTACGCCACTTTCAAAAGCATAGCTCACTGTCATAGATCTCAGCCTCGACACATCGTATGTCGTTCCGCACTACCCGGCGTGTGCATACAGTCCCTACACCACTATAGCATACGGATTTCACAAGTACTCTCTCCAGTCCTGCTGTTTTTTGGGAAAATAACGAACCTTCGTGTAAAAGTGGACCAAAGGCTCATATGGATAGCATCAACTTAAATTTATTTTTATTGTCACTAATCGTAATGATATAGATAAACTGGAGATAATAGAACCCAGTGCAATATTGGTCCGACACGAGTGTAGTACGCAGGCTACGAGAGGGTTGGCGTTCAACGAGTACACGCTATATCGGCACAGGCGCATAGATTATTTCATTAAGCCATGGATAAAATTAAACACTCTCTTATTAAAAACATGTTTATTATGAACGCTTTTACCGTTTATTATTACCAACTGTTATTATGGTGAAGTTATTACGTTGGTAAATGAAAATGAAAAATATTTGAATAGTATACTCATTTAATAAATAACTATAGCTAGTTATTGTTTTCAAGGAGTTTTTATTCACAGACCTGTTAACAGAAATAATTTATTCCAGGTAGCATAATTCACAGTAAATTCCTTTCCTTTCATAGTCTTAATTATATACGTTTTCGGTAATGTTTTCATGCTCTTTAAATTATAATGAAACGAAAAGCTCACATTCAATTATGTGAAATATGGAGTAGTTGAAAGGTCAACCCGATTTTATTGCTAGAAACTTTGAAAAAATCTCATCTCTATATTAAAATTACTAAATGCTATAAAATGCTTAAGTCGTGCACATAAGAATTCAATCGACGTGCTCAAATGGTATATATATATATATATACATTATTTAATAATTATCATACCAGCCATTGGAAGTCCACAGCTCCCCGAGCAGAGCGAGTTGGCAATCGCAGAGTGCAGCTTTCGCGACGGGAATGCTACGGCCCATCCCGCCCTGTACATTTGAGCCACGCTGCCGCCATCTGTCGGTTCCGGTACCTTAGTCGCCTATAACGACACCTGGTACATGGGGAGGTACTATTCCACTCTGGCGGTACCTCACGGCTATATATATATATACATATATGTATATATATACATATTTGTGTTCGTGTCTGTGTATATACTGCTTTATCTTATACTATCAGCACCCACCTCTTCTTACACCCTTTTAAGAGATGATTTTCAAAAAAATATTTTGCATTTTTTTTATTACTTTCAATGGAGAACCTTTATACTAAATTTCATTCAAATAATTCCAAAAACAGCAAAATAAATTTACTCTCCCGTTTTAAACCTTTAGGGGTGAACTTTCAAAAATCTATTTTTGTGATCCCGTACTTCATGAAAAAACCCCTTTGAAAAATATCATGTTTCTAACCCTCATATTTAAGACCCTGCGTTGATATATCAGTCCTCTAGTCAGTCAGCTACTCTTTTTATATATTTATAAGGATAAATAAGCAAAAGTTAAAAATAATACTGCACCAACAATAATTTAAAACGAGGAACACTCATCACTATATTCATTTTACGGATTAACACAAAATTCCGTGGAAAGCTTTTAAAATACTTCGCAAATACGCTGTGTGGGAGTTTTGGCGTCTATTGCGGCATGGATGCGGTTGCATTACACGGTCATTTGGTTAAGCTGGATAATGGAATATTTCTAGTAATTTTACGTAAATTTGACACACCCTTTAATTTAAGTTGGGTATAGTGAGGTGGTTAAGTCAGTATAGATATTTACGGTTTTGTAAAGTTTGAAACTCAGTAAAAAGATTATTTATTAAATGTCCTGAAATACGCGTAAAATATATTTTCGAAAATCATCCCTTAAAGAGGTAAAAGTTAGTTTGAAAGTTCTACAACTTAATGTGCAAAACCGCGGGGCGCTGCTAGTCACCATATAAATATTTATCCTGGGTGGGGATCGGACACACAACCCTTGGCGCAAAAGATATGTTCACCACCATTTCATTCAACTAATATTTCAGATGCATGTACAATTACGAGTTGTAATACCTCACTCGCCTACTATGATAACTATTCTTTACCAGATATGAGTATTAACATACCGCTTCCCCATATGAGTGACTATTTTTTTGTCTTTTGTTTTTGAGATGTCAATTCAAAAGAAAACCGATAAGAGGGATAGACCCAGGACGTTCCCTAATGAATTACTCTAAGCCCAATATCACTCGAATGTGCCTCTAATGCTGGATCTCAGCTCAAGTGACCCTCGTTGGGGATAGCTAAATCGTGTTTTGCAAAAGAGGACTAAGTAAGTCCAGCTGCGTGCGGTCGGTATTCGCTGGCAGAGACTGCACGCGTTCACCGGCAAAAACGGTGAATTATCCTACGAACTGCGAAAGTAATGTATGTTGCGTTTGTGGAGTTCCATTGAGAAGACGACTGAGAGATTTATAGAAATAATGCTAGCGGGCGAAGACTACTATGTGAATGTATAGTTATAAAAATATCTTAATTTACATAAAAGGAGTAGTTTACCGATGGAACGCAACGCACTAAGAAAGTATTTATGAAAATTCATCCCCTAAAGCGGTAAGACAGAGATGCAAAAGTTTGTATGAAACTTTGCTGTTTTGAAATAATTCAAATAAAATTTTGTATAAAGGATCTTTATTAAAAGTCATGAATCAAGAGTAAAATATTTTATTTAATTCCCCTTCAGGGAGTAAATGGGGGCGTGCAAAGTTAGTATGTAAGTTCTACAACTTAATGCGGGAAATGAAACCGCGGGGCGTTGCTTGTAACAAATAAATTGACACACCTCCATGGTACAGAAAACAAGAACTGAATTCTTATTATTGGTTGATAAAACGTGGTCGTATTGAAAATATTTGAATATTATTCCGCAGATAATTTACAAAATAATTACTATATAATCTCCTAATAAACGTAAGGCGATTAATTCATGTATTCAATATTTTAGGCAATATTACTCAATACCTTAACGATACTGAATAATCATCACAAATTAATTTACTCGCAAAATATAATATTTGACAAGACTCTCCTAATGAGCTTATTCCAAGCAGACTATTAGTTTGGTTTATAGTATTTCAATTACCTATGGTCCCTTTGATGGTACGTACTCTTACACCGAAACGTTTTCAAGGTGACACTTACAGGCTTGTAAGAGTATTTTGTAAATAAGTATATATTTGTCGTATTATTCTCTATTTTATGTAACGTAATCATATCTAAACATATTAGGCGAGTTAACACAGGCTAATTTAATTAAATACTACAAGTTTTTTTTCTTTATATTTGCACTTAACACCCAGGCATAGAATAAACGCAAACGCAAACGAACCCAAAACCCTCGATGCATAAGAGTGGAACATTATTAAAATTATGTTTACTTTTATAAAGTATACTTTAATTGTATTTTTCTAGATAGATACGCACTGATTGACATATTAATAAAATTTAGGAGGAGTTAATACATAAGTACCAAACATATATATGAATAAAAACCAATCTTCAAAATGTATATATGCGCATAACTTTAAACTGTTGCACTAAATTACTTATTCTTTAATGTGTTTATTTTTTTTTATTATACCAGATCGATAAACAAACATACAGTATCGATCATCGCAATGACTTGTAACTACAAGATATTATCACATTACCTAGTAATTTTACTGCTTACCCTTCAAACTGAAATACAGCATTGCGAATAATGCTATTTGACCGTGGAAAAAGGTGAAAATGAGATACAGTTGTAGACGATATTTGTATGAAGTCTACCTTATTTTAACATGTGTTGTAATTCTCAGAGCTACCTAGATGAAGATGGGGGGACACTAGTAATAAATTTAAAAAAAATACAAATCATAAACACATTTCTTCTCCTTATATCCAATACATTCGAATAATCTCATACAGGGCCGTGATCGCCCCGGTTATTTGATAAAGCCTCAGATAATGAAATTTCCTCTTTAAATTTTGCGCTCCTGGCACGAAATAAGATACGTTTAGGAGCGGCGTGTATGTCGGCACCCTTAATTGGAGATAGTAAAGTAGAATTATGTTTATTGTTGTGGTTCTTATCGCCAGCTACGTTAATTAAATATGAAAATACTGCATTGTTTTGTTTTGTTATTATGCGAAACTTGCGGTTTCGCAGATACTTCGGCATGGTTGTAAAAGAAATGAATACAATTACATCACTTTTTACATTTTACTGTGGGATACCGACAGAGTAGATTGATAGCCACAGATCAACCTATGCAAATTTCTCAAAATTAAACAGTCAATTTTGAACTCAATTGCTTTTATTTTTGTACAGATATTTTGATCATGTTGGAGGACTGATACACCAGACACGGTAAATGCAATAGGGTGGAAATAAGCAGTAGCATTTCCGTCAGAAAGTTGCATTGTGCGATTGCCAGCATGCCTGCCTAGCATTGCGTGCATTTGCGTGCAAAATTCTCCTTTCTCGGGTGCACCATACATATACATACATAGCATACACCGATATGTCCAGCAATGGTGTTATACAGCGTATAATGAGACATATCATTTAAATTTGTTAGTATAGAAAATAACTATTTAGATTATTGTACGGAAGTCATGTTTAATGTAAGCAAAACATATTTGTTATATGTTTTGCAGCCACACTTTTGTTAACTAATGTATAACTATAATATACACTAATAACATTTAAATCAAAAGAACAAATAGGATGTGTCTATGTCCTTAACTCTGTTACATGTTTTCCGTGAATAAATAAGAAAAAATAACCTCTTTACGTTTGGCAGAGTCCCGCGTAAAGTTGGAGTACCTCAGTAATGAGAGAATAAAAACAAAAAAAAACAATTCAGCATCTCATACACCTGACTCTGAGAGAAGTGTCACTGCAAAACATTTACCTCTGCATCTACCATAAATATGTATACACTGTATACATATTTAACACCCAGACATAGAGTAAACACAAATCTTCGTCATATAAATATTTATCCTGGGTGAGGATCGAATCCATGTTCTTTGGCGTATAAGATAGGATCACTATCATATGCACTACCGGATCAAATAGATAAAATGTTCCATAAATTATAGTTAAGTGCAGTTAACTGTATATTCCGCATTTGTTTTTATTACTTTATTTTATTGATAATTGGTGCTTACTACGGAACCAAATTCGAGATGCGTTGCACGTTAAAAGGAACTGTTTTTTGAAGATTTCGATTTCGTGAAAACTGTAGTTTAATTTATCTTACATTATACTAAAATCAATATATTAAGAGAACATTTAAAGCAATGTGTACTTTCCTAGATTATTATCAAATATAATTTCAAAGCCTTCTAGCTCAACACGATATGAAATCAAACAGAAAACCCCTTATTCTAAAATAATGTTTTTGCCAGAAGCAAATTTAAAAACCATTCCGCTCTTAAAAACCACCGGGACATTTATAATAGGCACCCCGGGTGCAATTATAAATCATACGGGCTGTGAAGTTAAACAGTTTAGAGGTTTTAGTTTAGCTAAAGCATGCAAAATTGAAGCTATTCATTAGTTCAATTAAAATCTAGAACATTTTTAAGTAAACATTCTAAGAATAGGAGGATATTCGACGAGTGTTGTACGAAATTAGCAAACCTACTCGGGCTTCCTTAAGTAAAATGATGTAAAAATATTTTTCAAAAACATATAAACACGCGGTTACAAACTTAACTTTATAGCGTTTATAATAGCGCTGCCAGAAAGGAACGCAGTTCCTGTAAATCACAGTTACTATTATATCCGCTAAGCATTTTCGAATTAAAACTACTTTATCATTGCCTGAGCTGTGTGAAAAACAAAGATATTGTTGATCGGGATATTTTTTTTTACATATTTATATATCAAATGTAATTTATATCCAGAGATGATGCTTTCTAGCGATATTAAGTACCCAACGTCTATTAAAACTTAGCATTTATCATGTGCCGAGTTTGCAGTATAAGGACTGACATAATATACTGATAATATTAAAGTTTCCGAAGAACGATCACTGCACTTTTGCCCATAATTGTTATATTGTGCAGGCGTGGTAGCGCAGAACGTAGCTTCGTGATGTGAGAATGCTGCTACTCATATGAGCTACACGGGTAGGTATTTGTTCGGTATAGGTTTAATTTTCAATTAAAACCGTGTTGCAAAGTGCTACTTTAAATTATTTCATCATACCTGAGCCGTGAGGTACTGGCAGAGTAGAATAGTACCTCCCCCTGTAGCAGGTGTAGTAAGAGGCGACTAAGTTACCAGAACCGACTGATGGCGGTATATCCATGCAAAAAAGTCAGCTCAAATGTATAGGGCGAGGATGGACAAGAGCTTCCCCGTTGCGAAAGCTGCGCTCCGAGATTGCCAACACGCTTGCCCAGCGCGGCAATGGCTATCAATTTAGCAAGATAGAATCATGCCCGTTAATGTTTTTTACATTCAATGTCGACGGAAAATACAAAGCATGATGTATCTGTTGCTACTCAATATAACTTCAATATCCTCTAGACTACTATCTGATATGAGCATTAGAATTCCCAACAAATCTTCTTGACGTTATTGTCTGTTTGTTATCTTTTTATGCAATAACAACGTGTTTCCTCATAACCCCATCTTAGATCAACCCCATCAGAATGTGCTGAAAATGTATCTCACTATACGGCCGTGAGAGCTTAATGCCTACTTTCATAAAGCAACACTAAATAAGTGAAAATGGTCGTCCATACCCTTCTTTAAATATCAATTATTAAGTAAGTATTTTGTTTTATTTCTCTTATGTATTTTTTACTTAATTATCATTGTTTATCAAGTTTAGTTTATTAAATTATTCATTTAAAAACGATGTCTTGATTTTTCAATGAATAATTAGCAATCAAGACATAATTGTATTTTTAAATAAAGTAAGTTTTTTGTGCTATGCATATATCCTTGATGAGTCACAACTTGTCATGATCCCATAGATTTTTAGTGTATTTTAGTATTATTGTGCTGTAATTCTGTTTTTTGTCCTTAATACAGAGAATGATAATTAATATATTCGTATTTTTTCTTTAAAACACTAAAATATTCTTTTTGTCTATATTGCTAACCATACTACATAAATTTCTTGCATTTAAAAATTGTAAAAATTGACATATTAATTACAAAATTATATGTATCGAAACTACATCAAATAATTAATTAAGGAATCGACTTTCATCGAAAATTTTTCTTAGGAGATCGTTTTTTTTGCATTGTATTTCTGTGTATTTTAGCATAACGAGCCCCAGTTCAATTTCGGACCAGAGAGTTGATGAAAGAAATAATTTTTTGTTAAGTAGTAAGAAAGTTATCATAGCGTGGGTGTTGCTAAGTAACGATACCAATTTATTCATTCTGTGCTTCGTTCGAATATAACGTACTAAGTAACCTTAATCTTTGGTTGAAAACTTTTCGTACATAAGTTATCTATGAATTAAGTGGCCAAAAATATAAGTATATAGGGCACATATATGATTACATCATTAAGGAGGAATGTTGAGTGAACTGTATTAATTAAATCTATAATAAAAAAGTATTTAGCATTGATGAATGTTTAACCATATAAAGAGGCCTGTGTTTTTTGGCTGTGTTAGATATATTATAGTATATTTTAAATTTAATTATATTTGCCTGAAAATGTAACTAACATACATGTAACCATCGAGCTGATGAAATTAACTCAACTCAACACTTACGTTGGAAATAAATATGGCCTGGTTTCTGAGTTCCTTGGAAATCAAATATGGCAACGTATTACTTCTTCAATTGCAGAAAAATATAAACCAAAAAGCCATAGTCGTGTTGAAATGGTTGCACATAAATTATAGACAAATTTCTTTCTGTTACATTTCTGTGGCCTCGTAATTTGATCGAAATATTTTCATATCATATTTACCTTGTTTCGGTTCACGGTAATGTTTATATAACTTTACTATGAAGTAATTTTTTCTGAACTATAGAAAATATAAAGCCAGTTAAAAGGTTTCATGGAAAAGAAAACCAACAACAGTTTCATTCATAAAAACATGTGTCTTTGACTATTTGTTTAAATTTGCTTACAAATTTGTTTCTGTAATGTTATTTTATGTTTAATTGCGATTATTGTTTGTTGTGTTTTAATTTATGATAATATATTATTAAAATGTATAGAATCAAAAATGTCACATCTATTGAAGTAAAGCGAAACTGTCGATATAACCATCTTAAAACTGCGAAAATACGGTCAAAGTCAAATATATCTTTTTTTAAATAAGCCTATTATATGCAGACTTAAATCGTAAAAAAAAACAGAAAAATATTTAAGTATAGATTTGGTAATTACAATTTTACTCAAATGACTGATTACCCTGACGACCAGTGTTATGAGAGTTATTCAAACAAATGGGTCATTGAGCGTCCTACTTTAATAATAGACTGCCGGCACCAAATAAGACTTAGAACTAAGTTTATAGCAGGTTCATTATGTGAGCAACCAGAAAAAGACCTACGAAAAAACTGATAGTGATAATAATTAATAAGAGATTCTGCAAGAATAATTAATAATAATATATACATACAACATCCCACATCTGACTCTGGGGTAACTGACGCTTAAAACACCGTGTGTTACCGACTTCAGATAACGGAGGAATCACAAATATGATACTTAAATATAAGATATTTAACTTGTTTCCTCATAAAATATTTGTATATTAATATACACATTTATAAAACTTCATTATTGCTAATCTAGCAGAAAAGGCACATGCTTGCCAGGCTAAAGTGAAATATAATATTACAAAGAGTTATATTATTAACGTACAAGAGACAGATCCAATTGTTATAGCAATTGTCGTCATAATTCGGCAGAGTCCTATGCTCACCTTAAAATATGCAAATAGGAACATATTACGCAGCAATCAAAATTTACAATCTCTTGCCTCATTAGATCAAAGTCCTTCAGTGTCGTTGTCAAATTCTACGTTGACTTGAAAATAATATTGCATAAGAGTTAATGAGCCGTGGTACCTTCAGAGAAATAATACTTCCCACTGTACCAGGTGTCGTCAGAGGCGGCTAGGGTAACAGAACCGACAGATGGCGGTATATCCATCGGAAACGGTTCAGCTCAAATACACAGAGCGGGGATGGGCTGCAGCATCCCTGTCTCATGGCATAAAAGCGCGCTCCGCGATTGTCAACACGCTTACCCAACGCGTCAACTATGGGCGAAATTCCTCCTTTCTTAGAGAAGCCTAAGTACAGCAGTGGGCTTCCAATGGCTCGTATGATGATAATGATGTCGTGTACTCTTAATACATTTTTAACTATAATACAAAATTAGTATTTTCATCACTAATTCAAATAATTTTGTTCGAATTTAAAATATTGATTTCTTTAGTTTTTAATAATCATTAATAATTATATTATTATTTAAATAGTCCTGACAATGTATGTCATGCAGGTGTATTTTTTTTTGCATTAATTATTATTAGAAATTTTAAATAATAAAAGACAAAATTCGCTTGTGTTTTAATTACACAATTTGTAATGCTAATGTATTGTTGAAAATTAAGTAACTTATTGACTTATGAATTATTTTTACCTTAAAAATTTAGTACTGGACATTAATAAAATAGATCACAGAATCTAGTCAGTAATTAGTATTTCACATGTGCTATGTCTAATGTCCATGAAAATGTAAAAATAATGTGCCTATTTTCTATGTATTTCGTCTATATCCGCTCGTTTAAACATAACACCTAAGCAAAGCCATGATCAACAGCTACAAATACAAACGGATATATTTTTGTAATAGTAAACGTTGGCAACCCTAGCCACGCGCCTCGCTTTCAAACTCCAGCTTTAATCTAGCTTACGGTCACTTTTGTATGCGGAACTACAGGCTAGATCACAAAGGGCTATTTAGACTGGCCACAGCTTATTCGCTTTTGTGCCTTCGATAATAATTTTAGTCTGCGCTATCAGGCTTATAGGATTTTGGAGTGCATTGATAATATGAAATACGAGCTGTGCCCGCGACTTCATCCGCGTGGAATAGTTTTTTCGGGTACCATACCTCTTTATGTTAACTAATATAGGCTTTGAATGGGATGTTTATTTATATCGAATTTATGGCCTGAAAAATAAGTTTAAACTTTCTTGCTTTAAAAATAGCGATCCTTCCATACAACTTTTCATCCCCCTTTTCGAACCCAAAGAACCCTAATTTCGAATTCAAAAATTGCCTGTGTTCTTATGCAGGGTCTGTGCCCAATTTCATGAAAATCTGTTAAGAGGTTTAAGCGGGAAAGCGTAACAGGCAGACAGACAGAGTAACTTTCGCATTTATAATATTAAATTATAATAATAGGGATGCTAGTCGGATGAGCTGACGTTTTTTGACTACTCGTATAATAAACAATTTATAATGGTGTTTTAATTGACTTGACTGTCAGCATTGATATTTAGTGAATATGAGTGTGTATAGATTACGCCAGTTTGAATTTTTATTATTATGATTTCGATTAAAAGTCTTTTAATCGAAATCATAATAAAAATCGACCTGCCTGTGGGGTACCAGCAGAGTATAATAGTACCTCCCCCTGAACCAGGTGTCGTAAGAGACCACTGAGGTACCAGAACTGACAGATGGCGGTATATCCATCCGAAACAGTGCAGCTCAAATGCACAAGGCCGGTATAGGCAGCAGCACTCCCGTTACGAAAGCTGCGTAAAATCCCCCCTTTCTTGGGGAGGCCAATGACCAACAGTGGACTTCCAATGGCTGATATGATGATAATGATGTAGTCAACGGCTACCTAGCACCCATGCTCATATGTTATTATTACTGCATAATTACTGAGGTACAGGATCCGACACATGGTGTTGTATTTAATTCAAGCTGTGTTGCTCAAATGTAACAGGGGAGCAAAAGACAATTGCCGCCATAACAAACCATTGTTACTCTGCTTAATTATCTGTATCTGGGTGAAATATCTTCAAGTGTCCTATGTCAATATGAAAGCCCTATGTCTAACTAAAGCCAACATACAGGTGATATGATACAATATATGTATACCTAATTCCGAGATTGTATTAAACAATAGGATAATTACAAATATATTGCATAAATACATATATTTAACAGTTTACTACTTGTAAAATAAACAATTTATGATCAAGTTTTTAAGTTATTTAACAGTTACAAAAATAACACAAATGTTCTTCTTATAAATTTTGTCATTGAGCGCTTGAACTTACGAAAAAAAAATACCCGGCGCACAAGTTATTGTTAAATGCGCCATCTAAACCAACAAATAATAGTGACAAAGAAAATCACTTATTCAAATATGTTAATTGAATAGTTTAACAACGATGTACTAATGTAAAACACTAACCACTATGACAATTTAATATATAATAATAATATTATCACAATATCTCATTAATTCACCTGACTCCGTGGTAATCGCTTAAGCACTTGTGTTGCGGACATCAGAATACAGAGGAATGCACAAATATAATAATTAAATACATCTAGACATAACAAACACAAATGTAATCATTTAAATGTTTGTACAGGGTGGTGATCGAACCCACGGCCCTTAGCGTATAAGATAGATAGATCACTACCATCTACGCCATTAGGCCCGTCAATCATACCTCAACATCGAAGATGTACCTTGGATCTTTACGTTATAATAACACATAAAGTAGTAATGGGTATAAATAGTAATTTTATACTCATATAAACTAATTAACTTTGGCAAATCTAGAAATAAGTTTCCAACTAGATAAAGTATAGGAAATGTATTGTACACTTTATCTGGGTAACATACGTAAAGTAAATAATTTCTGGGTGTAGCTTGGTGACAGTATTTTAGGTTTAGATACCCTTTAAAAATTAATGCCTTGAGAAAGTTAGACTAAAACTAACTATGCGTTATAGATTTACACAAATGTGAGCTACATTATTTAAGATTTTTAAGCTTATCTGATTTTTAAAAACAACAAACCGTACACGCAAACCTCATCCTCGTCACAAAAGAAAATAAATCGTGTATACTTAATTTCCATTCCGTGCCCTCATATCATATTTCATAAGCCAAGGTAGACGTTAAGTAAAACAAAACGCAAGCAATTTATTACCGAATCTTTATTCCCCAGCAATTAAAACAAAAAAGTCCGTGCCCCAGACAACCTCCACAAAAGATAGCACTGTCAAAGTATATTATGTAAATTAAAAGGTAAGAAAGAACGAAAAATCGCATCGTAAAGGAGCCCCGAAGCCATTCCAACTCCCCCATTAACACTGAGCCGAAATATTTCTTGCGTCCAGAAATAGCCGTCAAATTTAATAATGCCTACTCAAATAAATTAGAATCCTTAGCAATAAAAGAGCGGGTAGGGGAGTAAAAAATAAAGAAATTTAATCTCGTTCGCGAGTCCTCCACTAATCGCCTACAGAAGTTTGTTTAGGGGTTACAGGGGAGACTTGGGCTGCGGCTCGAGTCATATGAAGAATTAGCGTTTTTATGCTAACCCTAATCACAGAAGTTAATGATAATGTTCTTTCATTTTTTTTTGTTTTAAGTTATTTATTTACTATTTTATGTGTACTTAGACTATATCGCGGGCGTCCGCTAACACTGCATTTATTTAGTTTTCATTAATAAATCACGTAAAAAACATTTATTAGAACTCATAATTCCAAGACTCTTTTCAAGACCCCATTACATTACAGAGAATAAAATAAATTAAAGGATAATTGTTCTTTAGGAAACACATAAATTCCAACCCAAAACGTAACCCCAATTGGTTTGAAAGATAAGATAATGTTTAAATGAGCCAAATATGGGAACAATTAGTGTTCAAAGCAGTTCAATACCTAATACGAACCCTCTTGTTTCTTGAATGGTAGCGCGACATTGCATATTCGTATGTTTAGATATTTTTGAGTTTTTTGAACAATTAACGAAATATTTCTGCCAAATTACATACTGTATAATATTTGAGTGAATTGTAAGAGACGCATTACAAATGACTTAATGGTCTAATCCCTTAAAGACTTAGAAGATCATGGGACATTTCAACTCGCATTACAATATATGACATATAGGTAATTACAACAAAACAATAATTAAAATAGCCAAGTTTGTATGGATGGCCGACTGTCCTAATTCCAACACGTTCCATCCGCCTCGCCGCTCACATTCAAACCTCGTCCCAACTCTGTGACATCAGCAGGGGACGAAATTAATGAAGTTGTTCATTAGGCTCAAGTGGGATTGTCGCCAATGTCTAGCCGGCTAAAAAATAATGTACCAACACCCCGGGTACCGAATTAATTGATAATTAACGCATCGGGAGCACTTTACCGATGTGCTTTTCTTTGTGTTCCTTTTATTCTTGTTTCCCTCTTTTAAACCTCTTTTTAAACTTCTCGCTGCCCTTTTTTCATCTCTTTGTGGGTGTTGCAATTTTTTTACAATTTTTTGACAACTCTTTGTTGGCGCGTTGTCTTTTCTTTAATTGTTTTAATATCTCTCTTTTGTATTGGCTTTGAATTTTGGTATTATATATAAAAATATTCGTTTAAAGATCGTATAGGCTTAGTTTATTAATGCCATTTCTTTTTAAGTCAATATATTTTTTTTAATAATTAGACCAAATTGACAAAGAAGCATACAGTCCACGATAGTAAGCGTCATCGCAGTTATGAACCTTATGACTTGAAGATATTATGTCACATTACCCTCTCTCACCTTTTAAACCAGAATACAGCAACGTGAGCAACTGCTCTTTGTCAGTAAAAATAGATAAGGAAATATATTTTTCATACAACTGTTGGCTTTCTAGCACAAGTTTTTCTATCCGCATCTCGCAAGAATCCAGAGTAAAAAAAGACTGGTGTATAAATGACAACCATATTTAGGTGTTGTAAGAGACGACTAAGGTACCAGAACCGACAGATGGCGGTACATCCATCCAATAACTTGTAGCTCAAATGTACTAGGGATGAGCAGCAGCATCCACGTCGCGAAAATTGCCCTGCGCGGCATTTATGGGCAAAATACCCCCTTTCTTGGGGAGACCCATGTCCAACAGTGGACTCTTTATAGATGATAATGATCATACACCATAGGACGTCCACTGCTGGACATAGGCCTCCCCAAGTGATCTCCAATAAGACCGGTTGTATGCGGCCGCGCGATCCTGCGGTTCAAATACAGGCTGAAAATTATTATTTTCTTCTTTGCCTAAATCCACTTAGCCACCAAACATACGACAGCATCTGTCGATCAGTGCATAATTTTATTACGTGCCGCAAGCGTAAAATTTTATGGGCAAATTAAATCATCTCCAGCTTCATCAAATAACCGGTCGATCGGCGTTGCTTTTCGCCCGGCATAAACTAGACGGTTTCAGATTAATCTGAGTGCTGATTGGTGATGATATATATGTTTTATATGCACATATATATATTTTAGTGATGCTATAATCTATACTAATATTATAAAGAGGAAATATTTTATTGTTTGTTTAATTTAACTCAAAATCTACTCGACAAACTTATATAACTTTTTCACCATTAGAAAGCTATTTCTTCTCCGAGTAACATAGACTATATTTCGTAAAGTCAAACCAAAAACACCTAAAACGGAATATAATGAAGCACGATTTTTATTATTGTGCGTTTGTAACTAATAAACTTAAAAACTATTTATTTGATTAAAAAAAATATTTTATTCTTGGAATGTTACATTATTATCAAATAATATAAGCTGTATTTTTTCCTAAGGTTTGATGATAATGGGAACTCCACGCATGTTATAAGTATTTTAATAGAGCAAATCTATAAAAGTTCAAGAATATAAATAGGTACATTATATTTATATACTAATCATCCATTACTATACAAGCATATATATTTCAAGAAACAATAATTTTGTTTTAAACATAAAATTGTGTTGTGAAATACTTACTGTGCCTTCCTACCTTCCTTTTCTCACTTATCCAAGCCGTCTCAAAAGAAACGCCCAAATAGGATCCATAACGCTTACAGCCTTCGGCGGAGCTGCATTTGACGTCTAAATAAACAGGATTAGGTAAAATAAGACAATGCTTACGCAAGGTCGACTAAGACTACTTAATCATGAAAATAAAGACAATATGTAAGTCATTCAAAAATATTATTTTAACGCATTTATTACTAGATAGTATAAAACAAATTCTCCTTCCGGTGTCTATCTGTCACTATGGTCTTGGATTTTGGATCGCAATGGACATGTTTTTTATAATAGATCGAGCGAGTCAATAGGATGGCTTTTATGTATAATAAATGCAAAATATAGTGGTTTGAGGTTTGAAAATGTGATGTCGTAAATAAACACATTTTTTGCGATTATGTTGCAAACGCTTGATGTACCCGGCGAGATAGATCAAAAAATATACACCAAAATGTACATTATTGTACACCTTAAAAATATTCACAAAGCAGTCCGTGATTATATATGACTACATTTTAGAGATAAGCCACAATAACCATTGTTTATCCTAATTGCAGCCGTGCAAAGCTGAAAGGCAGCCCAAAATAGCAGTGTTTGAAGAGTAAGAGGGGCAGTGAAATTACTCGATAAATGTGACATTATATCTTCAGTATACATAGTTGGCGACATGTTGCACGTATGTTTATTTGCTGACTTCCTAATAATAATTAAAAAAACTTTATATATATAATATACATCATATATTGTTTCAACGCAAATATAGTTACGTTTACAAAAAGTCCCCCTATAGTACCTAGTACCTCTATATTTCGATATGGAACCAGAAGCGATGAATGTCCAAACACTTAAACCCTTTATAAAATTAACATTTAAAATATTACTTATTTTATACCTAAGCTTATTTACTGTATTTACCTGTTAATCGTAAAACAAGTCGGTTATAACGTAATCTTTCTATTTGAATTAGAGTTTATTGATCATTAATATAATAGTTTATCCAAAATAGAAGAAGTCCTAATATATTTTTTTAATGTTAAGACTGATTTTTATGTTAAGATAAGAAGAAATGTTATATTTTATGTTAAGATAAGAACGCTATTTATCTTTAGATGAGTAAACAGTAAACGTTGATATTTGTTTAGTAAAAACTTGCTGTTACAAACATATGGTAAAATTTTTAATTTATATGTATATATTTTTTAATTATTATCTAGAGCTGGATTAATTGAGAAGCCAGCTAAAATAGTGCGTTCTTTTATGATATCGTCTCGGTAAGGTTAACCTTAATGAGCTTCGGTGGCCTAACAGGGAAACTAGGCTACGCTGCATAACTAAAGATTGCTTTAAATGTTCTTATTTTTAATGAAATGTGAAATTTTCTAACATGTAGATTTTTTATAACATTATCATAAAAAATTAAGAATATCCAAGAACATCTATTGATGGACAGATGCGGTGGCAATCGCAGAGAGCAGCTCCATGATGAGTATACAGATACCAAATTTCCACCCTACTATATTTGAAATACGCTACTTAGGATGGATACACCGCCATCTGTCAAATCCGGTATTTCCGACGCCTCTTACAACACCTGATACAGAGAGAGGTACTATACTACTCAGCCTATAGTAGGGTAGGGTACACAAACTATAAGGTACCGTAACGCACTCTAAGTTTAATGAGGCTAGTGCATATCCTTTTACTACCTCTATTTGAGTTTACTACCCGCTCGCTACCTTATAATCATTAAAAATACATACTCACAAAAAGCAAAACTTAATATCATTTTTAAGGCACTGCTGGTGCACCGATAAAATAAATAAAGATTTCAAGTTTTCGAAATTCCGCATTCGCTACGCATAGCAAGCTTTGTTGGTAGATATAATAAAGAGAAATCTGTTGTAATAACAGCGTCTTCCAGAACATTCTCAAATTCCAGACCAAGACACCCTCCGGGGCCTACTATACCAGGTGCTAGTTACAGAAGGTCAAGTTCGATATTAGCTTTTCTGCATATATCAATATTTTTTTAAATCTAACTATAGATTGATTAAAAAGACAGATGTCAAACTATTTATTTTTTTATAATTTTTCATCTTGATTTTATATGGCTATATCTTATATAATATGCTTTATATTGGCAAAATAAGTGCGAAACTGTAGAGTTAATTTTAGCTACACTGTTTCTGTTACACCGCCATCTGTTGGTTTTGATACCTTAGTCGCGTCTTACGACACCTTGCACAAAAGGCGGTACTATTCTATTCTGCCGGTACCCCACGGCTATGTAAACAATATAAATAGCAAATTATCATGCTGAATATCGTAATGACAATAAAAATAACTCGTGCGATAGTCCTACACCTGATTGACACCTGTTATTTTTAATCAAGCTATGTTTAAAGGAGTGTTGTATATACTTTTGCTTTTAGAAAACCATGAGCAAATGGGTAATTCAAAATAGTGTTAATTATCATGACAATCCATCATCACACGAAGTAAACCTCATACAAAGGTCGTCTGTCAGATTTATTTATGAATAACTAGCTGACCCAATCGACGAATACATTGCCCAGCGCAGCAATTATGGGCAAAAAACCTCCTTTCTTGAAGAGGTCTATGACCAGCAGTGGACTATTTACTCCATTGGTCATCTGTTCCGTGTACTAAGTGCCCTGGCCACTGCCACTTCAACTTACTAATCCACAGAGCTATAACAGTCGGTATGGTTTTGTTACGAATCTCCTCGTTTCTTATTCGATCTCGCAAAGATACTCCGAGCATTGCCTTCTCCATAGCTCGTTGAAGTATTTTGAGTTGGCCAATAAGGCCTATAGATATATATATATAGATCATATATCTCTACCGGTAGAATATAATAGTACCTTTTCCTGTGCCGGGTTTAGTAGGAGGCGACTGAGGTTCCGTAACCGACAGATGGCGGTATACCCATCCTTCTAGCGTGGGTCAAATGTTAAGCGCGGAGATGGGCAGTAGCATCCTTGTCGCCATTTTGCGTCCTGCAATTGCTACCACATTTTGCTAATTGTACATTAATCGACCAACCACCAGACATAAAGTTTTTCTTATTGTACATTAATCGACCAACCACCAGACATAAAGTTTTTCTTATTTTACATTAATCGACCATCTGTACTTATATAATGTGGGTGTCTTTCTAGTACTGGATTACAAAGGGCCTCTACAGCTTTGAGTCAAGGCTTGTTAGTTAAATTTGTAGGACATAAATTCAGCCCTACAATTTAATCTTTAATGTTTAATATCACAGTGTTTCATGAACTAACATGATGAAATAATAATGGTTGCAATAAACCAGAACGAGACCTTTAGAGTATATTTATATTTTTTTAATATAAATTTATGGACCGCTATTAGCATTTGTATGGTAAAACCAATTCAATTACGGGCCAGGTCAGCTAGCATTTTATAATATTCAAACAAAAACATTCTTTCCCAAGAACAAAATAAGATCGTCTCTAAAACAATGAGAATCCTGTTCAAATGGCTCCCATAACACCTTATCGGGTGAAATCAGTTACGTACGCAATAAAAGGGGCAAACTGCCTCTTCGATTTCATATTAATAATAATAAGTTACCAGAACCGCGCTGACCTCTATGGGAGGTGATTCCCATTAAAGGTCCCCAATAATGGCAATATGTTCTGAAGGTATAATAGAGCTGACGTAAATGCTGTTAGGGTTGACGGCTGTCTAATGTTTAGGCGCTATTTGTAACAAGGGTTCAGTGCTACTGACAAAACTAATTTTGAATATATACTAATAGTATAAACAACGGGAGGTACATACAAAATCATCTGCATCGATACCTAACTTTGACCTATTTCTCCCGTCAGCTGCGCTCACATTGCCGTATGTATGAAGGGTGTCAGAGACAATGAATTTACTTAGTTATTTGAACTAATATTATAAACAGAAAAGATTTAGTGTTTGTTTGTTACAATATTAAATCATGAGTTCTCGACCGAGTTTCAAAATTCTTTATTAAAAAGCTACATCTGAACAGAGTACCATGGGTTACACCAATAAATTTGATCCCTACCTAAAATATATATATATATATATATACGCAATACAGAAGGATTTCTATGAGGCTAGAGTCACATGAACGTGAGCATTCTACACATACGAGTAGAAAGTATAAACCGAAAAACAGCAGCCTATAACTTGAAAGAACTACATTTATACAAAAAATAACGAATAAACCATCAGTAGCAACCCTGAACTCAATGACCTTTCCATAACCTTCCCCTCCAACAGTTATAAGGATTTAGCTTTCGGATTCGCAATTAAGGGTGAAACTTTTAATAACCGAGAACAATTTTATAGGAGCAAAGGATCTTATTTGATTTACGGCCGGCCATGAGGGCGTTTTGATTGGAAGGCTTACAAGTTCGCGGCACCGCGGAAGACAGATAACTGCGGGTTTAAACTTTTACAATATTGAATTTGATAATGATTTGTGTAATGGTTATGCTGTTTGTTTGACCCTTTAGTGACCAAGAATATTATTATTAGAGGTAGACCCTTCACAGGTCGTCTGTATCTAAATCTATATCTACCGCGAAAACAGCAGTGTTCGCATTATTGTGCTCCGATTTGAAGGGTAGAAGAGGCTGGAAAATTACTAAATATTATGACTTGATATCTTTGCCGTGTGGTATTCGAAAAGTAGAATAGTACCTCCCATTGCAACAGGTGTCGGAAAAGGTGACCAAGGTACCAGAACCGGCAGAAAAAAATATCTCACCAAGAAATCTAAATTATCGTCTAATAACATAATCTATATTCGGAAGTGTGTTTTTCTTTCTGTTACTTTAAATATTCTCCCAGATAATCGGTCGAACTAAATAAAATTGGCGCTTGATTGCTGTGGGAGTACATATGATACTTTAATCCCAGGAAAACAAGAGTTCCCTAGGGTACGGTATACACGCGTACAAAGATAAGTATATGTACATAATTTATCGATAATTTTAAACTGTTCATACTGTTCCAAAACATATTTCTTTGCCAGTTTTAAACCTACAGGCACTTTAACATAAAGAAATTATAGTAATACATTCTGTCATTACAATGAGTCATGCAACGAATTTCCTGTAATCAAGATATAATTGGTCGTGTGGAACCGGCAGAGTAGAATAGCATATCGTAAGAATATATCCATTCGAAACAGTGCAGTTCAAATGCCCAGGGTGGGGATGGGCAGCAGCATCCCTGTCGTAAAAGCTGCGCTGAGTGATTGCCAACACGCTTGCCCAGTACGGCAATTATGGGAAAAACACCTCCTTTCTTGGAGAGGCCTAGGTCCAGCAGTGGTCTTCTAATGGCTGATATGATGATAGTTATAAATAATTTATAAATAATTATCATAATCATATCTGTCATAAGTCGCACACTGATAGACATAGACCTCCTACAATGGCCAATTAGAAATAGTTCTCTGGTTCCATTCTATATATATTATTTCTTGAAAAAGTTTAGATTATTAACATATTTTATTATACTAGTGCGACCACTAACACCACATAAATATAAGATAAAAGCACCACAAACATATCAGCTGTAGGACGTGCACTGCTAGTTATAGGCCTGCCCTAAAGATTTTAAATACGATCGTATAAAACCTACATCTAGCACAATCCTGAGATTCCAGTCAGACCGCTTGTCTAACTTCCAAAACTTATTCCAGGCTTCAACAATTACACATGATAAAAAAATAGTTTAAATATATTTAAAACATCTCTTAAAATTTTCCTCCTTGATACTAAAGAATGAAAAAATTTTTTTTTTGAAATTATAATTATTTTTTATAACATCCTTTTTTAATCCATATAAATATAACATTTTTAATATATGTTTTGATATATTCCCACTACTGTACATAATTTTTAGCAGTCAATTTCTGACCTACATTATTATTATTATTAAATTCGCGTGTGTTTGTGTGGGCTATGAATACTAAAACAGTTCTGAGCAATCTTTTGTTCTTCAGAGCTATTGCGTCACATTATTTATGAAAGAATTCAATATAAACCTCAGTAATGATGACGTTACGTTTTTCTAAATCTAAGAACCTGCTCTCTAATAAATCAAGCAAAAGTCTTTTATTTTCAAAGGTCATGCCCACAATACCTAGATAAAAATATAATGGCCGGCTTCGGTGATTTTATCTGAAAGGCAGGTTTACCCCTAAATTGGATCCTAAGTGTTCTTAAAATTCTAAAGTTTTTATTATCTAGTTTTTATATACTATATTGATACATCTAATCTGCAAAAAATAAAAAAATGTACATACTATCACTTTTTAATTTAATAAGATTATCCAACAGATTATAAAATTCTGGCATTTTCACAAAGTCTTTTATACTATGACGGCACTCTTACCTTTGGTATTGATGAGTCTTTTAAGATGGCTGAGTAATCCATTGTTATTTTTATTCCTAATTAATACATTTACTTGTTTTAAAATATGTATTGATCATTGTCGGATTGTCAACAATAAAATTAGATGAAACATTAAACAAAGTTTATACTAAATTTTAAGGAAACTCTTAACTAAATGTTATATATATTTATCTACATATTAACTAAGTTTTATTTAACTGTGATTTTTTTTTATATTTGAGTTTGAGACGAGCAGTACAAATATTACTTGCTATTCATATAGCTTTGACTTAATAAAAAATAATAAAATTGAACGTTTTCAGTAATTCTTCTATTTATACCTTCCAAAAATACAAAAAAACTTGATTATATTGATCTATTTACGTTTAATAGGAATAATTTTTGAACTCGGTGAATATCTGAGAACTTTTCAAACGGTGAACAAAATTTAAAATCGATTCTTTTTATAAAAGATTAGTTCCATATATCTCAATCAAGAGAAGTTCCGCAAAAAGTCTATGCCTTTTTTGTTGAAGGATGATGTAAAACTAAAGTCATAGAGAGCACGATTATAATTTTTGAGAAACAATGCACAGCTTGGTACAAAAGTATTTTCTAATTAAATTTTGACTAGATGGATCCTTTCTTCTACAAAGTAATAGGATAAGATGGCGAACTTTACCCGGTTCTAAGCTGTATTTTAATCAGAATTAAGCTCTGAACTAATACACGAGTCAAATGTGAAGGCACGACTCTTCACTCCAAGTTGGTCCAATGTATACTTTGCGACACCGTGGAGTAAGATTTTAAAATGTTTTAACCTAATTATTTCGTTGTCGAATAAGTCACGTGCCTTTCGATGTCTTGTTTGTAAAGAAGTATTATTTATTATTGGTCACCCGGTACCAGCAGAGTGCAATAATACCCTGTGCCAGGTGCCGTAAGAGGTGACTCAGGTACCAGACAAGACAGTTCAAAAACGAACAACGGGGATCAGCAGCAGCGTCAGTTGACTCCACGCTTACCTAGTACGGTATTTAAGGCATTATTCTCCTTGCCTGGAGAAGCCTATGTCCAGAGTGAATGAAAGCCTTTGTCAAAAAGTGTCCGATATGATGATGAAAATTATTTTTTAATGCTAAATCCCGACAAAATCTTATACATTGACCTAACTCCATGGTAAGTCGCTTATAGCACTTGTGTTACGGACTCCAGACAACAGAGTAATCACAAATATACAACTTATATTTAATACATATTTTTAACACCCAGACACAGAACAAACACGAATAACATCATATAAATATTTGCTCTGGGTGGGAGTCGAACCCACGCCACCGGGCCCGTCATTTATAAAGATAACTTTCTTAACGTGTAAACTGCTGTCTATCTCCAAGGTCATACATTGTAAATAATATTTTTATTACCAATTAAGTAATAAATATAACTTATGTATTTACTAATATATTTTTTTTTTAGTAGTGCACTCATTAAAATACTTCAATATAGATTAAAACTGTATGAGTATGTTTCAATCTTAAACTTCCATCGCGTGTGAAATTAAAGTACGAACCTGCTAGGAAAATGCCAATTCTTTACTTTTTTGTTGTTTCCACCGATTTGTTTCTAACTAGCTTCCTAAAAAGGATTATTCCGTCTTTGGTACTCATTCTGTGAGCATAGATAAATTGACGTCAAGTGACGATCAGAAATTGCGAGTCTCTGAGGGCTCCTAACTTTTTATCTAGGTTTTTAAGTACTTTTTGTTTACAGTATGCATTTTTACATTTCTGTAGAGTTCTATGACAGATAAAATGATCGAATGGTCGATAGTCTAAGAGGATTCGAACAGGATACAGGTTCTGAGCAAGATTGCGGTTGTCATGATTCTGACAAATAACTTCAAAAATTGCTAGGCGAAGACCTAGACCTCACTCTATTTCTACTCAGAAACTCCAGTTTCTCAGTAGAAATAGGAGAGATCCGCATCCGTTAATATATGATGCCTTAGTTGTCTACTAATTCTTATAAAAATAATGTAGCATTATTTGCGCTTTTCAGAAACAAATATACATTTAACCACACAAAAGATCACGTTTGTTACAAAATGAATAAGCTAACAAGACAGAGTGTACGAGTATAAAAATGCCGTACAATTTTATAAACTTAATAAAATAATAAGAATCGGCACGAATTTGTTGGAAAAGCGAAAAGAGTTCCCAGTTTTCCACGGGTATTCTGTTTGAGCACTAATTAAGCACCTCCGACATAACTACTCTGAACCTAGTCAGATCGTAAATCGGGTCAGTAGGATTTCATTTGAGCTACTTTTTCTGAGAGTCCATTAAAATTCCCCTTCGAATGCTTGCCTGAGCTAAATCTTCTTTTATCAATCCGTTAAACATGAAAGGAGTTTTAGATATATTAGCATTTCGTTTTATTAGCGTGTAACTGAAATAATGTTTTATGACCTAAAGAATTCGTTAGCTTATTTCCGACTTTTGTTAAAATATTTAAAATAGTTAAAATATTTTGTTAATATATTTATTTAAAATATAAAATATTTATGTATTATCTGATAAATACTGTTGATAAAAAAATCTTTAATTTTTAAAGAAAAAAAATGACGGCTCTTTACTGAACAGATCGATGTCTACTTATAGATATCGTCTTATTAGTTATATTTCGTAATAAAACAATTTTTATCGGCATTAAAATGCGGTTTATTTAACTTTATAATTGTTTGTTCGACGTTTTGCTTAGCTTGCAGCAACTGTGCTTAAGACTAACAAATGATGTTGTGCAGGATTTGAAAGTTACAATGACTGACTTTTACACAAATTTTATTTATTTTTAGTTTTTAATTTTATACGTTCCCAACCACACAGTAAGTGCTGAAAGTATCTTGTAATGTAAAAGGTAAAATATAAGGAGTACTTTTATTATGAGTAGAGATAAATATGAGCAAACACGTGTTTTTAATATGATAATAATGATAATTTAGAATCCGTCCGATCATATAAATTAAACTAAACGTTTCTTTTTGTATGATCTGAAATAGTACAGAATCATAATTAATGATGAATTCCCACAACATCTCATACATTGACCTGACTCCGTGGTGGCGGAAGGTGTTACGGATGCTAGACAATAGAGGAAACACAAATATACTTCTTAAATACATATTACTAACACCCAGGCACAGAACAAACACTAATATCATCATACAAATATTTGCTCTGGGTGGGAATCGAGCCCTCGACCTTTGGCGCACAAGATAGGATCAGTACCATCTGCGCCATCGGGCCCGTAAATAACAATGTTATTTCAATTCTGGAAACTGGAATTAGCAACACTCTGCAACGTCACTCGCAACTACGCTTCTAATTAGGTCACATCACCTAACCAGATTGAAATCAAACAAACTGAAATTAAGCGTATAAGCGGAGGCATTAGTGAATGTGTTTGTAGTATCTAGCTATTATACGAGTTGCTATTTAATGTTTGAAACTGTCTAGGTCTGTCTATAACAAATAGAAGTCGATCGTGGTGGAAGTCAGTAGGTACTGGAGACATTTACCCAGATATGATAACAGTATGGCTGTTATATGATGATGTTCTTCATCATTATCATTGTTCAGCCATTAGAAGTCCATAGGTCTCCCGAAAAAAGCGTGTTGGCAATCGCAGAGCGTAGCTTTTGTGGCTGGGATGCTGATGCCCATTCCCGCCCTGCACATTTCAACTACACCACAACTGGTGAATATACCACCATCTGTCGGTTTTGGTACCTTTGTCGCCTCTTACAGAACCTGGTACAGGGGGATATACTATTCTTCCGGTACCAAACGACTTTGTCAACTGCCTTTATTTGCTTATCTGTCGTAAAAATTGGCATCATATAATTATTTAACGATCACACCATCATTTCACGGTTCTTCTTAGTAGCAAAGATATAATTTTCAAGTTACTAACTTGAAATATATATCTAACGTTTTATTTAAAAATACAAAAATAAACAGCCATAAACATTAAATAAACAAACGAATGTTATTATAATATTCATAGACATTTCATATTCTACATGGGCTAGATAGACATTGGTGAAAAGTTTGTTATTTCACCTTTCATCTCCACAATATATACATTTCCAATTACCTTAGCCCATCACCTGCAACACAATTAAGGGAGTTTTTACCTTCAGTTATATTAATTTAGCCTGAAACACCGGTGTTCGTGGAATTTTTGCACAAACAACTAGTGTTCAGCGACGTGTACGAGCTTACTTTGGAATTCGTGTCAACTTTGGGTTCTCATTTTGTGTTAATAGAAAATGCGGTTGAGAGATATACAAATTTTTACCGAAAACAAGGTAAATTGCATTTATAATACGTTTATTCAATTGTATCAAATATTGTTTCTTACAATTTTTTCAATCTAGAAAGATTTTGCCGTTAGGCATGTCAAACATCCAATTATACAAATGTATATAACCCGAATTTTATTTTTATTTTATAATTGACCAGCTTTGATAGTGTAGATGGTAGTGATCCTATCTTGTGCACCATAGGTCGTGTGTTCGATCCCCAAATGGACGAACATTTATATGATGAGTATTTGTGTTAGTTATATGTCTGTGTGTTAAAAACGTATTTAAGTATTATATTAGTAATACACCTGTTGTCTGATTCCCGTAATACAAGTGCTTGGAGCAACTTATATCGGAGGCAGGACAATTTAATTTATTAAAAAATTTAATTTATTAAAAAATTTAATTTATTAAAAAAATTAATTTATTAAAAAATTTAATTTATTAAAAAATTTAATTTATTAAAAATAATCATTATCATCATATCAGCCATTGAAAGTCCACTGCTGGACACATCCTATCCCAGCCTGGTAAAGGGGGGAGGTACTATTCTACTCCGGTACCACACGGCTAATAATGCGTAAACTAAATTGCTTTATGAACCTATTTAAGAATTAATTATGATAAAAATATCTTATCTAACACTAATATAATCTATGTTTCTAAACAAATGTTACACCATCAGCACTAAGATGACAATGCAAACAATATGGTAAATATGCAGCGATTTTTTAGTTATAGTAAAGGGTTTTTTTAAGGCGCTCAATTTGTTAGTATGTATTAAGTATAACCTATACTTGCCTGTCATAATTTCTCTAAAACGTATAGAACAAGTATAATGCATATTTATGTTACTATGTCATAGAAAGTGTATATAATGGAGTTGGTCTTTGAATATATACACCTGGATTTAATGAGTTTGAAAGGGTTCATTTGTTAGTGAGCTAATTGACGAAACAAAATATTGTTTCCAAAAATCATTATGATCGGTATAAGCAACCTGTTTTTATTTTCAAAAAAGTTGTTTACTTTTTTTTAATTTCAACAGTTCAAAATCAAAAAACAAATCTTTTTGCAATTAATGATAACATTATGACTCCTCCTTTTTTATTTTAACATCTTAAAGCAATGAGCGATCGAAAGAACATTACGAAACAAACATTAGCAAACTACCAAAGTCAACCATAACAACAACAGCATGTAAACTATCGGAATACAGTCAATAGCGAATTCTCGAATGTTCCCTACATAAGTGCCCGTAGCCGTCCGGTAATGGGCAAACTTTAGACGGGCGGCGCTTTGTTGAGCCCCGAAATACAGCTTAATTATCAACGCTAGCCAACCCTAATTACGTCACGCGTTGACGACGTGAAAAAGGCCAGTTCGGCTCTTGTAAACTGTTTACGATGGCCTCTGGTACTTTCGCTTTGACAATAGGTAAGCCGTAGGACGCCGGTTTAATTTCTATTTGCTGACATTCACACGTTTGAACGCTATATACCTATAACATTAAAAATGTGCAGTTTATGGTTGTCAAATCTTGGTTTTGATTCTTCAGGTCATTGATAATGATGATTGCGATTTTGTAATTATTTATATTGGATATTAAGAGAGAAGTTAGAGAAGAGGTTTAAGAGAGAGGTTTACCAAGATCGTAGCAATGGAAATCCAGTCTCTGCCAACACTTTTCCGGACATCAGGCAATAAAATAATCACAAATATAATACTTAAATACATCTTTTTAAAAATCCAGACACAGGACAAAGACAAATATCATTATATAAATATTTGTCCAGGGCGGGGATCGACCCAAGACCCTTGGTTAGCAAGATAGGATCGCTACCATTTGCGCCATCGGGCCTGTCTAAACCGCATGTTTGGCCGTACTAAGCCAATTAAAAAACAAAAACGAAATTAAACTTTATCCAACTAATATACCAGAATGTAAAATCAAACTAACGATAAGTTTTTGTAACAGAATCGCGAGCCGATACCGATAAAATCCTCGTTCCGTAATTTACTGCCAAAAAACAATATCGAGAGACAAAAGAGGGTGCGTAACAAAAACCGATAACAGAATAAATCACTCCCCAAGTCGCAAGTATCCGAAAACAGTGGCACACTATGGGACATATCAGCTTATCGCCTCAGAATACTGCACTCCAAGCGATTTGTCAAACTTTCGCCGGCGACGAAAACACTGACTTAGAGCGGCCATTGTAAGCTGACCCCTCCGAATGACCTAACAGTACTACAGTGGGAGGACAAAGAAAAAATGGTATATAGTAGAGGAGCTTGTAAGATATTTAAAAAGTAAAACAATGTCTATAAGTTCTAGTATTCATTAGGAGTGACCAAAAAGATAAGTGGCAGTTTAAAAATCTTAATCATTTCATATAAATCGTAGCAATATATGTACACCCACAAAATTTATAACGACTACACCAATTTGGGTATTTTTTTGTTTGCTATAATTAGCACAGCAAACGAAGTTGTCAGGACTAGGTTTATAGGAAACCGATCTATCAAAAAAGTATGTATGAAAAATGTATTACCTAATATATCTATGCAAGTAATTAGTTTATAGGGTAGAAACCCAAGAACAAGAATAAATTTGCCAATATAGCAAGATCAACGGGACAATATTTTGCTATATATCCTTACAAAAGCGGGATGGGCCGCTAGATGTTATAAATCTCAAAATATTACAATGAAAATAAAACAGTACGATTACATTTATAAATCAGAACAGAAATAACAGTACATCTATCTATTCATCACTATCGCACTTAGGGTTTCTCAAAATATTACAGGCCGGTTGTATGCGGTCGCATACAGCGCAATTTTTCGGAGTTAAATCGTCTGTCTAACTAAAGAAAGAAACAAAACATTTTGCGGCCGCATAGAAAAAGTGAATACAATACAACAAAGTTAGTTACAGTAAATAAAGTTAAAATAGTAGTAAGCAGTAGTAAAGTTAAAAAATATGAAGAATGTAAAAGAAGGTGATGGTCAATTAGGTGCCTGCCTCGGCATAGCGACATTGCGTTGGATGCCACTGCAGTGCTGGTCTACCGACAGGACCTGTCTACCTTGTGGGATAACCTACGCAAAGTTTCTGCGTAATTTTCATTCTGGAACGTTGTAGCCAGTTGACTATTACTTGTGCATGGTTGCCTGGAAGAAATCGCTATTTGCTATAAGGCCCTTTTATAATTACTGTTTTATTATATATATAAAGTATTTATTATTATTACTATATACCACCCACTACCATATTACCATGTAAACTTGTTTTTTTCGGCCAGGTTGATATATAAGCATACAATCAGCGTGATAATAAGCGATATAGCAACCTATAGACGCTCGTAATATTATAAGGATATCACTTGCGCGTTACCAACATTATGACTTGAAGATATTGTATCACATTACCCAGTTATTTCACTGCCTCTCTCACCCTTCAGATTGTAACACATCAATGCAAACATGAGTGAGAGAAACCGATGCTGACGACTTTTGTATGAGGTCCATTCATGTAAATGAGATGAACTTGATAATCACCCACTACACGTCGATATCTTTGGCTCTCAATGAACTCTTTAGTTGCAATACTTATCTGTAATTGGTTTTTATCTACTATAAATATTCAAAAGGTTCGCAAACAAAGCCAGCAAAATAGTAACACATCACGTCAACTTTCTCCATTAATCGTTCAAGTCCCATTACCTTCGAGCTCGAACTTAAATATTTGAATAACGTTTGGTAGAATAATGTTATAACGCGTTCACGTGAAAATAAACGCATAGAAGATCGTAGAGCTCAACCTCAACTGGTCATAACAAGCGACAGATTGAGAGTATCATCTCATGTATAATTCACAAACGCCGAGTTTGAATCGAGAACGTACCAACTTGGCCCATAATGCATTTCGCGTTGTACCATATGAAAGATTGCATTGAATAAATGAATATTTGCCGGAATCACTGCGGAGTGCAATCAAGTGTACTGTGTGGTGCAGTTAAAGTTATTCATTTTCATGTGAGCTCTAAAAATTTTACGAGACTGTTCTCTCGGTGGCTTTATAGCGCTTGAATAGCGTATCGCATGGCCTAGATTTGATTGAAATGATTTTTAGAGCTTAAAATGATTGTGAAGCATAAATCAATGATAAATAACAAGAATCTGATGGTGCGATGACACGAAACTTATCCTTGACGTGGAATTTTTCAATCAATTCCGGTCAAAAGGTCAAACGTAGAAATAAATTTTTAAATTGATTTTAAATCGGTGTAAGTGTTTTAAAGTTTGAGATTGAAGATGTTCTTAGAAGATGCTCTTGTCATCAATCATCAAGATGTGGTGAAGATGATGAATTTTCAGTCATTTGAAGATTAAAGATTTATATTTTGTAGTTTTTTTGCACTAGATCCCAATTACATATGACGACCTTACTAACACGCAAAGGAACACTGTTATATTATATTGTATAAATATAATATAATAATTTATTTAATACAGCAGATGGTTGGAGAAAACCACCTCACTGGGATCCTAAAATTAATTTGATCGAACAAGAACCATGGCGAACATCACAGAACTGCCTGATTACAAGATAATGTCTGCACCTACTGCGTGGATAGGAACGCGAATGTATAAAATTAAAAATTAAAAACAAATAAAAAATTATGAAGGTTGCAATTGTTACTTTTAAATGCTAGCACAATATTTGTATCGTTCTTGAGAACGATTTCCGCCAGATAACCATAACGTAAAACAAAAATGTAAAAAGTTTAATAAACCTAGTTTAAAAGAGATTAAAAAAGTAGTTTTATTATATATGACTCATAATCAAATTCTATCGTAGTCTAAACCAAGTATTGCATACTGAGTTAAGCATTCACACTGCACTAATCATAAAATGTCAGTGCAATCCAATCTGTGAACTCAAACTGTACCGCTAATTGCGTCGCTTCAAGCCATTTGAAAGTCTATCACCCTATACATTTTGTGAGGCCGCTCATCCCTTACTGGCCTTGATTACATGTTTAATCAACCTAACTAACCAACAGTTTTTACCCCACAGACGCAGATAAGTGTACGATTGACAATTCATTGACATTAATTTAGAATTCTAAAGAATGCTTATGAGTAAAGACTCATTAAGACAGATTCCAAATAGTATAATTTTCTCTAAAATTAACCTTGTCTACATTATCTGTTTCGATACACCTTCATCATATTAACATCCCTAATTATCAGACTGGGCATGCGTGATGGCAATCACAGAGCGAGGTTTTGCGACAGAGATTCCCTTACCAAGTCCGCTCAGTTTTTGATTACAGCTACACTATTCAGATTTATATGCCGCCATTTATTGCCATTCCAGTACTTCCGTCGCCTCATGACACCCGGAACAGAAGGAAATACAATTACAGCTCATCTTGCGTTGAGAATTACATAAACTGCATTATTTGTGGCTTCATTGTGATATACAACTGTCAATCTTTACTATACTTAAATTTCATAGATTGGATTGAAGATGGGTTTTCCATGTTCAATCTTGAATCCCACCAAGTTCTATGATTATTTCAAGTTAGTTAATCAAAAGATCTTAAGTTCTGGTAATGTAAGGAATAGAAAATGTTGCTTGAAAAATTCGCTAGTAGTAATTTACGAAGTATCGATACAACATGCTGGACTACTGGTATACTAGATACCCGGTGTTAGACATCGTGATTGGGTATAAAACCAATTGTAGTGGAATCTCCATACAAATATATGATTGGCAATGTCATCTGCCACCCATTAGCCATTACTGATAGAAATCCGGTTTCTTGTAACTTTAACACATTAAACCGTTGTTCTTGGTATGACTTAATAGAAAAGTCCATTAGCCTCACATCTAACCTAGAAACCTGCATTCCAAAAGAAAATTAAAAACCTAATTTTCCGCCTACAGTCGCATCTGTACAAATTAAAATGCCTACAAATAGCAGGTCTGGCCTCCGTCCAAAACTCTCTAATGGAATTTCGTCCCTCTGTGACCCGCCGCTTCACTGCCATCGGTTGTAGAGCACTCCAATGTAAAAATTATGCACCAATCCACCAAAATTATACTTTTAGCAAGCTTTGATAGTCTCGAGATTATGGAACATAGATTTTGATTTACTTGGACATGTTTTATTGTTTAAACTACGACATTTTCCACATGAATGACCATTATGGATTTAGCATTGAGACATCCTATTGTCTATATACATAATTATTATCAAACCAGCCATACTAAGAATATACGTTCAGTGCTGGAAATAGACCTTCTAAAGGGTAAATTTTGCCTATAATTGATGCGCTGTACAATAAATAAAATCGCAAAACGTACCTTTATGACGGAATACTACCATTCCCATCCTGCATTTAAGCAATTAAAAATCTTGAAATGCTTGATACTTAAAATTATTAACACTAAAAAGTTACCTCGTTATTAGTACATTAAAAACATCGAAGGCGGTGATGACAAACAGACTATTAAATTGCGACCAGGTATCGGATGCCAAAGCGTGATAAGGCGCTCATAGATAATATAACCCAATGACGCAGTGAAGGTCGCTAAAGTTACTGGTAGCGCAAGGTCCAATAAGTGTGGACACCTTAAAATAATACATATAGATAACTAGCAATGAAGTTGATTATATTGATACTAATGTTCTTAACTAATATAGCCTGGCTTGGCTAAATATTGGTTCTAATTTGTTTATTGGTAAAACAGTAATTGTTACACCGTGATAAAATGTATACAAAAGCCAGAACTTATAACTAAGTGTAAAATAAGTAAGTTCACACAGCATGCCTTATGCGATCAGACGACATTAAACATTTCTTATTTTTTTAAATCTTTTATTAATATCCAGCATATTAGTGAGATCCGGTGGCAAAAATAAGCAGAAAGCAATAATAAAGTTAAATCAAGTGGCAAGATGAAGAAAGCTCCCTGTTGCAGTATCTTAAGAATTTTATTCAGTTCATATATAGATACTAGCATTTTGCCCGCGACTTTGTGCATGAGCACTTTTCTCTCATCCCTGAGAAACTCTTGTTGTTCCGAGACAAATTATATGTTGCACCCTGATAGCACTATGCAAAAAGTCGAACCGGCTCCAAGGAAAAAATAAAAAGCCAAATCTAATAAAGAAAAATAATTGTTACTTTAGACTATAAATAATCTCTGTGCCAAATTTCATCCGGGTCGGTTCAGCCGTTGCTATATTACTACATCCAAGAGTAACATTAACTTTCACGTTTATAATATTAATAATTAAATTAATTAAGTAATAGCCAAAATCTTATACCCTTAACAGAATTTGTGTATGTATTTAGATTTGTTTATACGCTATGAAATGCAACAAATACGTTATAAAAGCAAATGCTACGAACATTTGACTAGTCCCATAATATTCTCCGAATATCTTCTTTTGATCAAAACTTAATGAACATACGAGTACTATTAAGAAATGTTATCTTAAATCCAACGGCAGGATCATACGTTTCGAATTCCAAAAAAAAACATGTAAAGTAGACATTACTGCCGGCGGCACGGGCGCACCAGGGAAACGATGCTCGTTAAATTTTCAATCTCCAGAGCGAGCGAGGCTAATGACAGCTCCAGTCATAACACCGGCTGTCTATCGACTGAGTCCTCCGTTCGCTATTTAAAAGTTTTAACTTTTTAATTTTCAACGGCGATAGATTATTTGCTTTTTGATCGATTGCTAAATCCAATAAAGTTCGAATTGCATTTTATGCGTTATAGTTTTAAAAAGTTGCAAAAAATTTTTCGAATTCGGAACGCGAATTTTTAAAATATGTTTTGGTAGTTGTCATTTCTGAACTAAAAAAGTATTTACATTGTCAGCTTTCAGTATCGTAAATTACGATGATAATTCGTTATCGCGCAAATAATAACGCATAACGTTTAAAATATAAAACACCACAAAACTACTACTTAAACTGCTTTAAATCGCGGTTTACTTAACTTTTTACATTGAGACTTCTTAAAAACCATTGCCAATAGGTAACCAAATTGTCAGTCGCGTTATAAAGCCGTTAAAAAAGTAATTTTATTATGGGCAGTAGCCGTTTTATGTGTTGTTTATGTTAAAGAATATTTTATAAAACACTGCCCGCATTCCGGGGTAGGCTTTATTTAATATTGCTAACCGTGGTAACTTTTCCAGGACCATCAATAGCCTATGGTTCTTTCCTATGCTACAATTTATCCACTTGATAAATTTCATCAATATTCGTCATCCAGTAAATACGTAAAAAAAAGTCACAGTCAAATATATATTATTCAAGCAGGCTCATTACAAGCACTTTCAAATCGTTAATAAAATAATAAATTAAATAAAATAAATAATATTTTTATGTATATTTAAAAATAAAACTGACGACCCTGATGACCCAAGTGATCATAAAGTCATCTAACACAGTTCATTTCATTAGGCCTACCTTAAACTAGTCTGCAGTCACCAGACGAGTCGTACAACTAAGCTTACTGCAGGTTCATTACATGACCCACCAGAAAGGAACCTATATGAAAAACTGGTGATGAAAAAGGTACTACCAACACTATCTATGTAGCAGTTGACGCTAATAAAACCCCTAAGGGCGTCGGCACCAACAAACCATTGTCTTAAAGCTAGTGATGAAGCAGTTCAATCCCAAGCAGTTTTGTTGTTGATACCATCTTTAACGCTATAAGTCATAAGACGTCCACTGCTAGACATAGGCCTCGGTTGTATGCGGACTCTATCTAGCGCGATCCTACAATTTAAGTCAGATCCAGGCAGTCCATATTGCGGGTGGACGCCCTATGCTGCGCTTACCGGTACGTAGTCTCCATTCCAAAACCTTAACGCAATAGGCTTTGGAGATAAGCTTATTTTCAACATATTTCTTGAATTTATTTATTAATTTAAACAGACACATTTTTGTTTATATTTTATCTGTACTTCTCTACACGAAGAAGACAAATATTGCGTCTTGGTAACCTACATTCGTTTGAACAACATAATTATGGATACTTAGTTACTCAAGTTGTCTCTGTCGATTTTTCAATTAATTACCTACTCAGAGTGAGACGGCTGATAAAAAATTACGACGTCTTGAAACCAGTGTTAGAATTCACATAATTTAAATTTGAATAAAACAAGGAAACCCAATACAAAGCAATCGCTTATTTTAATGTCTATTAAATATAATCCAAGTACACAAACGTCTGTTTCTCGTCGGAATTTTTGCTCTAGTACATCGAACCACTCCGACGCAAAAATAAGACAGTAAAGAAGTCTTTCCCCTCAGAAAATTCAACGGTGAGCGCAAACAGATACTGGGAATTATATAGAAAGCGGGAAGCGGAAGGAAGCGCATCGGAAACGTAAAATGATGCAGGCTTCCTCTGTAAATATGCCGAATTAAAATTCACCGTCAACGAAATGTGTGAACGTTGTTCTTTTACACTTTTACATTTTATACGTTTAATAAAATCGATATTCTTAAGAAAACTAATTGTGTCTAGTAACTATATATGTATTTAAATAACTATTATACATGACGACTGATAACTTTTTAATGTTATTAAGTCAACAAACAAGTATTCGGTCCGCATGATAATAACTTTAACCGCAGCCTACAGACACTTCATCACATATAACTAGTGTGTCGCCAACCTTGTGAACTGAAAATACAAAAATACAATGTCACATTTACCCAGTAATTTCATATCTCTCACCCTTCAAACCGGAACACTGCAATGCGAACACTGCTATTTGGTGGTAGTAATAGGTGAGAGTGAGGTACCAATGCAGACGACCCTTATAGGAGGTCTACCTGTAGTATAGATAATGTGATAAATTAATCACTTCTTTATGTATATTTTATTTCTAACCTACGGGTGTCCTGGATGGTTTATATTTAAAAATATCCCGGCTGATGGCGCTGCAGTCGGCATCTAGGTTATTTCATTAGGAAAACGTCTGTCGGTTCCTAATGAAATTTTTTTTTTTAAATTATAATATAAATTAAAAAAAAATAATTGTAGATTGTAGAATGGTTGGATAGTATATAAAATAAAATGGTTTATTACTTTGGCTGTTAGTGTTTCTCTGACCCCAGGTAGATCTTAAAAACTAAGTTTACTGCAGGATCATTATGCTACCTACCTGAAAGAAACCTGCCAGGAAAACGGGTGCTAAATATTTTGAATATCTGCTAAAGTTTTCGTCAAAATATGCCAAATTATTATTTTACGAGCAGTCTATTTTATATAGTAACCGTGAAAAATAAAGATTTCGCATCGGGCTATTTGCAAACGCCCCTAAAGTTTCACGACAGCATAAACATATTTATATTCTGTCGTAAGTGCTCACAATTAACATTTTTAAGGTGATTTTAACATATATTAAAGTAAGCATGAGAAGATTTTTATTTTATTATTTGAAAAGGCTAGATATTTAAAAAAAATCTGTCATAGTATATCAGTACTATTTTTTACTGAATGGTACTTACTCATTTAAAGATAAATGTCGGTATAGGTTGATATACCTCTCGTTAAGTGGCATATGTGCATGCATTTACGACTCCCTAATTGAAAACAAAATTTATTTTTCTTCTTATATGTTTGTTATTATATTCTATGTGTGTTACCACTTAATGTAATCGAATCGTCAGAAATAAAAATCTGGGGAGGCACTAATGTGGAAAGAGTGTCGTATTTATTTAAGGAATGATACTTTTTTACTTATTTTAAGTTATATGTATATATCTACTACACGTATAGTATTTCCGGACTTTATTATAATCAGTAAATCGAGTCGACTCTATCGAAGCAAATTTGATGATTTATTTTACTGACCTATATTGTACTTATTTTAGATACTAAATATATTACAGTTTCCCTCTTTAGTTTTAAAAGTTTGTCTCATTTTTTACATTATATTTATTTTATTTGGTACACCTCATACGTGTTTTAAATACTTTTTACACACATGTTCCATGCAAGGGTTTTGCTTGGAAGAAATCGATAAGGCCGCCAATTGTACTTCACAATTTAGGTATTACATACTATTAATATTGTTTGTAAATTTAGGTGTACAATAAAGTGTATTGTTATTATTATTATTAAGTTAAAATTTAAAAGTTCGATTTCGCGTTTAACCTTTTTATAATGTAATTTTTATATTAAGAATGCCTCAATTTTATACACAAGACCGCTTCCGTTCTGCATTTTAGCGAACTTAAAAAATATATGTTACAGGAGGTTAATAGGACCAACAAACAACATTTAACACACTAGTAAATAATAATAAATATGATATCAATAAGGTAAAGATAGAAAAAGAAATGCTTCTAGCAACATCTACTTTGTTCGAAATAGAAATAAATAAATTGAAGATTGGAAAGCAATTTACTGGCAGCCTCTTTCCGATACACACAGAACCCATAAACAGTATTATATAAGTTCTGTTTTGGTGAGTGAAAATTAAGATAGCCAACATCTATTTTTTTAATTTGGTGTTGCCGTTCCTATGACAGCTTTACATATTTTGTTTCATCTAATATTCTATAGTGTTACTTTTAAGTAATTATAAAATTAAATTTTGTAATGTAATTCATAATAAAGGCAACATCTATATGTACTTTTACTATAAATACTTTTTTACTTCTAAGTGTAGAGTACGACCTTGTTGGTTGTTCGTTTTATGAATAAATAAATGAAATCTTTAGTATGATTCTACTTAATACAAATGGTGAAAGGCACAAAAATTATTAATCATTATTATAAATTTCCTTAAAGATTTGTGCTTGATAAAATGCTGAAACTACATGTTAACAGCTCTAAATCATACACTCTTATTAAACTTTTCTTCTTAAAGTCGTCTTCTTAATCGTCTGTTTTAAGACATTTGGACTACGTTATAGCAATCTGTTTTCAAGAAAGATCTTATTTGAAACCGTTACAAAGTTCTTATTTATTTGCTGCTCTCATTTATTTTCTATTATACTATCAGAGTTCGAGAAAAATAATCTCGCAGGTTCTTTTTATTAGCTGCCGTAATTAGCCAGCTATAAACTTAGTTCGAGGCATACTAATTTAAAAGGCCTTATTCTATGGTTTAAACGTTTTATATGATCCGATAAGGATATTGATCATTTGTAACAGGTATGTAAAGTTCCTTTGTAAGAAATATGATTGCTCTTGGCTTAATATCTCCCATAGTGAAGCATGAAGAGAGCTAACTGCCATCACTGACGGTAACAAAATACAGAAACTGACTAACTTAATTTTGAGTTAACACCAAATGTTTTACCTATTTAGCTACAATTTATATTTATAATTTAATTATACCATCTATAGCTAATATAGTTTTAAAGAAATGTTCATCAATAAAATCATTACCAGCGTAAACAAATGATTTAGGTATATTTAAATCACACGGCTGTATGCAGGCCATATCCCATTTTATTTCACAATTCAAAAGTGGTGAATATTGACCCTCCTTTTCGTTAAAGTATAACTGTAGACGGACCACGTCCATAAAAATAAAATAACATTATTGAATTAAAATGAAAGAAACGTTCCTACAAGTTACCGTGCCACCTAAATGTGACATCGAAATGGCTTGAACGTGGTTCAGAATTACATCTATTTGTGCCTTTGACCCCTAGAAATGGAGATAACTACACTAGGGGCGATAAAGACAAGAAATACGGACTGGGTTGCAGTGGCAGAATGTGCACTTTCGGAAACGAAATGTACATAGTTCTTGAGATAACATTGTATATAACATTACATTTAATATTTCTCTTTTGAACTTCGATAAACTCAATTCGATCATTAAATTGAAATATCTACATACTGCCAAACTCTTGTGTATAACTCTACATACTATAAAATGTAATTATGAAACGTTTTAGTAAATTGTTTGTCAATAAAATAAAAACTTCGAATTCAAATCATTGATTAACAAAAGATCTTCTAATTTCTTATTCGAAGGCTACTAATATTCATTTATCTTCTTATTTCCTCAAAAATACCCTTTCTGAAATTGGAGAAAACTAGTAAAAGCCTTGTTATGTCTTACGTTGCAATTAAAAGAAAACTGTCTTCTTTTTTTATTCACTTTTCACATGCTTAACAATTTATTTTGCAAATCGGAAATATCAGTTGGTTAAAACAGGCAAGCAATAATTTAAATAATTAATCATTAATATATATTTCCTCTCATAAACGTCAGATACATTTTTATATATTCAATAAAAATTTTATATTTCGTCTACCAGACAGACACTTGAATTGTATTTATTTTTATATATAAGTATTATTACGGATTCTTCGAATCCATACACGTCGCATCATATATTTGCACAAAGCCCAGGCGCGATCCTTGTGCCCTTGCAGGAATGCACATAACTTGACCCGCCTAATATCACGCCACGTGACTTATGTGAATCCTACCCTGCAATGTTAAGCTAGGTGCTCAATAGCTAAGAGCGAACGGGCTAAGAAGGAGGCTTGATAGGTTTTCGGTGTTAAACTGAACTGTTTACTAATCTAGTACTAATTTAATATGATAAATGCGAAAGCATGTGTATGTTTATAACTCTTTCTCTCTTCTCTCCTTGTAATCTGATTGTAATGAAATTTACTATCTGAAAATTTCCAGTGAATAAATGCAATTTAAACTTTACTTATCTTCATAGGAATCATCGCTTAAGAAGGAAGAATCTTTCATTTAGACGTCAAAAAAGCGTTATTATACTAATATATATTAATAAAATTGTGATATACATTACAAATTGTTGTAGTGCCAATCTAACGAATGCTCTTGTGCCTTAAAAATGTATATAGAAATACATAAATAACGGTGAATGACCAAACGAAGTACCTGATAATCTTTAAATATAATATATTTATTAATTTTAATTCGTGTAAATACACGAATCCCGCAACAGTCCTCTTTCTAAAAAAGAGATCTTCATAGTGTACACATAAGCAGAACTTTACTGAACATCAATTGTTTTAATAACTTTTTTAAAATGCTTTCGTGTTAGGCTTGACCTTTGTAAGCAGTCTCACTTTGAACAAGCAGACCATCGAGACAAGCACTAATCTCTTTATCTGTTAATAAATATTGTCAACTCATTCAAAGTTGACTTGATATAGGTACTCATCATAAAAATACTTATTTTCTTTAAATCTGTGTAATAGTCACCCCCAAAACCGACAAAGATATTAATAGCGAAAGATCTACTAGTAAAATAATCAACATATAAATTAGAAGCATTTAAATATTCAAAATACTTTAATTCAAACTATACTCATAACTTCCTTATCCTAAAACCACCTTAGTTCCAAAACAAAAGCGTAATTTTGTATGTGACGCCAAGAGGTGAGTGACCCGGGAATGACCACGTTAGCGTGCAACCATCCTATATTTTTCCGGAGACATCCGCCAGCTAACAGGAAAGTCGAAACTAATTTAAGGGTAGTTTTGTATACGTATAAAGCTGTTTGTAAGAATATATTAGTTACATTGCGATCTTATTGCAAATATAAATAAACACCAAATTTATAATCTTAAATCATAGAGGACAAATTTACTAAAACCGATTAGACTGAGAATTTATTAAATAAAATACTTATTCATTATACTAAAATTTATTCATTAAGACGTTTTCGTAATAGAAGAACATTGGAAGGAAAATTATATATATTATATATATATATATATATATATATGACACGAAATAGTTAGTTGTTAATACAGCAACGAACAACGTAGTCCATGGAAAATTAATATCATTCATCGAATTCTGTTCTTGATTGCTGTACTATTTGCTTAGACCATCTTAGTTTTTTTTTTTAATTAAAACAACGAACGTCCGAAGGAATAACTGTCCATTTAGACCTATCAGCTATTACGGAATAGAGGAAGGTTTAACAGGTCGTAATGGGCGCTTCAATTATCACTATTTAACATGTCTATAGTTGTGTGTTTTACCGTGACTTTGAAAAGTTAACTTTATAATCTTCCTTACATGTGCGAATGGATAAGAATAGAATCGGAAAAATACTTTAAAATACGAAGAATATGTTGCGGAAACATATAACAACCGTATCGAAAACATATTTAGAAGAGGTAAGGTAAATACATGTTATAGAAATCAGAAAAGGTACAATCCTGATAGGATTGTAGCAAAAAGAAATCATCAGTGTCAGCTAACGTATCTAACGAACTAATAACATTATAATGTAAACCAAGCTGTATTATGCAAACATTAGTAATACTTATCGCATATATTCACGCAACGATGTAAGTTAACAGATGGAGACATTTACAAAAACCGGTCAAATACGTAAAGAGAATGGCTAAAAGTTCGAAAGCGATTGTTCTCCGGCTAATATGATGTTGATAACAATATTTCCCTTCTCTTCTTTAATATTTTTTTGTAATAATATAATGCAATCAAACCATAGAAAATAGATAATTCAAATGAAACTAGACAGAGCGAACCTAATTACCGTCCGATACAAATAATTAATTTCAAACAGCATCTCATATATTGATCTTACTCCGAAATAAGTCGCTTAAACCTCTAACTTTAAGGGCATAAGCGAAGAGAGTAACCACAAAAATAACACTTAAATACATATTTAACAATCGAACTAAGAACAAATACACATATTCAACATTAAAATAATAGTTCTGGGTGGGGATCAAACCCACGATCTTTGGCCCACAACCCTTGGATAGTGATCCAAGGGTTGTGGGCCAAAACCATCTACGCCATCAGGCCCGCCACCAGCTACAATTAATCCATATTACTAATCTAAGGCCTATTATTAACTTAAAATTAATCGCTGGAGTAGGTTCTAGCATTTTGCATACACGACAAATTTTAGCGCTCTCTCTATTTATTTTAATTTATAAGACAGCACTCTGAATACTCATTATGGCTATACAATCCATTTCTGTGGAAATATACATATTTTACAATCCATCGACTATTTCTAGAGGCCAAGAGACGCATAATCCAATATCAACGAGGACACGTATAGCAATAACAGCAGATTTTCCAAGCGACTTAAACTTCATCTGCAGGCGTATTTCACGTAAATCTGACGCCGCCGTAGTTGCACTAAATTAGAACTCATTGTGACCCTCCAAACTGCTCGATGAATAAAATAACAGTAACTCTTGTTCGAGTTAAGCTCGCGCAAGATTGTTGCAAGGTACTAAGTATGGGAGTAGGTATGTGATATGTGTGTTTATTAGAAGAATGTATATTTTCAATTAGTAAAGTAAATTTTGTTTCAAAATTAAGCCGTGAGGTACCGGCAAAGTATAAGTATCGTAAAAAACCTTCGTGTACCATGGCTGTAAGGCTCCTTCTGCACCTAGTGTCGTAAAACGCGACCAAGGTACCCGAACCGACAGATCGCGGTATATCCATCCGAGACAGTGTATCTCAAATGGACAGGTTGAGGATGGGCAGCAGCATCCCCGTTGAAAAAGCTGCGCTCTGCGATTGACAATATGAGGTCCGGATAATCAATGAAATTTAATTTATGTTTACTTCATTTAAGTAGGTATGTTGTGTGTCATCATAAAGTAATGTGTGTAATGTCTATTTTGATACAATACAATTCAATAAATTATGTAGCAGTAAAAAATTGTTTAATGCACATCTTCTCCACCCTAACATAAACTATGTCATATTTCGAGTTTATTCGTAAACGCAATTTCCCTAAAAAGAACTAAAAAGTTTTCGCTTTACGTATTTATATACCTATAGATAATAAAATTAATTTTTAACGGCTTTTAACGCGGTTTATTTAACTTTGTACATTTTTAGACATTCCGGGTCCGTTCTCAAGATTGTCAAAAGATGTTGTATCATGATTTGATAGTTACAATTACTACTTTCACTAATTTGAATTTGTGAAGGTATTTATATTTGACGGGCTCATGGCGCAATTGGTAGTAATCCTATATTATGTGCCAAAGGTTTGGTTTGATTCCCACCCAGATGAAATACTTATATGATGATGTTTGTGTTTGTTCTGTGTCTGTGTGTAAATATATATAAATTCTATTTTATTTGAATATGTTGCTTATGGTGTGTACAATAAAGAATATTATTATTTTATTTATTTAAGTAGTCTTTTTTATGAATTCCTCTGTTGTCTGGCGTCCGTAACACAAGTGCTTCAAGCGACTTACGACGGAGTCAGGTCAATGTATGAGATGTATCATTATTTACGCATTCCGATCCACGCTGTACCGCTTCTATGCGACTGCATTTTATTTCCTTCGTATAAATATATTTTTGTGGCTAACAAATGTACCAACAATATTTAGCTAATTTTATCAAACCATAGATTCTTATAATTTTCTATAATAAAATAAAGAACAATATTCACAGCTATACAAAACAGATATTAAGAAAAATAATCAACTAATATTATTACTCGTAAACTTAAGGTACGCTCCATAAATAGCTAACAATAGGATAATTTATTAATTAATCAAAGACTTGTTCTCGTAACACAAACGGATCTTATCTTTTGTAGATAAAGAATAGTTTCCCATAGCAGAATTTGTGCCAGCTGTTTTGTCAGTGTCCGGAAAATTAGGGTTCCGTCCCTATTGAATCTGCCCCAGGGTTTGAAAACAAAGCTCACCCTCGTTTGGAGCTGAGACTGTTAGAAACATTATTGTTTAGACGTGACGTGATCCCTATTAATCTTAACACACTATCGCACCTCTCACTTTTGTACATTAATTACAGAAGTGATCTTAATATATAGTTATTTTTCTCAAGCAAAAAATACTCAGAACAATACAGAGCCCTATGAATAAAAGATATTGCTCGAGATAATCAATTTTTGCCTAGGGGTACTGGCAGATTATCATAGTATCTTCCCCCGTACTAAGTGTCGTAGGAAGTGACTGAGGTCATGAAACCGACAGACAATTGCGGTATATCCACCCGCAGCATCATAGCGGGGATGGGCAGTAGCCTACCCATCACTGCACTTACGGTCTAAATTCTCCCTTTCTTAGCGAGGCTTATTTCCGTTAGTGGAAATTCTGCAGAGGCTGCTGATGATGTCGATTCGAAATCTGGACATCATTACCTAAATTAAAGATAAAAGTGATGTATTTTTGTTAATTCTCAAGTATTCCTCGATGCAATCAAGGTAAGCTTTTTTCCATATTATCTATATCAGGACAGAGTAAAATCAACAAAAACATATTACAGAGTATGAAGAAGACTATACCGCAACCTCCACAAAGAAGCCGATGAAGCAGATAGTTTACTGCTAAATGTTACTGTTTCTTTAGTTCAGCAATCAAAGTCGGTTGTCCCAGTCCTAGATAAAACCCTATATTAAAGTACATACTTATTCTTGTCAGTTTGGTTAATGGAAGAAAATATATTAAATAATACTTCGGTGGAATATAACAATGGAATAAAGTGATCACGAAGTAAAAGAGCTGTCTTACCATACAGATTTCTTGAGAGAGATTGAGTGTAAAAGCACTAAACACGATCGCTTATAGTTTTCCTTGAAGATATAATTGCATTCGTGTTCTTCATTCGTCGAATAAATTAGACTCCCGACGTAGAGAGGCGAAACCATAATACTAGATGGAATGTACTTAGCCAGCAATGATAAATAAAGTTAATATAGCACAAAATGATGTCTCCTCTATGGAAGTAAACGAAATATGTCAAGTTTCAAACATAACAACACTCGTTCCTTCCGCAGCGTACAGATTGGTGATACCAAATAATAATCTTTATAAGCTATGGCCCATAAAGCAAGTTCCGATAAAAACTTCAGTCATATAGTGTCTACAGTGCAGCTATAAATACACCATTTCAGAAGTAAACGCGCCACTCCGCAGTAACTCATAAAAGTGGCCAATGAGAAAGTTTTAACGTTAAACATGATATTGGTGAGTGAGCATTTTTCTTAGTCTTGTACGGAGGTCGTAAACTCGGAACTTATAAGTTTAAATCTTCATTGCGGTTTGAAGCGTTCATTGATTTACTGTAATAAAATAGTCTGAAACTTTCTTGATGTGGTTAACTGCATGGAAGAACATATATTTCCTTCAATTATTATTTTGCAGATTTGTCACATCGTTTATTCTTACAAAATTCTTCTCTTCTTTATCATTATATCAGCCTACTATCATTGCTGGATGTAGGCCTTATCAAGAAAGGGGGTTTTTCGCCCATAAATGCCGCGCAAGGCAAGCGTGTTGGCTATCGCGGAGCACAGCTTTCGCGACGGAGATGCTGCTGCCCATCCCATTCCATGTGCATTTAAGCCACACTATTTCGAATGGATATACTCTTACGATATGCTATTCTACTCTGCCGGTTCCACACGGCCAATTATATCTTTATTATAAGAGATTCGTTGCATGACTCATTGTAATGACTGAATGTTAAAGTGCCTGTAGGTTTAAAACTGGCAAAGAAATATGTTTTGGAACAGTATGAACAGTTTAAAATTATCGATAAAATATGTACATATACTTATCTTTGTACGCATGTATACCGTACCCTAGGGAACTCTTGTTTTCCTGGGATTAAAGTATCATATGTACTCCCACAGCAATCAAGCGCAAATTTTATTTAGTTCAAACGATTATCTGGGAAAATATTTAAACTAACAGGGAGATAAACACACTTCTGGATATAGATTATGTTATTAGACGATAATGTAGATTTCTCGGTGAAATATTTAAAAAAAATAACGGTTTTACTGAAATCAAGTAATACTTCTATGAGTTGACAAAAATTGCTTTATCTGTGATAACACTTGGTACATACAAATTTGTTTTTCCTTTCAGTAATATTAGCTCCAAATATTTTGGTGTTGATTCAGCAGTCCGTAGGAATCTCACGCGATTGCTTTCTATCGTTTCGCTGTGAAACAGTTAAAAATATCTATATGTCTATCAACACAAGCTTTTGCGTTATTGATATTAAAATATTATCCATCGAATCTCTCAATGACTCACCGATCGCATTTAATTTAAATTGTTCGCTGCTTTTATTATAATCGAAAGGTAAAGTAATATAGTATGAAATCTAATATCAATTTTTTCAATCATCGATTCCAGAACTGAGTGGATTGTGAAATATATTCCTTACAATAAAATATATAAACGTCACGGTCATGTTGCGAATCTCGACGTTGTATAAACGCCCAGACGATTTAGAAAATGACTGTGTCGTTTAGTACAAATGTTACGTGAAAACCATGCAGTTCGTTCCCGTGTATATTTTTATATTCATTGTATATTACATCATAACATTGCTTGCTCATTTGAATATACATTCGTGTCTTATATTTTTAGTTGTAAAATTTGTTATTAAAAAATTTAATGCGGTCAAGCGGTTTTTTCGTATAATTTAAAAGAGCATATTAAATATATCCATGGAATCCCAAAAACTCATATTTACAATTAAAACTATATCACTGTGAGTAAACATTTTCAATAGAATTTCTGTAGATATAGCTCTGTATAATAATAAAACTGTAAATACATAAATAAATAAACAAACTGTTCTATCACATTCACAAAACATACTGACATCTAACATTTCGTTCAGTAATATATCGTTTCCATTATCTGATTTTGTTTTACGGTTCAAAGGTTAAACATGAAGTGTTTTTGCGTATTTTATTTTGTATGTAAAAGTATAAAGTATAGTTTCCAAAAAATAAGGTACGAAACGTTATTATAATGTATGGATAACAACCCTAGTAAGCAAATTCTATGGCTCTCCACTTGTTACGATCTTGGCATATATATCTTGCTTCCCTTACTCGCATTAGTCCTTCCTTACACGCTCGTTTATTCTTGGTACTTCTAACCTGGCCCTTCTTTAATACCTCTTCTGATTGTTAAGATATGTTCGCCTAGGTCATCCTATACCAATTCTTCCATTCACTTCCGTTCTATATATTTGTGCAGTCGTTTTACTTTCATCCATCCTTTCTTCATGTCTAAACAATCGTTGTTATTGAGATGAATAAGAATCACTTCGATTTGACTTGCAAACTACAAAAAAATAACATTGGCATCATAATTTTTTTAGATAAATACGGCAAAACATTTTTGGTATGAGATAATCAGGCTGTAGTAGATAAATAGGCCTGTAACATTTAAATCATTTTCTCAGATAAAGTCACTGATTTCCGATAGCGTCTTTGAATATAAGTATAGCATATTTTGTGTTATTCTGCTGACACTTTATCATGTAATAGAGAACATTTTTTATTCTGTGTTAAGTGTACCCTATTTTCAGAAGGACTTTGAGGACTTCAATGAGCAGTGCATCAGCAAACAGCAATACTTCGTGGCAAATATGCTTAGCCACGCTTACTGTGTGTCGTTCACCGATCATTAAATTTGCAATTGATTCGCCACTAAGTCTGAGTCGGTCGAACAGTCCACAATGAGCTAAGTCAAAATCAAAATTCTAATCGTAAAAGGTATTATAATATAGGCAAATCAATTGTATTTTTAAAATAGCTTTTGATTGGGTCTCTGGTAAGTTAAGCACTTAATCAGTTATTAAATCAATGTTATCGACAGGCCCGATGGCGCACTCAATAGGGGTTTCAATTCCCACCCACTACAAACATTTACATGACGGAATTCTTTGTTTGTTCTGTGCTGGGTGTTATATATTTAGGTATTATATTGGTTATTTCTTTTGTTTGATATCAAAGCTGGCAGGAAGAGACAGCAGCCGTATCTTTATCTAACTACTTATATAACTTTTTAAGGAAATTGATGAACGTAAATCTAACACAGATAAAGCTAATGTGCAGTAAAACTAAATAAGGCTGTAAGCTTAAGTATATTAAAATAACCATTGCACATACAACTGTCTTAATGCCACGTTGACATACTTTTGTGAAGTGCAGTAAACATTGATTTATCTAATGAGTTTCAACCACCGCTAGTGGTCATCCATTAGTTCAAACAATTTGCCATTTTACAAAGAGTCCTAAATCATAATATTTCCGTTCATATCCATCACGTTCGACGCGCGCCCATCGTCAAATTACGTGGAATGAAAAAATCATTCGTATGGTTATTGTATTTTATCCTCTCGGCTCCCTTCCGAGGGCCCTCACTCTTGAATTATTTGACCACTAGAATCGTCATTTGGCTTTGCTTGTACATAGAATATTAGAAGGCTAATCTCTTTATATATCGTGGGACAGTTCTGAAAATGTTGTTTTCTATTAACTTTCATTTTTAATTAACTCTTTTGCTCACTATTTAACGGTAATCGTATCTTGTGCACCAAAGGTCGTAAGGTTCGATCCCCACTCAAGATTAATATTTGTATTTCTTCTGTGTTTGAGTGTTGAATATATGTATTTAAGTATTATATTTATGATTCTCTGTCTAATATCCGTAACACAATTGCTTTAAGCGACTTATCGCGTAGTCAGGCCACGTGAGATGTCAAGTGAAGTTATACAAAAATCTCAATAACGTCACTGACACAGTATAGGTACTATTCGTATTAGGTCACTAGCTAATGTCTACGAGTTCGCCTTTATAAAAGTCTATGGTACTTTCATACTTTAATTCGATTCTATGAATCTATGTATTAAATTTTTTAACCTTCTAACATCAATTATCTCAATTAAAATCTGACAGTTTTTTACAGTCGGTGCAGCCGTTTTACAGTTAAGCTTCACAGACAGACAAATAAGTACTACCCTATATACTAACGAATGTAATACGATTTCAAAGGTGATTTTATCATAGTGATTGAAAGAGGAACGTTAAGGTGGTTAAGGCATGTGAAGCGGATGGATGAAAGTACATTACAGTTTTGCAGAAAGCATCTCGATATTACAAGTTATAGTCATTCTTTGAAGAAGTCTGAGGCGGTGCGTCTCCGTTAATCTGCGTTCGTGTATAAAGGCCTTAATTAATTTAGAGGGAGGAGAGTAAAACAAGATTGGATAAGGTCGTGGTCAAATATGTTTTTATTTAAATAAGCTTATCATAAGAACTTTCCGGACGTGTGAAGAATAATATCTCGCCCTGTACCAAGTGTCGTAAGAGGCGACTCAGGTACCAGAATTAGGTAAATTTATGTTAACAATATAATGAATAAATATTTTAAAATTAATTACATATATTCATACGTTCCTGTGTTTACATCCAAAAATAAAACTAATCCCGACCACAAAGTCTAAAATGTATGTTCATATAAAAAATAAACAATGATTAACCCCAGGCGTGGGTATAGGCATATTCTGCCCAAATTTACAAAACCAATATGAGGTTTACTCGTGAATCATGGATATGAGTAATCCTCCATTTGAAGATGAGATCCGATATTATCATTGTGAGCCTCACAAAGGAAAAATGGTTTCAATATCTGAAAATATTATCATGTAAATGGCGCTAGCATGATCGATGGTAGGTTTTAGGTTTAGGGATTTAATTTAACGACACCTGTGGTGTTTTGTCCTGTAAAGCGATAGTTAATACTTCAATTTAAAATGTAAGTACATAATTGAATACAAATCATCCATACTAAAAATTTTTAGTATGTGTAACGTTTCATGGCTTATCTGTGTTTTTTGGAATATAGCTAGTGGGTTTGTCCAGGCATAGACTTTTAATCTCTTTTAAAGAGTCAGTAACATTATAATCCTGTCTGCAATGACGCGTACCTACTCTACCTACTACTCAATCCATCATTAGCTAGTCATCTGTTCGGAACGCTATTGATGAAATGTGCATCGCTTGTATCCTAGCTTCAGAGAATATTTTCGGTCCTGGATTGAATTTCTGGCGGAAAGAAATAATCTTTTACAGCTTATAGCAAGACAATTTGCAAACAGTTCTCGTGAGGCAAATGATGTGTACACATCATTTGCCTCACCACCAAATAGCAGAGTTCACATTGCCGTTTTCCGGTCTGATGGTTGATTTGAGTGAAATTACTGGGTAATCTAACTATCGTCAAGTCAGAAAGTTGGCAACACGCTAGTGATATCCTTGTGTTATTACAAGCGTCAATAAGCTGCTATGATGTTTACTATCACCCGGACTGTATGCGTGTCGACCTGGTCTAATAAAAAAAATATCTTATCTACACGAAAACGACTACGTTTAATTGATATCAAACGCTTTAGAACCCATATTGCGTGGCATTAATATAAAAGTTAAAATGCGAGACATTTGCCAGTTTTAAGCTGTGTAATTAAAATTTTCATCCGAACGTCCGAATGCTCCAACTATAATCCTGCGCCGCACCCGAGTCACGTATGTGTGACGCAATATTTGTGTTTCATTTTGCGAGCTAACGATGTTTTTAATCCTTCGCAGTGGCGCCCATTATTATCGCGGGCCGAGCGCATCGGCGTGTGCGGCGGCCGCGATGGGTTTAACCTGAACAGGCGTGTATTAAGGATTTACAGACCGACATTTAGTTGATTCCAGACGAAAGTGATTGATTGTCGTCATTCAGCTTACGAAGCCGAAAGATCCGATCTACCACTGCCACTATAGCAGACGCAGAACTTTCACTGAGCATAGGCCTCATAAAAAAGGAGGGAATTTTGCCGATAATTGCAGCGCTAGGCTAACATGCTGCCCATACCCGCTCTGCTCCATTTTAGCTATACTGCTGCGAGTAGATATGCAACCTGAATCGATCCGGAAGGTATCGGATCCGGTGCCTCTGCCACCTTTTTAGCTATTAAATAATCTTAATAAATAGCAATATATAGAGGAAAGGTTGTATTTTTAAACGAAAGAATTTGGATAATTATTTCATCATTACATCCATTATTCTTGAGTAACATACAGATCCCGATAAAAATTTCAAATTTTTTGATCCAATTTACTGGTTAGTTTTTCTCTCTTATCATTTTTTTAAATAATTACAATTATAAGATACAGAAGAGAAGACATTTTCTTCTGTAAGATTTTCGATTATGGGTTAGATCATGGGTATAAGATTTCAAGTATGTTATCAGTTTTTAAACCTTAAGGTACCAGTAAAGTAGAATAGTACCTCCCTCTGTACCAGAAGTCGTATGAGGCGACTAAGTACCTGAGCACCTGTGTAGCTCGAATGTATAGGGTCGGGATGGGCAACAGCATCCCCGTCGCAAAAGTTGCGCTATGCGGTTGCCAACCCGCATGCCCGGAACGGCAATTATGGGCAAAATTCCCCCTTTCTTCGGGAGGTCTATCTAGCAGTGGACTTACACTGGCTGTAATGATGATCAGATTTCTATAAATGTTTATAACAATTATCCCGCGCGAGGCTGGGACGGGACGCTAGTATCATATAATCATAATAGGTCACGAGATAAAAGAGGAATTGACAATGCCATTATGGGCAGGTATAGTAGCAATTGTGGACAGTAGCTTTACCTTGTAACGAGGATAATTTTGTGCATTTCTGCCCTATTCTGCTTTTAAGCTATGATATTATATGTAGTGATGCCGCCATCTGCCATTTTTACATAAACTGCTTTTGATCTCCAGGGTGTGCCTGAAAGATTCGATATAAAACAAAGCGGGAAGCTCTATTGTAATAAAACATTTTTTAAATGGCATTAAAACAGAAAAATGCCTTTTGTCATCTCTTACCCTACCGATGTTTTTATTAACAATAGACAGTGTTCCTTTGTCGTGAAAGCTATAATGAAGTCATGACTTCATTATCGCTTTCACAGCAAACGTTGTTCTTGAAAACGTTGAAAAGAAAACTGTAAAAGTTATACAGCCAGCGTTCAATGTAAGAGTAGTTATTTAAGAGTAGGCTGCATTATAAGATATACTCCACAATATATCTGCATCCAAGCTTATCTTGACCTGGTGTTGAGCCTGTATTTTCCTTTTCAATATTTACTATGGCCGAGCCCGAGCCTACGTTAGAGGCACTCCGAGCAACAATAACGGGGCATCATAGTTATCAAACTCAAATATTAGTTCAAATTTGTGGTCAATAAACTGAAGATGAAATAAAACTTTGATACTTCGCAAGCGGGTAATTTCACTGTGACGTCGGTAATATATAATAATGACATATATGTATACCCATCAACAACATAGCAGCCGCCGAACGTCCACTAATGGACATAGGCCTCCCCAAGAAAGGAGGTATTTTGCACCTATATCCCGCGCTGGGCAGCCGTGATAACAATCGTAGAGCATAGATACTAGTGGATATGCTAGTGGATATGTAGATATTAGTGGATATGCTGCCATCTGTCGGTGTCGGTTCCTTAGTCGCCTTTACTCTGCCGGTACCCTACAGCGATTATATATTATCAGTATTACAGAACAACTTGATGGTTTTAACTTATTACCATCTAATTTGAAATTATTACTGCAATTCACCAACTTACTAATATCATTAGGTTATTCATTAATCATGATTTAATATTTGATAACGGGCCTGATGGCGCAGATGGTTGTGATCCTATCTTGTGCGGCCAAGTTCATGGGTTCGATCCCCAACCAGGACAAATATTTATAAGATGATATTTGTTTTTTTTCTGTGTCTGGTAATTAAATATATGTATTTAAGTATTATATTAGTGATTCCTTTGTTCTGTGTTGTCTGTAACACAAGTGCTTTAAGCGACTTATGAAGGAATCAAATCAATATATAAGATGTTATGTGTATTTATTTTATTTCACTACTTATTAATACTTGATGGCCATGATAGAAAAATTTTAGATTTGGTGGACATCGTGGCGATTAATAGTGTTTAAATATGATATTACAGGCTACTTATATTTAATACAGTAGTCTAAAAGTAGTTTTTTCAGATAGTAAACATATTTAAAGGATTATTGAAATTGTGTAATCCTTTACTTTTAATAAATTCATTTGGAAGAATAAAATTATAAACTATTCAGTTCACACAGTACAGCAATTCATACTATACATTGCGGAAAATATTACTGGCTTTTCCTTTTTGAAAAATGTTTGCTAGGGAAAATTAAAAAATAAAAATATATTTTAAAGCTAAGTTTGTGGTAGATAAATATAGCCAAGCCCGAGTATGACTCTATTATTTATTTATTTAACCATATTTTTCCAGTATAGTAAAAAAAATCAGATATATATAGTTTTTTTAATTATTCTAACCGCGAGTTGCCCTTAGTCCGCCCTGTCTCCATAATTTTGATGTAAGCTATTCAGTCCATATTTGGATATGAATATGCAGTATTATAAATTGACCGATGAATTTTAAAATACCTATTTGATTTGAAGGCCTTCTTCGAATGACCCTTTGAGTGCCAGATTAAAATGCCTGTAAAAAAAGTCTTTGTTTTATTATTTTATCTAAATCTAAAATTATATGTATATTTGGTGACGTAATTAACTGCTGGATATTATTAAATTAAATGAAGTAAATGCTATAATTTGAAAGTTATGGTTTAAAAGTTATGGGCCCTACCATTTATTTAAGAATTTCATCTGAATATCTCTCATTAATTGACGACCCCATAGAGCGGCAGCAATCGCGCTTTAGTAGCCATCGTTGAGGATAGTACGAGTACATTTGCAAAAAAGAGGTACTAAGTAAGACTGGCCGTACTAGTACAAGGGTGGGGGTCCTGTTTGTTCGGGGGACAGAGCTACGAAAATAATGCGAGGCTAGTATTTACGATTGCGTAATGACAGGGGCGACTGAGGTATTTACAAAAGTGATGTTCTGGGGCGGGAAAGTATATTTATAATAATAAAAATATTTACAACTCGGTTTAGGTCGGGTCTTACCCGACTCCGAGATAATTCGCCTAAAGCACTTGTGTTATAAATATAATCGTAATACTTAAATACATATTTCACCCCCAGACACAGAACAAACAAACATTCTTCATATAACTGTTTTTTTGGACTTCCATCTTCTCCATCAGCCCATTTATAATATAATACACTTAAGAGTTTGTATTGAGAAACGTGTGGATCCTCCTTTATCACATAAATTAAAGATTGTAGTTGAAATTCGGCACTTCAATTAAGCGTCAGAAGGACGCGATAAAAAGTGAAATCCATGCAAAAGAGTCACGAGTGGATAGCAAGCCTAATATAAAACAAACTCTTTTCTCAGGTGGTTAGCTAGCATAGGTAATATTAAACAAACCCTTCGCGCTGCGTCTTTCTTCCTGGACGCAGTGAAGTCATTAGTTATCAAACGGTTTTTCATGGTGTTACAATGTGGAGTTCAGTAGTTGACTCTTACAAATATTAAGACAGATTAGTTATATAAATAGATCCCTAAATTGACCTTAAGTTTATCAGATCATGAAGATTATTTCATCAAAATGATTAATCTTAATAAGCCTTTAAATGCTGTAGTTACTGAACAGATGTATTGGCAATAGCAGAATATGGTTTTGCAATGAGGGTAGCTGCCCAACCCTGCCTGTTATATTAGAGTTATACTTATATATATTTAGACTAAATAAACCTACCGCCTTCTGTCGATATTAACTTCGTCGCTGCTAACGGCGCTCTATTCCAAAGATACTTTTATTTACCTTTTTTAGGGAGGCCTTTACCCAGTAGTGGACCTCCAATGGCTAATATAATTATGATGATGACGAATAAGGAAATTGCACTAACTTTTACTGTGTGATGTTCGTTTTTAGATAGGAAAACCTGCTAACACTTGATATGGTTACGTGGCGTCGGGAATTGACTACCAAATAGACTAATAGAATTGACTGCCAATACAAACATAAAAACTTAATATAACTTTTAGTGCCTGTTTTATAACTGATAACCAAGCGTTGAGCAATAATAGACATGCAAACTTAAAAATACTGCCCGTTTTTATCAAACTCCGTCCGAAACCGAACTCCGTTTAACGAACGTTGCTTTATTTGTATCGATCAGAATATAGAATATTTTTTTCAAATAAATGAGTTTTACACTTAAAAGATCATTGAATATCCTGATAAGCAAGATAATATTTAGTACTGGCAACGCTCCGTTATTTCACTGATGTAGTTTCTATTCCGTCGAAATGTAGTGATATATCTTATGTTATTCGTTAATAATTATGTACATACCTATCTAATTCTCTGTTAGTGAAAGAGCTTTTGAAATCGGTAGAGTAATTCTCGAGTTTAATTGTTCCAAACGTAAACAAATACTTGCGTAGTTTAATTGTAGGTTAAAATATTTTTTTAAATATAATATAGCTTAAGTCACTTAATAAAAATGAAACTTTCCTATGTGGAAAGAATTTTAAAAATCGGTTCGGTAGTTTTTGATTTATTTTTTATACATATCTACAAATCGTTCCTTTTTATCATAATAGTGTATGTAATTAGTATAGTTACATGTAGATACCTAATTTTAGCGCTGTAGGTACCTTTAAATACAGAACTTTTTAACTCAAACTTTGTCTTCATCTTTCACATGCTTACTTATACCGATTGAGATTTGTTCATTTCCAAATAACATAGCTGCAATAATAAAAGCAAGATAGTAATGACAAAATCAGAAACAAGCAAGAACATTTGCCTCATTTTTACAGAATAATTCCAGTCTAGCTCTAGAAACAAACTGCTTATTCTAGTTCCATTCCATCTCGACTCTATATCCTCATGCAAATGAAACCACTGGGCTGAATAAATAAAGCACCCGTTCCGGAACACTGACGAAAATCGACAGCGGACTAATATGGTAATGATACCTTGTTGCTGTCTGTGAGATCCCTTGTATTGCAATACACTCTATTAATATTAAAAAGTTTATAGAGGGTCATGTGTATTTTTATTAATAATAAATTCACATAACTGACCTGACTCCGAGATAAGTCGGTTAAAGCACATCGGATGTCAGACAACAGAGGAATCACAAATATAGGTAATAATTAAATTCATATAATCAATACCCACACCCAGATAAAGTACAAATATTATAATATAAATATTTGTGAAGATGAAATCATAACCATCTGCGCCTGCGCGTTTGTTACTTTATCGCAATAAAACTACGGTAAGGCCTTTTATCAAACTTCGTATTACTTGGGTCAAAACATATGGACTCATCAAAACTAGTGGATGATTTTTAATGTAAGTAAATTTAGCACGTTTATGCTATACCATTGTAAAACTTTATAATTATATAGCATAATAGGACCTCACTAAGAGGCACAATTGATACAGGGGCTCGCCTACTTAAACTACGTAAGTACTGTGTTCAACGAATAGAGGCTGGGCAGGATCCTAGAATCTTTATTCTTCAGTTTATTAATGAACTAACAGCGCCCCGCAGTTTCACCCGCTTAGTTCCCGATCCGATAAAATAATAAAAGTACCTAGCCTATGTTCCTCCTTATAATATCAGCTATCTGCCAGTTAAGTCCCATTAAAATAGGTCCAGCCGTTTCAAAGATTAAACAAAAGAAAGAGACATTATTTCCTTTTTTATTAAGTGAAAAGCTGCTAATTTGAAATTATAAATTCACACTTCAATTTTTTTATCTGTAAAGATTTATAAACAAGTCTATATGAACAAACATTACCTACATACTACTTTAGGCACGCTATCTCTCTCATGTTTGCGACTTATGGCACTTTAGTGCAGTAAACCAACCTAACCAATCAGCTAGAGACCTTGGAGCTCCGTACCCATCGTTAACAATAAGCCGATCGGTTCTGCTAGTTGTAGAACTACAAGTACCTACTAATTGTGCGAGGTGAGGCGCCCGGTGATCTCCAACTAAACTACATAACAGCTCGTTCCCACTTGTCGGGTGTCGGATCCGTATATTAATCGGAGGTTGTAGTGGCACAGCAATGTATATGAAGCCATGCACACTTATCGGAAACCGATTTTGTGTCGGATCCGAGAAATGTCGGGTGGTTTGCCAGCCCTCTGCGCCTGGAAAAAAATCGTGTCGGATCTCGCTCGCCTATGATGAAGAATGGCGCTGTTCACATTTGTCGGATGTCGGAGCCGATAACTCTTAACGCAGTCTCTAAATCTTGTATATTATATTATATATATAATAGTTTATACTCACTGATATGAATGGTTGAAAAATTCTAAAATAATTGAAAAACTTAATTTCTACACACCTCAATGTTGTTATTAAATTCTGAAATGTTCCCATTGGGTGCACCCAATATTTTCTTTCTTTGTCTGTCTTTCCTGGTTTTCTTTATAAATAATAATACATCACAACAAGAAATTCGTTGACGTGCACTATAACTTCGCGTAGAATGTTTAAAATTGACACTAGCTTCGACCGTGGCTGACATCCGATTAATATACGAATCCGACACCCGACAAGTGGGAACGAGCTCTAACTTAAACGAACCAACCTCAACACAGACACTACATGACAGAACTCTGGCGAAACTGCCATGGTTCTGGCATTCGTGCCATGGCACTGTCGGTTAGACTAGTCTCTGAAACCGCAGTACTTATTTACTTAATATTACAGACAAAGCACCTGTATTTTTGAGAATATCTGCTTGGGGTCCTGAAGGAGGTCTATTGTGTGTACTTTTCTAAGACAGTTAAAACTAATATAAAATAATTATTTTAAATCTTAATTACAATATTAGATACTACGTAATCAAAAACACTGGAGCAAAAACTTACGTAGTACAAGTAAATTTGAGAATTATATATTTGTTTAAAACTATTTCTTAATAAATATTTTTAATCCTGTTCTTAGTAAGTATATTATTTTCGCATATTTCCGATAAATTAGTTACCTAAAAAATATATTTTATGCATGTTCCATATTGTTATTGAAACTTCGAATTTGTTCTAGTACAAACGAGTTTAGTATCTAAATCAAGTGATTAAGACATAAAGTAAGACAAGATATAAAGTTTTTATAAATTTACTCAATTTATTATCTTAATTTTAAACACATTTAATATGAATAATTTGGTTCAGAGGGATGGTGCGGGGGGAACGGAGGATGGCCAAACGGCGGCGGCCCACGAGGAGGGAATTGCGGTCGGAAAGAAGGAGGCGGTGGCCTCCAGGGTGGAGGAGGTCTTGCACCTGGAGGAGGCGGGGGCCCGAAACCAGGGGGACCAAATGGTGGTGGTGGGAAATGATGGAAGGGAGGTGGGGGCGGTGGTGGCCCTGGAGGAGGTGGCGGCCCAGGAGGAGGCATTGAAGATGGCGGCGGGGGCGGTGCGGTCATAGGCAGAGGAGGAGGTGGTCGGGCACCCATAGGAGGCCCAGGGGGTGGCATTGGTGAGGGCGCAGGCGGTGGGGGCGGCGCCATTAAAACTGGTCCCATCATTGTTGGTGGGGCGTCTGCGAAAAGTTGATGAGGACGATCTGCGTGTGATAAAGGATTCTGAGCTGCAAGCAACCTGAAAGCAAAGATTTAAAATTTTGATTATATGAATTTGGAATACAAACTTAACTTTAACTTACTTCACTAAGTTAAATTCAGATTTAATAAAAATTTATTTACACACTATTCTGGGTAAAAAGATTTCAATTGTATTTTGTTCAGGCATACAATTACTTCCGCATTGTTCTAGACTACCTATTCTTTGTTCTATAGGTTTGATAATAATAATATAAGATAAATTAACTATTTAAGATAGATAATATTAGTTTAGATGTTTTTATAAGACCAAGTCTACTAACAAACATACAGTCCGTGTGATAGTAAGTGTCACCGCAGCCTATAGATAGATGCTCGTAATATCACAAAGATATTTTTAGCCCTTTGCACACTTTTTTGTAGATATCATGTGACATTACCCAGTATTTTCACTGTCTCTCTCACAGTTCAAACCAGATCACAGCAATGACACCACTGCTCTTTTGTGGTAGAAATAAGTGAGTCATCATCCTCATGCAATTATACATTTTCTATATTATAAATATAAGAGTATCTCTGTCTATCTCTCAGGCTGTTACATTTTTACAGCTACACCAGAAAACCTATTTTGCCTAAATTTTGTTGTGCTTAGCATGAACCAAATGAACAGGGAACATTAAGTCAAAGCAAACTCATTGGTGAAAAACGATAGATATTAGTAGAATATTAAATTCTATGCTTATGACAATTCAGTTTTTTTAAGATCAAAAATTATACTAAGCATTAGTGTAAAACTAAAACAACTAAGGTGTCATACCAAAAATTCTGGCAAAACTAGATAAGGCTTATCTGAATTTAACATACTTATTGAGAAACAATTACCTTTCGGCAGCAGAGCCGTGCCTCTCTCCTTTGACGTCCTTCTTGAAAGCATATGATACAGATATTGGTCTGTTGCAAAGGTACTGGTTGTTCATCGCCTCTATAGCGGCATCAGAAGCCTCAAATGATGCGAAGTTTATAAATGCAAATGCCTTGGAGTTGCCAGTCTCAGGATCTCTCATCACCTGAAAAAGGGTATGTAAAAATATGAGTTGTACTAGTTCAAAAACAAATAAATATATACCTGCATATTTATAAAAAAAAATATAGTTATACTTTTTATAACAGTTTATTGCAGACCTAATACAGAGTACACCTAGAAACTAAGCTCTCTTTCGTTAATTCTATTAGGAAACACTACTCCACTGCTGGATAGATCACAGTCCACAGCTTCTCCAAGAAAGGTTTATTGCCGCACTAGGCAAGAGTGTTGGCAATTGTAGAGCACAGCTTCCGCGAAGGGAATGCTGCTGCACATCCCCGCTCTGTACATTTGAGCTACACTGTTCCGTTGGATTTACTGCCATCTATCGGTTCTGGTAACTTAGTCGCCTCTTACGACACCTGGTACAGTGGAAAGTACTATTCTACTCTGCCTCTATAAACTTTGTTTGTATAAAAGAGATGTATTTATTTTAACAAAAAACACTTTTGAAGCTTATTTAAGTTTGTAGTGATGAAAAATATTATGAACAATATAATTATATTGCTTGAGATAAAATTTAATATATAGTCACCTTAGGTGTTTGTAATATAACTCCAAACGCAGAGAAAGTGTCATACAACAGCTTTTCATCCACCTCAGGGTCCAAGTTCCCAATAAAGACATTGGCTCCCACATCCAAATTCTTCTGATGTGCTGATGCTTTATTAACTCTTACTGGTTTTCCATAAAGTTTTATCATGTTCATAACCTGCAAGGAAAATCAGTGTATTATGTATTAAGCAAAATGCTATTTTGGAAGAATTCAGAAAACATAAAGCCAGCTAAAAACATGAAGTCCAAAAGAATAAGCTAAATTAATAATTGGGGCTGGCAGAGACAACAACAGTCCAGCAGTGACCTAGTATTGAAAATATGAAATTAGTAGTACAAATAAGTTAACAGCTTACCTTTATTGCATAGTCAGCATCTTCTTCACCCATAAATTCAACAAATCCATAACCCTGATGAGTCTGTGTCACACGATCTTTGGGCATATGAACATTAACTGCAACAGGTTTAATGCAAAAATCATCATATCAGCGATAAAAAGTCCAGTCACACATAAAACTCCCCAAGATAAAGGATTTTTACCCATTATTGCCATAAATAACAATAGTAGCACACTAGGGCCTAATAGTGCAGACAACAGTAACCCTATTCAGTGAGCTAAAGGTTGAGGGTTTGATCCCCACTCAAAGACAAATATTTATGTGATAAATATTAGTATCTGTTCTGTTATTTATATGTATTTAAATATTATATTTTTAATTTCTCTGTTGTCTGATATCTGGTATACATCAGAGCATCTGGTAGCATCAGAGTCTTTAAGCCGTCGGCTCAGGTCCGGTCAACCTAGAGAAAATCTAAGGATGTTGATGTTGTGTGGATTAGTTCTTAAACTTAAAAGATGTCCAGATGGAAAAAAATTGTTTATAATAAAAATAAAAATTGTGTTTCCTGCTACATTTTTTTTAACTTCGAAACACTACTGTTGTATGGTGCAATATTATAATACCAAAGTGATATTGAAGAATAATAATAACATACCAACAGGACCAGCTTGCACAAATAGTTCCCATAGTAGAGTCTCGGAGACCCTGTCATCAAGCCCACCAACATAGATTGTGGCATCTGTAAATAAAGTGCACAATTTTTATTTATTATTTTATTGGAATTATGTGTTTCATTGAACTGTCTTTTTTTATAGACATAAGTAAATGTTTATTGGTAAGAATATTAAACTTTTAACGCCAAATATCTATTGAAAATACTTAATACAAAATATTTACAAGACAAGGTAACATGTAACACTACTCAACAAATAACAAACTTTTTTTTTATCTGAGTTCCGACTATATGATTATAATTCCTTGTTACTGACCTAATACAAATATGTAAATAAGATTTTTACATCACATCTCATTTTCAAGATAAATTAAATTAGTAAAAAATACGATTTTCTTACAAAATAAAGCTAATCCGTTAGGTTTTATTGATGCTTTGATTGAAAAGGCGAAGTTTTCTTGGTGCCGCTGGCTTTCCTCTTGTAGTGAGATCCTGGAGTTTCTCTAACAAGGCTCCAACAGTAATCTGCGAGCATAGTGGGCTCCCATATTTTCGGGGAAAAAATCCAAGTGCGAATGAAGGAAATGTAGTTTTAATGACATATTACATCCCATTTTGTGATAACAGTCCAACATCAGTTTAATTTGTTGGCGAAAGTCAGCGGATTTGTTGTTACCAAGAAAATTCTTTGTCACATCAATAAAAGCATCCCATGCTTGTTTTTCAGTATAGTTCAGAGTAGATGTAAAAGACGAATCTTCAATCAGCTTTCTTATGTCCGGACCTACGAATACGCCCTCTTTGATTTTTGCCTCACTAAGCTTTGGAAACTTTTGCTTAAGAAATTGTAATGCAGGACCATCTCTTTTTAAGCGTTCTACGAATTAGCGCTTTCGAATTAGCGCTATAAGCAAGTGGCAAAGATGGTAACTTATTTCCATTATGCAGTAAAACTGCTTTTAAGCTAGTTTTTGAAGAATCTATAAACAGTCTCCATTCTGTGGGTAGATGATTATGACCAAGTTGAGACAGCAATCTATCCACATCAATGCAGAAAACTAAACCATCTTCTTTAGAAAGGTATGGAACTAGTGAACTATGTATTTTTCGATAAAAAGTTACTTTTATGTCAGGTTCACACAAATTCCATTGTTGTAATCTTGAAGTCAACAATTCTGCTTTAGCAATGGGTAAATTCAAATCTCTTACCAGATCACTAAGCCCGTTTTGGTTCACAAAAAGTGGCTTCGATACGTTATTATCCTCAGGAGTAAAATCCTTTTTGTCACCTTTTTCGCTGTCTGTCGAAGTATCGCTTTCTAAAGTATCTGTTTCCATTAAGAATACCGGGGCCATGGGTACAAGTAGCTGGTCAGAATATGGCTGAGGTTTCTTTATGGATGACACATCGGCATACTTAATACTTCGTTTAGATTTCCCAGAAAACCTCTTTAAATGTGTTAAACAGAAGTAACAATCCACGGCATGATTTGTTGGTTCAGTCCATACCATCGGCGTAGCAAATGGCATTTTTTTAACTCTTCCATTGTACCAACCGTTCAAATTCGTATAACACCTTAGACAGCACATTTTAGGAACCCACGTCTTATCTTGATTTTTCCCATCACGGTCAAAATAGGCTAAGTACCACTGTTTAATTAGGTCAGAAAGATGAAGTTTTTTTTTGGATGTTGGCGTAAATTCGCCACAAATATAAAAAAATACGTTAGGACTGTTAACACATACGCGTGACATTTTCTAGTTTACCAATTGAACTAACGTTTAAAGTAAGTTTTGCTTGTAAAACAATCGTATTTTCGAAATACCCGCAATATAAAAATCAAAAATACGTCAAAAAGTTAAAATTCATATTTCTCAATTTCTAGGCGTGATATCGAAATAAAATGCCTACATATATTTATTATTAGTCAACATCGATATGAAACAATATGAGCCAAATCAGATATTTTTTTAGTGCTGAGTAGTGTAATTATTAAAGATCAAGAAATTATATTAATCGATATATATATATATATACATAGTATAATTTAGTACCGACTAAATATTTCAATATTGAAAAAAATATACATCAATTAAACATATTTCACGCTAAATTATTAAGTTGTTTGTACGTATGCATAACCTCAACGATTATTGCGGCTCAAGAAAGCAAAATATACGTTTTGGTATGTTTAAATGATTGACTATTAATTAATTGATCATTTTCATACAGTAAAAATATAGAAGGATTAAATGCAACATAATAGTAACTTTTAAATATTGTATTTGTATTTACCTTGATTTCTTTCAGCAATTGGTCCTGCTGCCATTTTGACAATGACATTGACAAAAAAATAAAGCGTCGGCCAGTGAAAATAAACGTCTAAAAATTATTTTAATTTAATAATAAAAATATTTTTTTATTCCTAAATGTGGTAAACACTTCCTACTCTGCGTTGATAGTAAATTAGAATAAGCAGCCGTAAAGTAGTATCCTTATCTGAAAAAAAATCTATACTCTTACTTACTTACGGCTCTACAAGAAGAGATACCGGTATTTCTCATTTATTCATCTGTATGTGTTTTGGGAATGGTTTATTTATATTTTAAGAATATCCCCTAAAGGCCTAAAGAACAATATGAACCATTACGCACTATTCATATTCGTCATTAATCTATAAAAGCAAGACATAAAGTTCAAATTTGACTGTACAAATTTAATACAATTAGATATGTTTATTGTTTATTTGTTGCCCACCGTACTCTGTCAACTTCAGCATAATAACGCTGGGACAGTTGCTGTGCGCCGAACACTGCAGTTCTTGTATAAGCTGTTTATGCAAACAATTCAAATTGGTACAAATGCCACTAAATCGTTAAATAATATCGTCTAATACATTTTGTTTACAGACGACATACTCACTGAGCACGTAGAAATTGATATATTTGCCAATAACTTGATGAATCTTTTGACTTTTATTTAGGAGATCATAAATAACATGTCAACATCACAATATAGTAATATTGATCATTTGTATATATAGATCTTTTAATATCTAAGAAGTAACTTTATTCTTTAACGATTAATTATGGAAATAATGGACTCCACCATTTGCCCTATTTACAGGACGACTCTTCCATGGACTTGCGTAAATCTCGATCTCGACTCTCAGAAGTATCTTATTTTCGACGATTTGAAAAGATTTTTGAATCGGCGAGGCCGCGCAAGTGAATACGACGTCATAACGAATTGCAGTCTTATAGATAATCCTCTTGTGAGTAAGTAACATCTTATTGCGTAAACCTATGTAAAGACTAGCCAATTAAGGATAAGGCCCAATTTCAAACTTCTTTAATATTTAGTCCGGAGACTTTGTGTTATTGATCCATGGAATGGGAGGATCGAACATTTTAAATACGTCTATCTCGAGGCTTATGCCTCGTACACTGCATTTAGTGAATCATAAATCATCTAATTATGTAAGCTTTTAGAAGCAAAGCTACCTTGTTTTTTGAACGATGAAATCATAGACAAAGCCTTCTAAGAGAAAACACTGTCGCGGGCTATTTTGTCAACAAACAGAAATGTCAAATCAAACAAAAACAAAATTTTCATTCGTTCATTCCATTCTTGTGTGAACAGTGAGATTTCTTGTATTCAGAGCAGCACAAGAATTATTTTTTTGAATAAATAATTTATTTGTTTCTGATATCATGCAGAGTGCTTCAGACGTAATATCGTCTTTGTTTTGGTTTAAAGACGACTCCGATGAAGATGATCAAGAACCACACGTAATAGAACAGTTTGTGCAAAATGTTGAAGACTTTAGTTCGCAGTACGGAAGCGAAATTAGTGTTTCTTACACAGCATTCAACCTACGAGGGCCGCCTTCCAATTTTCCTGACTATGGAGACTATCCTCAAGCCTTTGTTATGGTCTGCAAATTCTTAAATTTCTTATGACTTTTAAATAGATATTTTGTTTTAGATAGATCACAGTATTTATAGACTTGATAAAATCGATAAAATTAGACGCAGATGTTCAGATACTTATGTTTAATAATAAAACTATAAAATAGCTAATACCTAATAGGTACCAATTAACTATTTAACTTGAGCCTTATTTTTCAGTCTAGAAACTTGTGCACCCTTATGTCTCCTATTTGTGTAATTTTGTTAGGTGTATATACATACTATTTCAAACTGAAATACTATAATTTTATGTATATATATATTCTCCATCTTAAAGAGAACCTATGGCACATGGTGGGAAGAAGCTCCTTCAGCTCAAGAAGATTACATGCCTCAAAATAGCTGTCAAATAACAAGTCAGGATTTTGTTGGTGAGTGTCACTTGTCACTGCTCTTAGTTTCATGCAACTATATTTTAAGTACATGGTAATTGTCTACTAAATTTTAGCCATACACTTAGATATATAATCAGTTTCTCAGTACAGGAAATCTTTAATATTACATATTGAATTTTTTACTTGTATTTTATCTTTGTTCATTTTTCTTGATTTGTAAACGATAACATTTTCGGCAGAAGTGTCTTTTGAACGTGCAGTCTATCCAATGGAGGTATCAGTGTTTGAGACCTACAATCCAGGGGCTCTTGTAAGAATCTGGGCCCGTGGACCTTCTACCTGGTTCCTGTTATGGGAAGGTGAACCTGAATATGTTGGAGATACACCAAGAATCTTCAGCCCTGAAATAAGACAGATGAATGTTCCTACTAGGTAAATTGCTTTCTCTGTTTGTTTAATATTTATACAAATATAAAGTTTAATGGATTATTTATACAAATTAATTAAAGCCAACTTTTTTATAGGTGTTGTTGCTTTATTATTTAATATATTATTCATAAAATATATTTTTTGAAATGAATGAATGAATGAAAATTTATTTTAGTGGGTATTTAAAAAAAATATATGTTTTATGTCTAAACAGTCCTATTATTAAGAGAAAAAAATAATTTGTATTTTTTACATCAGATAAAAAAAACAAAACATATCAAAGCATTATACATGTTGTGTATTCAATCATCTGAATTTTTGATGTTTTGTTGTAACAACAGAATTTGGTAAAGGCATTGTTGAATAATTCTGATATATGAATGAAATATAATGCATTAAAAAGGTCATGTGTAAATTATTTGTGGTCAAAGAGGTTTCAATTTACATTCCTTGTTCAGAAATTTTAAGGCAGAACTAGAACAAACTAAATTTTATGAAATTTATAAATTGTTTAATGATTTTTAAGTACATAGTTTCAAATATTAAAGTAATTTATTATTTAATAAATAATAATAATTGTTGATAATTTTTACATTCTTGTTACAGAATCTTACGATTGGAATTCAATCATAGGCTACTACCATATTATACGGAGTTAGATGCTGTACTACTCAAAGGAAGAGAACCCCCAAATATAGTTCGCATGAAGAATAACTTTTCATATTCATCACCTTTTTACAAGAAGACACAACCGGTTGTTGAAAAAGGTATGTAAACAATATTTTTACAAACATTTAATTATAACTTATGTAGAATCCAAAACGTTTAAACTTTCTTTGAAATTACATAATTTTCGAAGTTACATTAATCATAGGTGTGCAGCAGTGCTTTTGCTCTCATTATATTCTTTATGAAGTTACTTTCAAAAATTCAAGATAGTATGATCGAGCCACAAGTAAACAGTTGTTAGGTTAGGTGAAATGTAAGTGTGAAAATAGATGTAAAACTTCAGCATGTTTATTAGGCCATTTAATAAATTTAATTATGCGAATTTAATAATACATATTCTATACACGGGAGGTCTAAATCATTGTTCAACATTATAATAGATGTAGGACTTCCACTGCTGGACATAGGCATACAAGGTAAAATAATTTCCAACAATACTGAATTTATGCATCCTGCGCCCTTCGGAACCTATGGATTTAGCCAGATTGCCTGTTGTTGGTAGACGTCCTCCGATACACTTTCCGGTCATTGGTGTATCTAAGGTTAATTTTCAGCTGGGGCGGCAGCCCCCTGACGAATCACGGCTGATGCAATGTCGCACTCACTCACGCTGTTGACACTCATTGTAGGTACAATTTTCGTTTCAAGTCGTTAGCTCAACGCCCACTTGGCTCCCGATCCTCTATATACGCCTATGTTGCCGGTGCGTGGTCTCCATTCCTAAATCTTACGTCACCATCAGCCGGCATTTCTGTGTGCTAAAACCACAGGATCGCGCTGGACATAGGTTACATACAACAGGTCCTATTAGAGATTACTTGGGGAGGTTTATGTCCAGCAGTGGACGTTTTATGGCTGATATGATGATGATGATGAATGTTGGTAAAGCGCTAACTGTGACCGTTGCTGATAATTTTCTAATTGTGTTATATCTCTAGTAGTTTATTTACACCTCAGTATCAATTGCCGAGGGAAATATATTGAGACTGAATGCATGTACGAAAGACTAAAAGAATATTAAATCCAGTTTTGCATTTCATATTCTTTCTATGGTTACTGAATCTGTGATATTACAAATATATCAACATCTGTTTTTCGTGCGGTTGTGATTTAAGGAACTTTAAATAAAACCACATTGTCATATTTAGCGTACTTATGAATACGTAATTGCGACTTATTATTTCAAAATTCTATTTGTACAATACTAAAATATTTGCAGTACATATTGGCTTGAATTTTTTGTTGTAAGTATAATTGTTGTAAATATATATAGAATAATATATAACGCATGTGTTAATCGTCTTCTAAATTAAGTCTAAGATAAGAAAATTTGTTGTTGCTGGATTATTCTGATCTTGCGAACCCTAAAGGCTTCAGCCCTAATGTAATCACGACAATAGGTCGTCGCTCAGTAATGAAAGTACTGGGTAAATGTGACATAGTATCTTCAGTGCACAAGGTTGGCGACAGAGTAGTGATATCCTTGTGATGACAGTAGCGTATATAGGCTGCGGTAAAAACAACCAGTGCTTCGTAGTTTCACCCGCGTAGTTTTCCCTGTCTGTGAGAATATAGAGGGATAAAATATGGCTTATGTTACACAAGTAATTTACATAATCGACAACGATTATGTAACTTTTCATTAGTGAAAAAGTTTCTGATTAATTGCACACATCGTGCACAAATCATGTTTATATGATTCCATTTTGGATAGGGATCTCTATTTTTTTTAATATATAATTAGCCTGTTTCTTGGTGAAGATGTAGTGTTCTAAAGGTTAAATATTTTTTTTAAAAGCGGTCTAGTAGTATATAAATTAAATATCTCCTAACTATCAATCAATCCAATCTTACTTATTTTAATATTAAACATATAAAAGTCGTCTGCATAGTAATTGACTATTTCTACCGTCAAATAGCAATGTTCGCATTGTTGTGTTCCGGTTTGAAAGGTGAGAGAAGTAGTGAAATTACTGGGTAATGTGACATAATAACTTCATGTCACAAGGTTGGCAACTTGCTAGTGAATTATCACAAGGATATTGCTATCTCTGCTCTAAGGGCGTTACTGCAGCCTGTACATGTTCGTATTAATGAGCGTGTAAGTGACGCCTATTATGACGCCGACTAAAACCTAGCTTGTTTGTGAACCTGTGTGTGTGAAAATGTAAGTTTCATAAATAAAGTATTTTTATTTCGTGAAAAGCCTGCGTGATTTTAAGAGCGAGTCGTTAGTTTTCTGTATTGCCAGGCATAGTAGTGATCCTATCTTATGCGCCAGAGGTCCTAGATTCGATCCCCATCCAGGACAAATATTTATTTGATGATATTTGTGTTTGTCATGTGTCTGGGTGTTAAAAACATGTATTTAAGTATTATATTTGTGATGTCTGATGTCTGTAACATGTGCATTAAGCGCCTTACCACGGAGTCATGTGAGATGTTTTGTGTTAGTCTCCATACTCCTCCGAAACGGCTTGACTAATTCTTTTGAAATCCAAAGGTCTGACAATCGACTACTACCTATTTTTTATACCCCTAAGTGATAGGGGTTATCCAACCCTAACAAATTTTTAAATTTTTTGGAGAATTTATGAATAATTTTTCTTATAAAAAGAAAAATTTAGAGTTGTATGTATTTTTAATACCACATTGGTATTAAAAAATACATACAACTCTAAATTTCTACCCTTCTATCACCAACACCTATTTTTTAATAGTTGTTTTAGTCATTCAATCCTTTTATATTTTTACTTATATTATAAAGAGGAAAGGTTTGATTGTTTGTTGGTTTGTCTCAAATAGACTCCGAAACTAGGTACTGCACCGATTTGAAGAATTCTTTCATCCTTTTATCCCTGAGTGACATAGGCTATATTTAAATTTCAAAAATACGATAATGTATGATGAACCAAGTGATGTACTACAATGTTGTGGAACTTATCATTATTTACAAAAAACGTCGCGACATCATATCTATAACTATTATAGTTTCATAATAAGCGATTTTTATATAAACAAAATAATGACGGTATGAATCCCTATCAAAATAAATTATTTATTATTTAGGATCGCTTCAAAACCTTTATATAACTTTTCAAATTATTAGATTCTGATATACCATTCAAAAGATATTACGAGTTAAAAAAATTAATCTGCTGTTATATAAATATTTGATTTACATGAAATTATAACTTATGTAACATATTTATTTGGATATAGAATGTAAATTCTACCAAAAGGTAAGGAAAAATACTCTTCACTATATAGTATAAAACAGAGCCGCTTTCTCTGCCCCTATATTCAAATGTATGCATAGATCTTTAAAACTACGAACCGGTTTTTGATGCGTTTTTTTAACAGTAGGTATATGTATAATACATGCATAATATATTAGAGAAACACTGATAATTTCTAATGTGATTTCGAAAATAAACCTCATTTTTGCGATTACGTTGCAAACGCTGGTTGAATCCGTTGAAATAGATAAAAAACGTGCACCTTAAAAAGGTCTACAAAAATATATGTGTATTTCTTTGGGATAACCCACAATAACCATTTTTATCCTGATTGCACCCGGGCGAAGCAGGGGCGGGTCGCTTGTCATATATATGGCAGAGGAACGATTGTCGGGACAGCTAGTATTTACCAAAATGTAGAGTATTTCTCCCGGCTACATTTTAAAACAAATTCACTCCACCGTGTCTGTCTATCTGAACTAGATATTACTTAAAAACTAGGTGCTGGTTGGACTTGTATAGACTCGGGAATTGGCAGTGCTATTCTTTATGTGGAATAAATAAAATTGATCTCATAAAGTTAATTGGCTGATATGATTGTTGAAAATGAAATTCTCTGTAGTACCTTGAGGTATACAAGTTGTAGTATACCTCAAAGCACTATGCACTAAATATATATATATATATTTGAAAAAAAATGACATATGCTGGTATCATAATTTGCACACCATATGAGTACTACACCAGTTTTTCAGTTACAACAAAATGACACTTGACTCATTGCGATCTTGATCACTTGATCCATAGACGCATGCGAAGTTGTAGCAGAATATTTTCTGTGGGGCAATTCGCCCTCGAAATGTCTCGAAACCAGTTACAAAAAAGAAATTGAAATAATTAATTTGTTAGGTAAAATTGGTTGAATTATTTAAAATCTATTGTTATTTTCGAATAAATCAGCAGCTAACTGCTGTGCTCACATTGGCTTTATGGTCTTTACAATAAAATATTGCTACCAGGGAGTGGACTGGCACCAATTCTTCAGTTATTAGGAGGTACTTGTTAAGTGTCAACTGATCACGTCTCCCAAAGACTAGGCGAGATTGTGTAAGAACTTTTTTGTCAACACGATATCGAGGCCATCAAAATGAGCCTAAAAACATACTTACGTACGTAAGTAACAACATACGTAAAAACTTTGCATCACGAGGTACCCATAAACAATGGCGGAAACAGCAGAGTAACTTTAAGAAGTTTCTCGGGTTTTAAGTTCCGTGCCGAAGCCAACACTTGATTTTTTATTGTCGCTCACCTCCGTAAAATTAGCTACGTTTCCTACAGAGTAGCGATGAAATCGTAAAAATGATTAACTTCCTCGGCAACCGTTCTCAAGATTCTTCTTGATTGTCTATGTTTTATTAATTAAGAAGGATTGTTGATAAATGTTAATTAAAAAGTAGTCTTATTATGAGTATTAATATATAACTTCAGCTTGTTTCTTTTCTTAGAACAGTTTCTTCCTTGGCAATATAACAGATGTTCACGGCTAAGGTCATGTTCAATAGACGAGAAAACGCGCATTTACTTCCTGAGCTGATATAATTGCGATGCTTTACCACGATTATATTCATCCATTGTTTAAGTTTCCCAATAATTGATAAATATGTTATTATCTAATTATAATGGCAATAAGGTTATTATGACGTTAAACATATAGAGTGCTTATGGTTATTTTCAGAAACACTAATGCGACGTTAACAATTCTTATGTTTTTTAATTTTCAATATTACATCCAATTTTTCAAAACTATCATGTTTTTATAGTATGTAAATACTAGATCACGGTTAGGTCTCGGAATTCTACTCCGTCTATATTATAAAAAAAAGGTCCAACGTGTGTTGTGTCTAGCGCAATCTTGCGGTTTTAGTCAGATCGTATAAAATAATGTCGTTAATCAGCCCCATTGGAGATTACTTGGGGAGGCCTATGTCCAGCAGTGGACGTCTTGTGGCTGATATGATGATGATGATGTGACAATAATGAATCGGACTATTTATGTTTTTCTTTGAAGAATACACAGACATGTTTTTAACTTATAGATTTTTCAGGACAACTGTTAAATAAGATTATCGCGTCGAATCTTCACGAAAATATCGTAAGTCCACGGAACAATACTGCGCTGAGGATTGCGATCGACACGGGACCGCCGCTTGGGGATTTTGAACGGTTGCCGGTAAGTTCAGTTAATGTTTTTTTATAACTAACTAGTATTATAAATTCCCACAACATCTCATACTCTGATCTGATCTAACTCCGTGGTAAGTCGCTTAAAGCACTTGTGTTACGGACGGTAGCAATAGAGGAATCACATTAATATAATTTTACACCCTGACACATAACAATCACAAATATCATCATATACATTTTTGCTCTGGGTAGGAATCTAACTCACAACCCTTGACGCAAAAGATAGGATCAGTACCATCTGCGCCATCGGGCCCGTCAAGTATTATACATTTAAAAAACCTTGACTTTTATATCTGTTGATATTATATAATAAATATATATAATAATAATAGTAATATATTCTTTATTGTACACCAATAAAAACAACACAAGAACACCACAAAAACATGAAATAGTAGGTACAAGAGGCGGCCTTATCGCTAAATGCAATCTCTTACAGGAAACTTTTTTATATATCACTAACTGTGCCCGCGACTTCGACCGCGTGCAGTAGTTTTTTTTTAACACCATACCTTTTTAATTTAACTTATATAAACTTTGAATGTTATATTTATTTATACATACGAATCAATAGCCTAAATAATAAGTTTTTAGCTTCTAGCTCTGACAATACTTCTATACAACTTTTCATATCCCCTTTCGTCCCCTCACAACTCTTATGTCGAATGTAAAAGTAGCCTATGCCCTTTCTAAGGCTTTAAACTATCAAACCACAAGTACCAAATTTGATTCAAATCGGTTCTGTAGTTGGTGTGATTCCGTTGCCAGACAGACAGACAGAATTACTTTCGGATTTATAATATAAGTAAGGATACACCTGATCTATTTCTAAGTCTACTGTATTTATACTTCGTTTACTGGTAGAAACCGGGTGAATTCCATATTTTTTATTAGACCAGGTTGAAGCGAGCAGTGAAATGGTTAAAATAGCATTGTAGTATCCATTATCTTAGGATCGTTCCACTTCTGCATAAATAAAGAGATTCTATATAGATTCGAAAACGAACAATGAAGGATTGTAATTGATAGGTCCTATTTTTGTGTTGTATCATTACTACATAGTATAAAAAAACAAAGCCAGCTCCCGCTGTCTGTCTGTCCATATGTATATTTATATCTTTAAACCACGTAACATATCCTGATGCGATTTTTTTTAAATAGATACATTGATTCAAGAGAAAGGTGTATATGTATACATGCAGGATATTGTAGTGAAACATATAACATTTTTGAATTATCTAATTTGAAGTCGTAAATAGATATCGTAATTGCAGTGAATATTCTCCGGCTGTTATGATGATGAAATGTTGAACTAAGAATAAAGGGCGCTTTTAAGGGGAGTGAATGCTACTTTAGGAAAGTGAATGCTAGTTTAGGGAAGTGAATGCTAGTTTGTATAGATAACTGCATTTGTTATTGGTACATGATATTTATTGAACTAATAGACACGACGTAGCATATTTCGATGCATTAGTGCAACTTAACTAGAATAATGCCGATTAAATAAATATACGAGTATTTTTAATGTGTACACAGAATATATTGAAACGTATCGTTTCTTGAATAACAATTGACATCCTCCGCATGTTCGGTATTTTATTACGTATTTGTTTTGTCATAGAAATTGTTAATTCCACGAGTAGCTAAAACAAAAGACGATATACTATTCAGGGTTGTACCACCGTTTGTGTTCGTAGGTATGTCTGTTTTGGATTGTGCGATAATTAATTGCCTGTAAGCTTGCTAAAATGTCGTCATTACCAATCAATTATTACCTAAATAGTTAGGACGTAAATAATTAAACTTTGATATTTTACAATGGACCTTCGCACGGGCCACTCTTTTTTACAGACATACAGTAGTGATCTTATCTTGTGCGCCAAATGTCGTCGGTTCGATGCCCACCAAGACAAATATTTATATGTTGTTTGTTCTGTGCCTGGGTGTTAAACATATGTATTTAGGCATTATATGTGATTCCTCTGTTGTTGACAGTTAAACGTATTAGATTTTGTGCGACATCACATACTAAATATAATATGTGTGTATGTATAAATAGCAGCGTACTGCTGTGTTTCGGTCAAGGCCCGGAAAACCTCTGTAAGGGATTAGATTGTTAGGGAAACCCTATTAAAAGGTTACCCTGTAATATGGTTTCCTTATTGATATGCTATCGAGAGTTTAGCCTTATCTTTGTGAAAACCTGCATGTGCTTACCCTATCAGAAAATTATAAGTAACTTCAATTATAAAGGTTGGTTTCCCTAGACCAATGGAATCATATGTGTCTGTTTTTTTTAATTATAATGATTACTATTATCTTAGGAATCGAAGAATACACTTCGAGAATACAATAATTCGAGATGATAATCTATAATTAACTAACAAAACTTCATTATAATTTTTGGGAATATATATATTGTTAGCTGTTAGCCAAGATTTGGTCCTTGTAAAATTTTTGATTTGTATGACGTAACGGCCTCATTAAATGTGAGTGATGGCAATATTTTTATAAAAACGCTTATGACATCATGCCTATATCACCGTTTATTTGCATTTTGCAGTAGTTGCAATAAACTGTTACATAACAGTAATAGTTCTCATAAGCTATTTATCTACATGCATTGAAAGAAACGTGCCTACCATGACCTGCGCAACTGATATAGATGTGTGCGATAAGAAACACTTGTAAAAATGTACGTGGGTACCTACTACTATGTAGTACATTCGCTCGTTTGAAAGAATGACTGCACAAAACAAAGTCGATTAAAATTCAAAAATAGAACCAATAATTACCAGATTCTATTTTTAAATTTGAATTGATTGTTTTCCTTCTCATTACTATGTTCAGAAATGGTTAAATTATTATATAATATTGATTTAAGTTGATAAATATAATTTACTAGCTTTTACGTTCGCGGCCAAATATTAAAAATTGTGTTAAGGCATCTTTATTAATTTTAAATTCACCCATAAATTATATACTACGTATGCAGTAAAAAGTTAAGCTCAATCTATTTACTAACCTTTACCGGTTTAAACGATTACCTAGCTAAAACATTAATCATGCACCGGCTAGATCACTGCTGGTGTTAAGATTATTATGTTTGCACTGTACATCTTGTGTAACTACTATGATGGAGTTCATTGTTGGAAATACCTAAGTTAACTATGTATTTTGTTAACAATGTAATATTGCGCGCAGGTTGAGGATAGTTCAAATTTATTCTTTGTATAACCAGTAAAAGATATACTAATAATTTTCCATTATGAATTAAAATTTAGGATCAGGCAATTGGTTTGTAATGTGATTGTAAAAGTAATTAAATCAGAAGATAATAAATTTGATGAAACTTTATTTATAAAATGTGGATGGTAAGTGAAATAAGCGAGAAATTTAAATTATAAGTTTTCTTTTAATGTTGTGCGTAGATTTAAGTATGTTTTAATCAACTTTATGATAGGTTCAATTTAGCAATTTTTTATAGTATACCTATGTCTAAAATAGTTAGTGTTTTTTTTATATAACACGATATCGGCAAACATTGATGTACTTCAGAGCACTGAAATTGCTGTGTAATGTGACGTTATTATATTTGTAATCGTAAAGCCGACGCACTCGCTAGTGACATCCTTTTGATGCCGGGTGATGATGAGTGACCTTCTTGCGCGATCCATTGGTTACACATGTTTTCTAAATTCACAAAAATATTTAACGTGATTATGTCTAAGTAAATGGCAATGATTTATTACAGAAATGATTCTGCGCGAGTGTATAATTTCTAATCGGATATAGATGATTTAGTAGTTATTACACCTGTAGATTTTGTTATATTTTTTACACGGACTTATTCACGCTATTATAATGGATTAGTCACACAATTTATATATATATATATATATATAGTATATATATAGCGCCCCGCGTTTTTCTACTAACTTTACATGCCCCTTTTACCCCCCTTAAGGGATGATTCTACAAAATATTTTTATATGTGTTTCATAACTTTTGATGAAGAAACCTATGTACTGCATTTCATTTGAATAAATTCATAAACCGCAAAGTTTTGTTCTAAGTTTGCATTCCCGTTTTACATCTTTTAAAGAGTGAATTTTTAAAAACCCTTTCTTAGTTCTTCCTACGTTATAATTGTAACTACTATGCAAAATTTCAAGATTCTAACCCTTCAGGCCCTGCGTTGATATGTCAGTTAATTCTTTCTCAGTCCGCTTCTCCTTATATATATATATAGTTTACTTGAGATAGAACTCATACTAAGATCGTTGAATTGTTACCTTACATTCACCTATTTCTATCGCCAAACACCAGTGATCGCATGATCGCACTACTGTGTTTGTTCCGGTTTGAAATAAGTAGTTAAATTACTGGGTAATGTGACATAATATCTTCAAGTCACAGGGTTGGCATCGCGCTAGTTTATACTTATTGGCAGCGGACTGTATGCTTGTTTGTCAACTCAGTATAAATAAATAAATAGTTATAACCAGTTGGTGTTCTTCCAGGATGAGACGATACTCTGCGTGATGAAGTATTTAGATATGCAGTCGCTTTGCCGCTGCGCCCAAGTGAATAAACACTTCAACAGACTCGCTTCGGATTCGATATTGCACCGCAGCATCGACCTGAGGCCTTACTGGCATTGCGTGCAGTCAAAGGTATACAATAGTTATAATACGTACATTAAAGTATAATTAAACTATCTTGTTGATGGCTTTCCAAAACGTTATCTAGATTTGTCTTTTTAATGTCAAATCGCGTTTTAAAGTCGTTAAAAAACTTTTATCATGAGTATTATAGACGTAAATGTTTAAAAATATTATAGCACTATGTATATTGTTTCGGTAATTTAATGCCTATTAAAGTATCGATCACTTGATTTGTGAATTAATGTCCCTCTAGTATTAATTCTTGTAGTTTGTATAAACTTCAACGATTTTATTTTTGAGATAACATCTATCAAATAATTTATGACTTTACTGAAAGTCATAAAATTGATTTATACATAGGTACATACATCACGCCTGTGTCCCATCGGGGTAGGCAGAGACTATGGATCTCTACTCCTTACTTAATCGCATTAGTCTATTCATATATGCTCGTTTATTTTTGTTACTTTCGATCTGGCTCTTTAATACCTTTTCTACCTGGATAAGATATGTTCGCCTCGGTCGTCCTCTACCAACTCTTCCATTCACTTCCGCTCTATATATTTGTGCAGTCATTCTATTTTCATCCATCCTTTTTACATGTCGAAACCATATTAACATTACTTCCTCTATTGTTGTCACGACAACATCTTTTACACCACATTGATCTCTTATTACACTATTCTTAATCTATGCCTCCAACTTACACCATACATACCTCAAAGTGTTCTCATCTCAACAGCTTTTATTCTACTCGCGTGCTTCTTCTGCCATACCTGACATTCACTACCATATGTCAGTGTTGCAACGCCACGTTTGTTTTTGTTCTATGTCTAGGTGTTAATTATGTAATGTTTACGCGTCCAATGCTCATAATGCAACTACTGTTTTAGGCTTTGAAACGCGGTTTATTTAACGTTTTACATTTTTTGTTCGACATATCGGTTCGCAACATCTTTTGTCAATCTTGAGAATGGTTGCCGCGGGTAGCGTAAACGTCGCGTAAAAATGTAATAAGTTAAATGAACCGCGTTTTAACGTAGTTAAAAGGGTAGCCTAATTATATTAAATATTACATATGTAATATTCTGTTGTCTGATAACTATAATATGAATGGTTAAAGCTATTGAGCTATTGTGTAAATTTACTATTGTTGTTATTATAAATCTGGCGTGGTGGCAATCGGCGTGCGATGCTTCTCTGTTTCGGATGCATCTACTGCCATCTGGTGCTTCCGATACCTGTCATCATCTTAATAACAGCCATTAAAAGTGCAATGCTGGACATAGGCCTCCCAAAAACGGGGTATGATGCCCATTATGGCTGCGCTGGTCAGGCGTGTTGGCAATCTATGCTAGTACCCATCCCCGCCTTGTACATTTGATATACCGCCATCTGTCGGTTCTGGTCCCTTAGTCTGACGATACCTGGAACAGGGGGAGGTACTATTCTTCTTAACTTAATCGCTTTTATAGTACCTCCCTAGATCCTGTTCTGTCGTTACCACGCGGTATTGAATACATCCAATTTGATCCATATTGAATACGCCTAGCATTCAATACATCCAACTTACATTGTCAGAGTTATAAAAGGTTAAATTAATGTTAATAATTTTGTTTTGTATTTATTTATTGATAAATCGTGTACGTACAAGTTAAAAGTTTTGAGTGTCGAATTTTTCCTTAAAATATGTGAATAATTAATCTGTTGGGTTTTTTCTACAAAATTGATACGGAAACCTCATCTTCCGCTATTGTGGTTACATCCTGAGCGTTTTAATTTGTAAATACGATAACGCTTGGGAATTCCTAATTTAGTGTTATCACATACAAGTTGCGCCTCGCAGCTTCACCCGCGTTATGTTATAGAACAAACCTTGTGTCATTTATGTTACGCTGTTATTAGTCCGTGGTGTTATATAGCCTATAGCTTTCCTTGATAAATTAACTATCCAATACTAAAATATTTTTTTAAATTGAACGAGCGTTTCCTGATATTAGCGCGTTTAAACAAACAAACAAACTATTCAGCTTTATAATATTAGTATAGATTTAGTTATTATATAAATTTTAGATATATAAATTTACTTGTTCTTGTTTACGTAAGATGAACATCTTAAGTACTGAACTGATTTTTATGATTATACTGTTTAATCCAACAAGATGTAGAATAGTGTATCTCAACTTATGGTCGCATTTTATTCAAGATAAACATAGGTGTATAGTTTATTAGTTTTGATGGTGCAGATGGTTGCGTGATCCTATCTTGTGCACCAAATGTTGTGGGTCACCAAATGATTCCCACGCAGAGCAAATATTTATATGATGCCAGCTAACTTAATATTCTTGATCACGGCATTAGACGTGAATGGCTGATCAGACTTCGCTAATTTTTTGTTGATTTTGTAACGGTCGGGAGAAGGCTTTTGGAAAGAAAACTGTTCGGAATTTTTTTTTTATATAACTTTATTAATGTAGCTTAAATATAATTTGTCGTTTATAACAGTTGATGCGAATGACCCTAAGAATACGAATTTGGTCGGGATTCAAATTAATAAATAGACGTATATATTTTTAATTTTACTAATTCGAATTGTAATAAAAGTTTCCGTCGTAAGAGGCGAATAAGGTACCAGAACCTACAGATGGCGGTATATCCATCCGAAATAGGGGATGGCCACAGCATTCCCGTCGTGAAAGATGTGATCTGCAATTGCCAACATGCTTGCCCAGCGCTGCAATTATAGGCTATATTCCCCTTTTCTTGGGGAGGCCTATGTTCAACAGTAGATTTGCAATGGTTGGTATCATGAAGATAATTTCAAATACAATAATCGTTGCAGTTAAAGCGAAACAACGTGTATCAGGATAGCTGATTGTACATAAAATTGGGTACAAGAAATTGCTAGTTATTTCAAGTGTCTAGTAATGTTTTTTTTTGCAGGTCCTTCTGACGTTATCCGTCCGTTGCAAATTCCTTCAGAAGCTAGACCTATCATGGTGCGGCAGCCATCGCATGATCCAACCCAATTACGTGGTCAGGTGAGCAAGTAATGCAAGATATATCCTTCCTACTTCAATTAGTCAGCGTTATAGCGCAAAAAATAAGACTTAGTTGCAAATTAGATCGAACATTGATTGCAAATGTCATTATGACGGTATTCGTTTTAATAAGTGATAATTAAGGTTTTCAAGACCTTTCATTGGAGATGAATGTCTGGTATTTTGTATTGTTATGAATGACGTCACCTACCTAGCAAGTTATGCATTTACTGTAATAAATACCCCTTATTAATTTTATAAACGCGAATGTTTGTCTCAATGTTTGTTACTCTTTCAATCCGAAACGGCTGAATAGATTTGGATGTAATTTGTCACGGGGATTATTGATGGCCTGGAGTAAATCTTAGGCAGCTTATAATCTCGAAAATATGTGCCTTAGGGAGAGATATTGAGGTGCCCGATGGCGCAGATGGTGGTGATCCTATCTAGGGCGCTACAAGTCGTGGGTTCGATCCTCACCCAGTACTAATATTTATATGATGATATTTGTATTTGTTCCGTGCCTGGGTGTTAAATATATGTATTTACGCATTATATTTGTAATGTCCGTAACACAAGTGCTTTAAGCGACCTATCTTGGAGTCAGGTCAATGTATGAGATATTGAACGAATTATTATTTATTATAAATGTTGTTAACTCTATGCAATCGGCACGACTTTTTGCATAGCTATCAGAGAGTGATTTTTTTTCGGAATAACCAGATAGAGTAAAAAGCAATGTTTTTTCTCTGAATTTTGTAAATTCGCTTTTAAATCTTCGGGCTCACTCAGTAGTCGAATGTTCAAGCGACTGTACCGAGGTACGAATTAGCTATTTTCGCCCGCTTTTGCTGTATTTGTTTTTTATTCATCATGCTGTTTAAATGCGGGCCAGCATGTAATATGAATCATGGTTTATTATTATAAATGCAAATGTTGACTTAGCTGTAAAATATTTGGTGATATGATAAAAATATCAATGCTCTATATTAATTTCAGCAATATATTACGTTTCTGCAATTATGTTATGTAATACGTGTTTATAAAGTATTTGCCCTTATATGGTGCCAGACTTTGAACTAGTAGTTGCATGCAATAGATCCGTAGTAACCCGACCCCCATCTAAAACTTCTCAATTCGACGAATTTGGCAACAATTTATTATCTTAAGTTCGACGATGATGAAGTACGAGTATAATCCTCTTTTTTATTACATTAAATAACTAGCGACCTACCCCGGCTTCGTGTGGGTGCACGAAGCAGAGGTTTTTTGCCCTACAGCCATATGCCAAAGCGTGTTGGCAATCGCAAAGTGCAGCTTCAGCGACAGCGATGCTGTTGCCCATCCCCGCCCTTTGCATTTGAGCTGCACTGTTTCGGACGGATATACCGCCATCTGTCGGTCCTGGTACCTTAATCGCCTCAAACGACACCTAGTGCAGAGGTACAGGGTACAGGGAGAGAGGTACTATTCTACTTTGCCGGTACCTCACGGCTATGCCAATACCTCACGTCCAATTGTAGGTTATCCCTATAGACATATGCTATCATATGTTTACAGTACTGTAGTCAATCATTTTAATCTATCTTGTTAGGTTCAACCGACATTTACAAAAATATGATTAATTACGACATCATATTAGAAAATTCTAAAATAATCTGCATGTATGTATAATACATTACAAACCTTCCTCTTGAATCACTATTATAAAACTACTCTTTCAACGGCTATAAAACGCGGTTTGTTTTTTACTTACATTTTTTGTTCGAAGTTTCGGTTACGGTTCGGCAACTGTTCTCAGGATTGCTAAAATATGTTACTTTTGATATATTAGGTCATCACCTAACAATATTAGTAATATTTTTATAGAGTAACAGTTTTTCCATTCCGAGGTTTTCGAATAGAGATTGCTTTATGCAATGAAGCCTATTGTAGTCTTATTTTTTTAATGGGTCCTATTTTTTATCTCTATCTGAATATCTGATTGCTTAACTGATGTACAGTAAAGAATATTACATGCTGATCTCAAGTTTCACGGTCCCAATTTCGCATATAGTAGTGATCCTATATTTTGGGGGGTTCGATTTTCAATTATAATAAATATTTATATGAGGAAAATTTGTGTTTGTTCTGTGTCTGTGTGTTATTTGTATGTGTCTACGTATTATACTTGTAATTCCTGTTGTGTGATATCCGAAACACAAGTGTTTTATTTAACCCATTTATCTTAGAGTCAGGTCGTGCGAATTTATACTTATTATTATATTATTTATGTTTGTTCTGTGTCAGGGTGTTAAATATATAATTTTTGATTACTTTGTTGTCTGGTGTTCATGACACAAGTGCTTTGATCGACTTTTTTCGGAGTCAAACCAATGTATGAGATGTTGTTTGAATTAATTATAAATAATATTAATTCTTTATAGAATTTCGTAGAACAAGATCTTGTAAAATATGTGCTATTACTAACTATTACCTCATATAACACAACTGTACGTGTTATCGAATACTTGTTAAAAAACAAAATGTAACGTTTAATTGACCGCGTGACCATCTCAAGGACATAATTGTTCGCAGCTTCATCAGAGACTGCGGCGCTGAGTTAACACACTTAAGGATGAATTGCTGCAAATTCGTTGACAACTCCGTGCTAAGAGCGGTTCTTGAGACCGCTTCTCATTTGCAAGGTTAGTCAAATACAAATTACTTTGGAAATTATCCAGCGTCATTGCCGGTTGAAATTGTCTTTGCTTAGGTTAGGTCTATAATAATCAATAGGTATAAATGTAATTGGAGTGTCTGTTTGTAATATTAAAATAACTGCTGTTTACTAAATGCATCCATATGCATTTAGTGAAAAGCAGTACATACAACATCCATATGTTATTTGTATACGGTACATTTAACAATATATATTTTAATTTTGTCTGTCTGCTTATTCAAAGTAATCTTTGAAACGGCTGGACCGAATTTGAGGGCACTTTCACTGGCAGATAGCTGATATAATATGACTTACGCTATATAAGTTCACGCAGCGACTTAGCGGAGTATCAATCATAAATGTGGCAAAACGGACGAAAACTTAGTTTTCGGAGTTTTCACTGCGTGTGCTACATCGAAGTTTGTTGATTGAAAGAAAATATGCTGCCCAATCACTATTCCATCCTGCCCTGTTGCATTATCTACTCTGTTCCGGATGGATATACCGACATCTGTCGGTAGCGGTACCTCAGTCGCCTCTTACGACACCCGGTATAGGGGTACTATTTTGTTATGCCAGTATCCCACGGCTCCGGGGTCTATGTACATTTATTTTTGGTTTGCCGGGGTAATTGAAACTGAAAACGCAAGCTCTTGGTTAACCACGCTAAATTTGCAGTGTGTCCTCTTCTAAAGAACAAGATAGGAAAATTTGATTATCATCTTTATATATATAATTCTACTGTACCTTTGTATGTCAGTGAACTCCTAAATGGCTGGACTGATTAGATTTTTTTTTTGTTTGCGTTTTAGTAGGGCCTCGGATGGTTTTTTAGATTCACAAATCTGAAGTAGGTATCGAGGTTATTTATCTATATTATTTGTCTTTAATTGTATACTTTTTTAATATCCTAACCGCTAAAAGTATTATGTAGGTCGTCTGTCGAGTCCGATAGTTTATTTGTAAACTTAACCTTCTTTCCAGAATTGTGCCTGAGGTCGGTGACCGGGTGCTCAGACTGGGTCCACTTGTCGATGTTGAAGAGATTAAAACGTTTGGACCTGTATAGGACGGACATAACGACATCAGCTGCGGTCTCCATCATCAGGTGTAACCCAGGCTTGGAGCATTTGAATGTTGGTACGCATTGCCACTGATTGTGGTGGGAATAACTTCTTAAAAAAATTGTAACACCAGCATAATCCTAAGCTAAAATGTATCAAATACACTGCATAGTATTTGTATTCTACCGGCCAGATGGCGGAGATGGTAATGGTCCAATCTTGTGCGTCAGAGGTTGTTGGATCGATCCCCATCTAGGACAAATATTTATATTATAATATTTGTGTTTATTGTGTGTCTGGGTGTTGAATATATGTATTTTAAGTATTGTACTTGTGATTCTTCTGTTGTCCGATATCCCATTAGTTATTATTTATTTATGCATGTGTGTATAGCTTATATACCAGTAACACCTAGGTTTTGTCTGGGTGATAAAGAACACAAATATTAGTCTTGGGAGGGGATCACACACAACTTTTAGCTTAAAAGAGAAATTGCCAAAACCATTATCGGGCCAGTATGGATAATCATATTTATTTTCAATTGCAGGTTCGTGTAAAATGATATCCGCAATGGACGAGGTGGCGATGGAGTTGGGTGCGAACTGCCCAAATCTCATATCGGTTGACTTTTGGAAGTCATACTCTCTGACGCCGATCGGCATTAGGGCACTCGGGAATTGCAGGAAGCTGCAAGAGCTGGATGTTGGCTGGTGGTAAGTGCTTATGTTTACTGTATTTTCTAGCATTTTTCCTGTGATTTTGTTCATAATATGTGTGACACACGTCTTCCATTGGAAATGGAGACCGCGCGATTTATAACTAGCCTATCCCCTTTATTCATTTTATTTTTATTTAAATATTCATCCTCCAACATTTGTATGCAAATCATTTCATCAGTTGAGATAAAATACAAGTATTTTTGCTCTATGTGTAGCAAACAATTTCAGAAGAATATATCTTTCCGTCATCATATTTATAAGTAACAGCAAAACATTATTATATGTTATAGTATATATATATATATATATATATATATATATATAACAAATATATACATAATATAATATATATATATACATACATGCACAAATATAAATTGCATTATCTACATACTTTAAAGAAAATAACATTAGAATAACAACTAGTAATAACAAATTACTAAACTTAAAAGGTATAAAAATACAGTCTATGTAACGCATCTAATCTTTATTTCATGTTATTTATATTTTCATTGAATGTATCTTGCTGGACGGGTCAGTGTGAAAATGTGTGTCAAATCAGCATTACTTTACTCAAGTTTTTATCTTGACTAAATTCACTAAAATAGCAAATCCTAAATTAACTATAATTATCGCATGAAACATATTAGTATCATCGTACCAGCCATCAGAAGTCCACTGCTGGACATAGGCCCCCCCAAGAAAATGGAAATGGTGCCCGTAATTGTCGCGCTGTGTAAGCGTATTGGTAATCACAGCACGCAGCTTTAGCGACGGGGATGCTGCTGTCCATCCCCAACCTGAGCATTTGTGTTGCACTACTAGGGATGAATATCAGTCGGTTCTGGTACCTTAGTCGCCCATTACGACACCTGGCTCGGGGGGAGGTACTATTCTGCTCTGTTGGTACCTAACGGCTAAAACATATTAGTATAGTATAGTTAATTTCAATATTTTCATTATTCTCTAGCTCTCTCTAGTCTCGCAAAATATGAATTTCCATGGAAATAATTATTAAATGATGTTACGGCCACCAAAACTAAATCATTATAATACGACTGCATGCCATTATTCGCTTCTGTAATAAGCCAAGTGATTAACAATAAGACGAGAAGGAAGGATAGTTAAATGTGATACCTGCGTATTTAATAGGTAAATTAATTATACTCAGATATATGTATACCTTTCTTTTACATCTTGCAGTCTACAAGCAGGTGGTTCCGGCGAATGGCTTGCGTGGCTGTCTGGTGGGGAACTTCGCAAACTGTTCCTAGGCGCCCTTCGCGGTGTCTGCGACAGAGACCTCCGCGCGCTGCTGCCACGAGCTCCCAGGCTGGCGCAACTCGACTTGCTCGGAGTTCGCGCGGTCACCCCGGACATTTGTGACGCGTGAGTTGTACACCTTCAGATAGTTTATTACTTTGTAACGCGTGAGTTTTACACCTTCATATAGTTTATTTATTGGGTACTTCGAAAGCTGTTTCATGAAGATTTTTGGGCACTGAAAACCAAGTCCGAAGTCTACTAACTACTAAGAATGTTAAATCCTACTTTTACAAATGAGTAGGTAAGCCTGATTTAATGGGGATCGATGCTCCAACAAATCCATTTTACAATGTCTCCTTTATAAGAAACGTTCCAATGTTATAGACTATACATGTCTCATGTAGACATTTTCTAACCACAAAAATTGGAGATCTCGAAAGTTTTATTAAAGCAATTTTTTAAATTTCTGCCCAGTTACTGGCCACCTTCAGGTTACTAGGATGATGGCATTCATAGACCAGTAGGTGAATGCCAGCTTGCCTATTATTATTGTAGTTCTATAAATTAAAATAACTTTACAATAAATAAAATGTTGTGTCTGTTTTTACAGAATTTTGGCCGAATGTCGTGAATTAAAACTTCTAGACGTTAGCTTCTGCGACCAAATACATGAACCTCAGGTACATTTACTTTCTTAATTTAGTCTGTTTGTATATGTGACTTGTTTTTTAATAGTTGACATGGGTTATGTGTCGTGAGGTATCGGCAGAAAAGAATAGTTCCTTAGTTACCTTCCACTGCACTAGGTGTCGTAAGAGGCGACTAAGGTACCAGAACCGACAGATAGCAGTTTATCTTATTAATATACATTGGAAATCCACTACGGGACATAGGTCACCTTAAGAAAGGGGAATTTTTTTCCCTTAATTGCCGCGCTGGGCATGCGTGTTGGCAATTCTAGAGCTTTCGTTATGGGGATGCTGTTCCATTTCAGCTACACCGTTTCGAATGGATATACCGCCATCTGTCGGTTCTGGTATCTTAGTCGCCTCTTACGAAAATATTCTACTCAGCCAGTACCTGACGGTTTAAATCCTACATATAGTTCATAATTTTGTGATACAATTTACATCATTGTTCCTAGGTCTTAATATGGAGAGAGCAGTACCCCGACGTCAGCATAAAGCGATCCTTCCAATCGGTGAATCTGAACACGACACCGAATCATTTATTCTTGGCGCCGAGCTTAGAATGATCTTACATAACCCAGCTAAATGGTAAGTGATAGTCTGTCACAAGAGTAATAGACTGGACTAGGTAAACACGCAGCTTTGAACAACCAATATGTGATAAGCAAGCAGCAGAACACTAAGATATTCCCAGTAAAAGCGTTTGACGACCTGTGTGACCACGTGACATCGTTGCTACGTTTGTCTCTCGCGTTGACGACACCGGCAGTAATTTGTTACTAAAAGTTTAAATTAGGCAATAGACATTAGAGTCTATACTAGCATCATTGAGTTTTTAAATCGGTTGTGGAAATTGTGACAGATTTGATGCTTACGTTACAATGAGAGATGTAATTGCTGATAGTCGTCAAAACATGCTTCGTTGGCGTCGCAGCGACATCACGTGGGCGCTGGGATATAATTATTCTTAAATAAATAATATAACATACTACGCTTTTCTATTGCTTAGTGTAATTTCCATTCCTGTGGCGCAGCAGGGTAAACGGTATAAGTACAAAAATGCTCTGAGAATTGCTTTAAAAATTTAAAGTAAAAATGGACACACATGAATTTTATATATGTAGGAGAAAGATTAATTTTTATTTAAAAACAGGTTCATAACTTTATTATATAATATTTTGACTGCGTATTTAATTGGACGACCACTACCTTTATAGTGATGGAAACTTTGAAATAATCAGTAATTAACATCTGACGTTCTGTTCACCTTGTAAGATGTTCTGTTCATAATTATAAGACATGAACAGCAGTTACATTTAAAGAGTTACATTTATTAAATTAGAAGATTGATTGTTTAACATTGCTAGTTACGAATGTTATTCCATGTTATTAATAATATTATATATGGAATCTTCCTTTGAAAAAATATTTAATAACGCCGTTAGAGTAACTGAAATTTTAAAAAAAACACGTGCGTTATGAATTGTTAATTTTATTTTCGAACTTTTGATTAATCTTGAGATGTGACATAATTCCTGCAAAGGACTTGTATTATTTGGATTTTGTAAATATAATTTAAGATAATATTAAGTGAAAAAATTGACTAGTCTCAGGCTTCGGCTGCAGATTATTCAGCCTGAGACTTTGTTTTTTGACTAAATATTATATTAAATATATTTCAGCAATTTCCTATGCATATGCATAAAACCTTCAACGTTAAAAGCTTCATTTATTTATTTTTACCCAATTAACTAGTGTGATATCGATATTATAGACTAATAGGTTCTATTTTAAATTTTTGTATATGTAAATTGTGTGTATGTCTTATTTATTGATGTGCTATAATAACTAATTATAGAATTCTTTTATTTTACTTTATTATATTATATAAAACTGAATGATGTAAAAAATAGTACAAGTCTTGTAATTGTGAGGTACAATGTACACATCGCCAATCTAATTAATAATTTTAGCTTTATATTCCTTATTCTAACATGATGAGATAGGGGTCTTATATAAGCGTCTGAAATATTAGATCAGATGCTGTATACGCTAATTTGACTCTTATAATAATAATTAATAATGTTGAATGTTACAGTAAAGATTTTAGGCGTTGTGTCTGGAACTTGGCATTCTCTGGACGACGAAGTCCATTTTACCTAATGTGTTTTTAATCAATCTGCCTTTGATAATACTGTCTAAATAAAATATTACTAATACAATCTAGTTAACCGTACTTAGATAAATAGTGAAGTTGGTAGAATATTTTGAAATATTAAAGAGGGCTGGTTTTTTAAATTGTATAATTAATCGTTATAAAGTCATTAATTATACATATTAAATACATATATTCTTGTTAGAACTAGAAATGAAGATATTTTTCTATACGTAATCGTTGAGAGTATTACAGATGTTTTGGCAAATTGGAACCTCAAATTGGCTTTAACAGTGTAATATCAGATGGCAGTGTTTAGGTTATTTTTTTAATTTATTTCGACATAATATGAAAGACTGATTAAAATAAAAACCATAAATAAAATATTTGATGCCATTGTATTAATTATATTCATGCGTTTGTAAACAATTGAAGTGATTTAACCTAAATATTGTTTTGTATTTTAATGGTTTTATTTAGATTGTCCAGACGTTGATTATTTTCAATTATTATAATTATTTAGTGAGCATTGGCTGGTATACGAATAGGTCGTTGAATTATAACATGGACAATATACAGCCGGGGGTACATTTCGCTGTATGTAATAATTAATTATCAATTGTATGTACCATAACTATTTTTTTACTTCCTTATTCAAAATACGTCAATTATAGATAGCATGTAAATAAATAATAATTTTACTATATTTTAATAATTCTAAATGTTAATAATTATTGAATTGAACGTAGTATAATTAGTAGCATAATTTTCATATTTAACAGCATTCCATTAATTTTGAATGCGCACAAAGCTACAGATCAACCTATTCAATTCTGTCAAATTTTCTCAACCAGTATTGAATTTAATAAGTCGTACAAATTTTTTATCACTCTTAGTTTATAATTTACTGAGATGTTTATTGAAGTTTAGCTTATATACTTATAAATTTTAATAATACATCATTTATATATGTATATATGGTTTTGACATATAAAAATAATTTTAATACGTCTATTATAACCAGATATATTTAGTATAATTTATGTAAGTAAAAAAGTACATAATATTATGCATATAGTAAATACAACGTACTATTTTGTTATGTACATTCATTTACTATTTTTACTTCAGCGATGTCTGAACTAATAAGACGACAATGTGGAGTATAGATGTCCTATTAGAGCTACATAGTGTAAGCGTGATAATTCGGTTTAAGTCTTAAACGTGTCTTTTCAACTTTATATACAAGAGTTATAATATTGAAACGACACGATATGTTTATTTAAAAATATATAATACATAATTTACTTACAGTAAATACACTCATATTAGTTTCTTCCAATATCCCCTAAAGATTTTAAGATGATTCTGTTTCAAAAAGCATTTGTCATTTACTATTACTGAGTTTTTGTTGTTAGTTTTTGAAATAAGAACCAATTTTTAGTTACACTTTAGTTTTTATTGTACTCACCCTAAACTAATAACAATTATTATTTTGAGCAGGCGGATCCTCTGATTTTGGTAATAGTTTAAGGTTTTAGTTCTTAAGGGGAAAAGTTTGCAATGTATAATTTATTGTTTACCTTAAGAATGAGTACCTAGAATGACTACCTAGTAGTAAGAGTTGTAATGCAATTGCAGTATAAATTTTACTCAACTATGTTGGATAGTTTTGACATAGACATAGACAACTAGAGATATATTTTCTAATAAAAAGTATGAAGTATTATGTGTTTTTATTTTTACGCCTCTGGTAACCCAGTTACCGTAAGTCGTGTTTTTTGATAAATAATTTGCATTGCCTTTACCTGCTTTTTCTGCAACGTACACGAAGCAACAGATCAACCTACACAAATCTCAAAATTTCGGAATCGATATTGATGTTCAATAGTAGGTGCATATCGATGTTTAATCGATATTGATTTTAAAATTGACAGATTTGTGTAGGTCGATATGATGTATACTTGTAAAGTTGCTAACAACCGTTAAAACAAAATATAACAAAGAACGATATTGAATCACCTGTGCTTTATTTTTTTAAGAAATTTAATAAATTGACGAAACGACTAATTTTTTTCTAATTATTATTCCAACGCCGAAAGTGATCAATGATTCAACGCGGGATCATTTATGCATTGGGTCATTTATATGATCATTTGAATGATCTCGCCTATACCTCCGTTGGCGTTGGAATTGACGTCTTAAGTGGTTCAGAATTGGGTGCATCTGAAAAAGAAAGTTGTGGAAGCAATAAGTCGTCAAATATATCTACTTTGTTCAAGTAGGCTTATTACAAGCACTTTTAAATTTATCAGTAAAATAAGTAATTATAAAACATAAATATTTCCAATAAGTCCTGGGACTAAAAGCCAAGCAGTGCAAGGAGCGTGTATTTTAGAAAAGACATCATCTTTTTAAGCAACTGGACTTTACAGTTGATTTGGTAGCTCTAGTAGTTCTTTTCAGGCGGTTGGCGTTTGTTTGGAGTGTCAACTGCATGCACTGCACTCTTGGTATTCTACTCGTACAGCAGAAGATCTAATTAACAGTACTTATAAGCAGATGTTGTGTATTTAATTATATGTAATACCAATACCATGTGATATTTGTATTTGGCATTTAATATATATGTTTTGTGTTGTTGTAATAGGTCATTGAAGGATGGTTGTTAGAATCGAAAAAGTATAGAACAGTCGAATAATGTGGCGGGAGTGGATACTAGTATTTCGTCACTAGCGAGTCGGGCTGAAGATAATGAAGTTGCTTTGAGTATTGGTTTAATACTCAATGAGTTGTGTTTGTATCATATATATATATATATATATAGACATAGGCTTATTCAAGTGATTTAAGACCTACTAAGGTTGTATGCGGCCTACGTTCAGAGCGATCCTGCGGCTTTAGTCAGATCGTCGGTCCCACCTTGTTATTTCAACCTTATCATAAGGTCGGCAATGTGCTAATTTTATTAACTAAACATTAATAAAAACTATTATTATCTGATTTGGGAGCATTGAGTTTTAGGAATAGCCGTCGTATACATATATTTGTATATATTTAACTGTTACTATATATATGTAACTTGTTAAAAAATAATGGGAGAAAAGACTTCGGCATGAATTATATTTTTACTTTTGTTTAAAATAAAGCACGCTGTTCAACCGTTCCGTAGGGAGCCGACCTAGCGCCTGAGCCGCGCGGCATGGTACCTCGCAAAGATACACTCGCCAATGGTAGTGGCAAACACGGTGGTGGGGCGAGGCCCACCTCCCCCTCACCCGCCGCCGCGCGGCCTGCTTGCACATTATAATAGTAGCAAGCCTTCTTCGACAAATAATGTTATTATTAGTAAATCTTGAGAGATAGACATATACTGTCGCGGACTTTTTTTTATTATTAAAAAGGAATAATTCTTTCATACATATTTTTTAAATAACTTAAACCGTTTATGCAGCGCATGCGACGAAAGACCTCAAATGTAAATAATTTTCCTCGTTTTTGCAACATTTTTCACTGTCGCTTCGCTCCTATTGCTCTCAGCATAATGTTATATAGGCTAAAACCTTCCTCTATAAATGGACTATCCAACAAAAAAAGAATTATTCAAATCGGACCATTAGATCCTGAGATTAGCGCGTTTAAACCAACAAACTCTTCCGCTTTATAATATTAGTATAGATTACTCGACGTACTTTTGTAATGCAACACCTATAAAATAGGATCAATCTATATAAGAAAACGCAACTCTATTAGGGCCGTTCCGTAAATTTATAACGCTACCGCACTTATTTTATCGGCACTATGTCTTGCTTGCGTTCCCGTAGCCGTGACCCCAACTGATTTATTACGTAATGTATGACCGTTCTACTTGTGGGAATATCTGTGATGCCCATTGATTGGTGACTAAGTACGTTTATTTATGAGCGCTACAATGCCTAAAATGCAAGTGCATCTCATATAATTCTTTGATCAGTGTATTATCTATATCGGTCAGGCCGTCCCTGCCGTTTTTAAATAGGGTAATGGGGAATCCTCATGTTGAACTGCAACATTACTAACATTTTTTTGTATATTTGTATTTGGTTGTGGTATTACTACCGTTGAATTAGTTCGCGTTGAAATTTAGCGTGTATAGGAGAGAAGAGATATATTCTAGATCTAGGCTTTACGCTGTCCCAGGCTATATATAATCTTTGCTTGTGTTTGTGTTGTAATTCGCCCAGATTTCTTCAACCGTAGGGCGTGATTATGTTACAAATATTCGTATTTATAAAACATGTTCTTTTATTATTATTAGCTATTTTCAATAATAATATTATTACAAATTTATTAGTTACTCGCCTACTTATTTCCACATGGAACTGGTTATATAATTTTATTTTTATTTTATCAGTTTTATCGTTTTTGCATATATTTTATTTAGATTAAAAGGTTTTGACCACTATTACCTACTTTTGGTAACCGAACTTGTTCAATTATATAATTATATAAAAAAGCCTTATGCTGATTAACCGCTGATTATATCGTCGCTTTAGAATTTGTATTCTTAACTCTATTACTAACTGTAAGCAGAGTTTTAAACATCGGTGTATTTTATGTGCTAAGATCACAGCGCATTATGGCACGGTAAAAGGACACACATTTAAAAGATAAATAAATTACAAATTAGTTCCGTTCCGTGTTTTGAGAGTTTAAATTAATTTGGTGTATTGTCGAAAGGGTAGTCGGAAATAATGGAATATTGTTCAAGTGATTTTGAAATGACCGTTGACATTATTGACGGTTGTTTTAGGACTGCTTCTGTTTTTAAATAATTAAATAGTACTTTAGAACGGGGACACGTAATTACTCGTCTTTAAAAAAATCCTGGATCTAGTTTAAAATTACATGCAGTAAAAGAAACCGGTTCTGGGAAAACTAGATACTATTTAATATAGACTAGATATTTAGCAATGGGTGTCATACGGCTTATATAATGAATTTTTTATACTATTGAGTTAAAAAACAAGCATGCAGCCCGTGGCATAGTCAGCGTAACTTGCAGACTCTAATTACATTACAAGGATATCACTAGCGCATTGCCAGTAATTTCACGGCCTCTGACCCTTCAAACCGTAATGCAATGCGATTGGCGCTAGAAGAGAGGCTAGTGAGGTACTAGTGCAGACTACTAGAAGTGAGGCTAGTGAGGTACTAGTGCAGACTACTAGACTATTAATAATGAACATTAAAATGTGACAAAATTTTTGGACCGACAAACTTTTATTTCAGGACAGCTGTAGTACCCACATATTGTATGTATGTATCTTTTTATACACTCATTTGCAAAAAGCGGGCGGCTTTGAATTCTTCTTTAAAATAATACGGTACCAAAATGAGTTCAATCATTTGTACATGTTACTACTGGCCGGTTTTAAAAATGCCGTGATGTTTAAAAACAGTACGTTCTAAATTCAAATTTTCGTTTGATGCTCGTTTTTACAGAAAACCACTTTTTTATCCTACATTTTTGGTGCGAAGTTCCAAAAGATAATATCGGTTTTCATAACTTTTAGTTAATTTTTATGAACTTATTTCATATTCTTAATTGTCAAAGCTTCATTTATTGCTGTTTCACTGTCTCAATAATGTTAGAGAAAGTGGTAAAAGCTTCTAAAATTATTGCGCTGCTCGAAGAGGCAGAGAGCAGCCAATGCTTTGTGGCTCAGAGGCTAAGTGTAAGAGGCTCGACGGTTCAAAGGACCTGGCAGCGGTATCAAGCACCGGTTCCGTCGAGAGAAGGCCTGGTTCTGGAAGAATACTATGTACCCAACCACCAGTGGTTACAGAGTTAGTCTACATTGAAAACAGCTCCCTGACTGGACATTGACACATAACGGAAGTTATAATTCCTCATGCACAACCCGCATTGGCCGCTTTAGGCGAAGACTCAATTTTTATGGACGACAATCCTCGCGCCCACCGGGCTGGCGATGTGGAAGCGTATGTGCAAGGGATCATCATTCGTCGTTTGAATTGGCCAACTCGAAGTCCCGATCTCAATCCTATAGAGCATGTCTGGGACGTTCTGAAACGACGCGTGAGATCAGTACAACCGGCTCCGAAAACCATCAGAAGCTGAAGAATGTGCTTACCGCGGAGTGGGAACGTATTCCGCAAGCAAGTATCCGGGATATCCTCGCTAGCATAAACAGACGAATTCAAGCTGTGATTTAAGCTAGAGGGGGTCAAACTCGATACTGAACATTTATCTGCTTTTACTTTATTAAAGAAAAAACAAACAAAATTTTGTTACCTTTTACTTCACGAGCATATGCACTACTAGCGAACATACACTACTAGTGAACTTTAGCATTAAAACCCATAAATTTTACAAAAAAATTATTTTAATACTGACGAAAACGATTATATGCTTATTTATTTACAAAATTGTGAAAGTAAAACTACCTATAATTATCAAACAAACCAATAGTAACATTTGAAATGGTTCATTGCTTTGGTGCCCGCTTTTTTTGCAAATAAGTGTAGTATTTAGTGTAAGGAGTTCCTTCAAAATTGTTCCATTATACATGAAATGTTATTTATCATTATTTTCTGCATTGTCTTCTATGAATATAAAGCAGTGACACATGAATATTCAGCACCTATTCAGCCGTTCTAGTACCGGCTGCATATCTTTGCCACATAACTATGGAATGATTTACGTATTTTAACAAAAGATTTATTTGTTGATATATATTTATATTTATACATAATATGTTAAAACTATTTGGGGGAAATTTTATATGCACCTAATTCTAAAAGCTCAAAAATGTCGTAAGTCTTCCACTGGTGGATCCTTCCTGCCCAAGCTAAACACAGACCTCTTTAAAAGAGTTCAAACAAGACATGTTCTTGTTTTGTAAAAAAAAAGTTTTATTTTTGTTTATGTGTTTAGTAGCATGTATTATTATTATAGTTTTTTTAAACTATTTATTTTTTTAAACTATAATAATAATACATGCTACTAAACGTAGCATGTATTATTATTATAGTTTTTTTGTGTACCATACCTCTTTACCTTAACTTATATAAACATTAAATGTCATATTTATTTATATCGAATAAATGGCTTGAAAAATAAGTTTTAAGTTTCTAGCTCCAAAAATAGCGATACTTCCATACAACTTTTCATCCCTCCTTTCGACCCCTCACAACCCTTTTTACAAATTAAAAATAGCCTATGTCCTTTCTGAGGGTCTAAAGACTGTCTGTGCCAAATATCATCAAAATTGGTTTATAGGTTTAAGCGGGAAAGCGTAACAGACAGACAGACAGACAGAGTTACTTTCGCATTTATAATATTATAGTAGGGATAGTAGGGGAGTAGGGATTAGTATTTAATTTGCTTTCATGAAATAGTAGTACATATCGAACTGCCCTATCATGTTTACTTCGTTTATCCAAGGGTTGCCTGAAAGAGATCGCCCTGAGCGATAAGGCCGCCAATTGTGTTCTAGTTTATGTTTTTGTTTTTCTTTATGTAATTTTCTGTGTACAATAGAGATTATATTATTATTAATAATAATAAGGTTTTATGGATGGTTGCTACTCATTTACGCCGAAATACGCCACTACTAAGTCGATCAATTAACTTCACTCAGAGGTAGTCCTCGTACAAAGGTACTTTACTCGAAGCTATTTCTGCCGTAAAATCAGCGTCTATAATGTAGACTGTATTCTTGTTTGACCACTAGGTCTTATGATAAAAAAAACCGAAACTCACTAATCAAAATTATTAAAGGCTTTGATTGATAAAGGTACGCAGTCAAAGTCACTGGTGACCAGTCATATAATATATATTATGTCACATATTATTGTTCAGTGTCTATCAAATAGTAAATATCCACGTAATCAACCAATATTAGTCATTGCAAGTCAAAAGTTGAACTTGGGTTATCGCAAAAAGAAAACAAATTGATATATAAACTGAAAGTTGTGATCTTTCAAAATCGATAAATATCTAGTCGATAAAAGTTTTTTCAATATTAATCAATATTAATTCGATACTACTAACGAAATATTGTGCAGGATAACGCAAATTTTAAGTCGAAGTCAATTATCTAGTCTAAATCTATCATAGACACTTTCAAATCGTCAAAACAATGAATAAATCTATGAGTACAGATTTCCTTAATATATAAAGTTTGTAAGCAATTTGTGATTAACAAAATAAAACACGTTTTTTTATTTGTTTAAAACAAATTTGCTGCATTTAAATTTGCTTAAAGTACGATTTTATTATGAAAGATATCAAAATATATTTGCAATTTGTTAAATTATATTACAAAACTAAACACTGGCGTTACAAAAACAAAGGTGCAATAGTTGTGTTTAAAAATCTCGAGAACGATGCGCAAAAATATCGACAATAATTTTGCGAACATCTCTAGTTCGGAACAAGAACGGTTACTTTTTCAAATACGATGAGAACAAGCTTGTACCTTGCAACCGTGTGATATTATAAGCCGAGTACAAAGGTAGGGCATACATAGTCGTACTATATGGTGTGAAAAGATAGGAAATGTGAATATTTCGCATATCATTGTAAAGTGCTTGTATAAATGAATGTGATTTATTATTGTTTTATTATTTAACGTAAGCGACCGTCACAAGGTGAGCTGCTTTAAATATATATTTTTTTGTTTTTATTAAAAACGATATGCAAATACCGACGACTTTAAACCCGTTTAAACCCTTTAAAACCGTTTAAATTAATAACTCTCGACACCATTGTGATTTTAATAAAGTATTCCTATTCTTTAGAACGACTTATACGTGCATAGCTATATTAAGTTATCCGTTTGCGGGTTAGAACAAACGTTCGTACGTACCTACCTACCTACCTGTCTTATATAAAAATAATATATTTGTTTTAATCGTATTGCTGATCCGGATGTGATTTTGTTATTGGTATATATAATACACTTATAAAATTAAACATCACATTGTACTTTGTGGTATATTTGATTTCAGAGGGATCAATTACCTACCTACATTTTATCCAATTTTCGTCACAAATATTGTCCGGAGATGATTATCATACTGCTAGCTTCGTTGCTCGCTGGAGCCTATTCTGATCACCATGACAGGACCAACCAGCTGCCTGATAGGTCTACCATAGTGCACCTTTTCGAGTGGAAATGGAAGGACATAGCTGATGAGTGCGAAAGGTTTCTGGCGCCTAAAGGATTTGGAGGGGTTCAGGTGAGGATACTTTCTTCGCTAATATTTATAGTTATACATATATTTAATGACTACCTTCACAGTTAAGAAATAGTGGATGAATTGCAATTAATCATTAGTTAAAGAACTATGTAGGTCATGAATGTCGTCTTAGATCCACACTAAGAAATAAATGCGCATGTGTATCTGTCTGGCCGTCTGTTTGGAGAAACCATCACTTTAATGCATTTACCTTCATCGATTTTCATTCCCCTAACAGCTATTCTAAGATTCCCTTCAATATTTTATAATTCTCAAAATCAGGGTAATTCGAAATTTTTTGCCTCCCTATTCAGTACATTATTAAAAACAAAATATATTACGATTATAACTAAAAAAAACCCTAACTCAGCCTAGTCCTGTCTGCCCTAGTCCTAGAATGTAATTTCAGCCCGTGTAAGCGCGAGGGGCGAGACGGTAGCTGAGACTGGCTGCTCAGCGGTGTCTAACCTTAAATAAAAAAAAAATACTGAAGAAAATCTTAGTCCGACACTAAGGACACAACGTCTGTAATTTCTCGTGTAACAACTTTTAAATGCAGTGACGTCTTATCGAACAATACATTTGTTATTTTTTATAGGGGCTGTGTGTTACATTGCTGGATGTTTTCATGAATAATTTTATCGATTACTCAATAATTAAATGTTAGTTTTATATAGTGTGTTTCTGTACTAAAAATAATTTAAAACAAACATTTCTTTTCAATGGATAATCGTGGTAATTATTTTAAATTATAATAAATAAAATCAACAATCTTGGTATAGTTTCATGAATAAACCGGGTGAACCGGTTTTGATTAAATTAAGTGAGTGGTTAGCTCGGTTCCCTGGAAAGGATAAAAGTAAAAATATTTTTGTACCCGAATAAAATCCGCGGGGTGCGATAAGAGAAGATAAAGTGAAAGTTGCGGGTGGGTCAAGTTTATCCCTACCTTCATTGCATTATTAAGCATTCTATATTACATATATTCGTTTTGGTAAGTATATTGAGCCATGGATAATAAAATACTGTTTGTGTTATAAGTTTTTCGTTATTATATGCATTGCGTCTTTTAATATGAAAGCATTAGTTAGATCTCAAGAAATAATAATAAGTGATCTACAATACATATATATGTAATGCATAGCATAACATTATACATATAATGTCTGCCATTACTTTGACTTTAAACCAACACACATACTTTATATAAAAATGTAATGAATCAATCAAACAGATATCACCGCCATCTGAAAACCTGGTGGTCCACCTATCAAACGGGATCAGGCCTTGGTATGAGCGCTACCAAGTCATGTCCTACAAGCTGGTCACGCGATCAGGCAGCCGAGATGATTTCATCGATATGACTAGGAGGTGTAACAACGTTGGTGTAAGGTAATTCAAACTGCTTTTAGGTATTTATTATTATGATGGACCCAATGGTGGTGACCCTATCTTATGCTTTAATGTTCATGAGTTCGTTCCCCAACCAGAACAAACAATTAAATGATGATATTTGTGTTTTTTCGATGTCTGGGTGTTCATAATATATATTTAAGTATTATATTTGTGATTCCTCTGTAGTTTCATGTCCATAGCTTAAGTGCTTTAAGCGATTTATCTGGAAGTCAGGTCAATGTATAAGATGTTGCGTGAATTGCCATTTGACATGTTTTGTTCATCTGTCAATAATCATTGTGTATGAGGTTTAAAGTGTGTCTTAAGAAGCTATAAAAAATAAGCTATAAAATAAATAATAAATTTATGTAATATAAATAGCTCTAATTTCTAACATTATTCAGGAAAATCAAATCCTTAATGGACTAGAATTATGTCCTAGTTAATTTGACAAAAAAGTAACTAACACCACACAAGTATGAAAAAAGCATTTGTTGTTCCCTCACTAAATAAAACTACCTTGTTAATAAAATGTTATAACATACATGTTTATGTGCGAGTCCGACTCTTGCCATAGAACTCTCTAAGGGGAAGTTTTACCCATAATTGTCATACTGGACAAGCGTGTTGACAACCACGGAGCGCAGCTTTCGCGACGGGCAAGCTAGCCATCCACTGTGTGTATAAGAGCTACACTGTTCCGGATTGATATACCGCCATCCATCGGTTCTGGTACCTCAGTCGCCTCGTACGACACGTAGTATAGTGGTACTATTCTACTCTGCCGGTACCTAACGGCTAGTGCTTATCCAGCTTATTTCTAGTGCACAGTTGCATTTGCTCCATATGGATCCAATGAACAGAATGAACCCCAAGCTTAAGCACGATAACTTATGTTTGGGGAGAGCAAGTGTATGACGTAAGTTTAGGAAATACCCTAAAATTACGAAATACACTTGCCCTCGCATTGTTTGCGTTGTCTGATTGGTATGAGCTCGTATATTATCAATTCATAACTTATAAGCTTGTAATATCGGATATCTATTTCAACACAATTTTAGCGTGACGTATTTATTCATTATAAATCTTATGTATAAGCTGCATAGATTGATTTCTGTCCAACACACTTGTTTTTAAATTATTTTAATACTATTTTGACAAATTTTTTGGTTCATTTTATGTTTTTAAGTGATATCTTTGACTTTAAAACTTTGTTAAGTTTACAAAAGTAAACAATATTAATATGTATATGTACCTAGTATGTATATGTATGATGATCGCAGAGTCAGGAGTGCTACTGCCTTTTTGTAGGTGAGTTCTCGTCATTGCGCGTGCAAAACCGGAAGGATGGTGGTTTAGCGAATTAAGTGGAAAAAAAAATCAATATATCTCTTAAGTCTTGAACTTTATTTTATTTAATGAATTATGTAGATTCTTTACAACTTATTAAATGCGAGAAACATGTATAGTTCAGTACCTGAGATAATAGATTTTTTCTTTCTTATGTAAATTCGTTAAACTGCAAATTCGCTGTTTTTACTTAGTGCTTTTTCGCGGTATGGTTCGGACTAGATATACAGCTATCAATTGCGTTATTTTTACTATACCTGGTAAAGGCAAAGTAAATTATTCTCTACATAACGGGACTGCGTACATTTAGATTTGATAGTCAAGTATCAATGTAAATAATAACTACATACAATTAATATTAAATACATCGTTATAAACATCATAGCCGCATAACGTCAAATTACCATTGTTGGATTTTGGCTTCACCAATATGGAGATACTGTTTGAGGGGCTGATTCATTTACTACCTCTTTTTTTCATTCACTCTTTCCAACCAAAGGTTGCTATTTGCTGTTTTTTTTTCATGTATTTTTATATTTTTGTTGTACAATAAAGTATTTGTTAATATTATTATTATTAATGCCGTATCTACCTATTATTACCTATCTACCTATCGGTACCGGTAAATTGTTTTTCGTTGATCGTGAAATATCATTGATTCACTGTATTATATTACCAGTATGTTTTATTACTGGATAGACTATCTCATAGAAGTCCTAGATGAGAACTCGGCGTTGGCAGTCTCTGCCGTGACTAGTTCTAAGTAAATTTAATGGTTTAATTAAAACTTTAAATTAGCTCTGTTGTTGAACAGATGGAGTTATTGACATTTAGATCTAACTTTAATGCAAAACGTATTATTTATGCGCGTCAGTAACATTGCGAAAAACGCAAAAGTTTTATCCCTCATTTATAAAAGAAAGTTATATATAGTGTATGTGAAAATATTTTCTTAAACTAAAACCAATAAATGTAAACGAGTATAATAAAAACATTTTCGAAATACCTGTCTGTTTATGCCGGATAAAGCTGAAATTATGAGGGGTACTAAAATACTTTATTATATAAACGAGCGTGTATAAAAGGAATAATGCGAGTGAAGGAAGCAAGAGGGGTATGCCAAGATCATAAAAAGTAATCCATGGTCTCTACCTACCCCGATGGGACACCGGCGTAGGTATACTTAGACAGATTTAATAAAAAAATAAGTTTCGAAAAAACATAATATGCATGAAATTGTAAACAATATTTGGTGTGAAAAGTAGTGATATAACCTATAATCACACTAATAAAGACTGGAACTAGTTACTGATTTATAAATAGCAAAATCTTTAATACGGATTTATGCATACTTTACAGAAAATGTATTTTAAGAAAATGTCTGGATAAGTAGTCTTAGGCAAACAGTTCTTATGGAACATGGTATCACTTTTATTTGACTCTCGAATCAGCATTGTTAGCCTAAACAAAGTCACCCTTAAAATAACGCCTGAAGGTATAAAACACGTTCGTGAACATTTTCTCTAAAAATACAGGAATAATATTTTGTTCGCGTACCCTCTGGGGTGGTAAGAGAGTGACACTCGACCGAGTTTGTGGATTTCGTAATTCATTGTGAGAAAAACTCGAGTTGAGGTTGACAAAATATGCAAGTATATTTATAGGAGACAGTGTGCAAAATATCTGAGAATTAATATTAAATTTTAATATACATAGCTTGCTTCGTGCATTTCGATAGGTGACACTGAGACTAACGTAGTATGAAAATAATAGTGAAAGCGGGCATCACTATAGTATAAAATAAAGTCGCTTCTAGCTGTTTGTACCTATGTAGGTATGCTTAGATCTTTAAAACTACGTAACGGATTTTGATTCGGTTTTGTTAATATATAGATTGATACAAGAAAAAGGTTTATATATATATAATACATGCAGAATATAGTAGAATAACTCTAATACACTAACGTATGTGAAAATAAAGGTGAAAGCGGGCATCACTACATAGCATAAAATGAATTTGATTTCCGCTGTCTGTCCCTATGTATTCTTATTTTGAAAACTACGTAACGGACTTTGATGCGGCTTTTTTAATAGGTAAGAGAAACATTGATAACTTTATAGTTTTATAATGTGATATCGTGAGTAAACTCATTTTTTTACACTGACATTACAAACGCAAGCTGAATCTGATGAGATAGATGAAAATAATGTATTATAATACAATAAATAGGTCTACGAAAAACTCCGCCGTGGTATATTCCATCTCTTAGGGATAACTCATAATAAATGGTTTTTATCCATATTGCACTCGTGTAAAGCCGGGGTGCGTCGCTAGTAAATTGATAAAACCCGCAATTTTTTTGACGATGACGCAGTGTTACGTTGTACATTTCGTGCCACGCCTATACACCTTCGCCACTTCTGTGTCATTAACTCTAGGTGATCTTGCGCCACTTCCCTGGCTCTTCGTATGCGGCGTAGGTAAAAGAGGCTCTTTTTATGGTGTTAAGTATAACATCTCAGGTCAACGGAAATCCGTTCTTTTGACCGTAGTATCGAATAAAAGTAGTATTGCATGTATGTAAGAAAATAGACTTAGTTTTCTTGGTTATGGTTGAGTAATTGTTAATTACGTTCTCCTTTGAAGAATTCGTGTTAAAGACCTGTTTAAGTAGAACACATGTAAAAAATTAATACGTTTATTTTCTATATCTTTCGAAATTAAATAACACCAATCTAGATTGATCTTACCTGTTACATACAGATTATCTTTGACGATTCAAGATATAATTATGTATTCGGTCTTATCATTACCAGACAATAATGTAAACGCGAGGCAAGCTATGTTTATGCGATGGCTTGATTAAGAAATTATTTAGTTTTTGATTAAAAAAAGTTTAATTCATTCCTTAATTTTAAACTAAAACTTATTTATTTTTAGTACATTCGCTAATGTTTATCATAAAAGTGATATGAACAAAAATCAATTAGCATTCAATTTTGAAATTTGGCTGCAGGATAAAGATACTCGCAAGGCTTGTTTTCTACGAAATTAACAAATTCAGAAACTAAATTGTTTAATAATAACAAGTTAATTCTGGACTTGTTTCATTTATTATTTTCAATTATTCGGTAAATCAATATAAAATAGCTTTAAAATCTTCATTCACACTCGCCATTATAGGCATCTTCATATTAATAGATAGATTGGGTTCTGTTTTAGGATCTACGCAGACGTAGTGGTGAATCACATGACTGGAGACCATACCGACAACATAGGCACTGCGGGCAGCACAGCTGATTTCCAGAAATACTCCTACCCAGCCGTTCCCTACACCGAAAAGCATTTCCACCATCCCTATTGTATTATTAGTGACTATAATAACCCTACTGAGGTATGTACACTTATCTTTTCTAACATTTACGCGTATATATAATAAAACTAACTAAAACAAATTTTTGAAGGGTTTAGAAACGAGGTTTATTTTACTATTTTAGATTTTTGTCGGTCGTGAGAGTGAAGAAGATGTAATCGTCTTTGTCATTTAGGAAAACTAAATCATTACTTATAAATTTTGTACAATTTCTTTCACCATTTGCTTAAAATTCCATAAGCTATTTTAAGTTTTGTATTCATTAGTATGTATGACACGTTGTCATTTAAACAGTGGTCTGTGCAGTGGTTACTTGAATGAGTTTTATGTATTTTCGTGTATTTTGTATAAAAGAAAAAGCTTTATAAACCTTTTCTCCACATTAACTTTAACTATATCAAATTTCACGTTCATACGTTCGCAAAATTTCCTTAAAAAGGGTACAACATTTTTCGCTTCACATTTTAATATAATGTACATACACGTGATACATTTTTTTATAATGTTATAAACTTAAGTAACTGCCTAATACATAATTCCCGTGGCGCGCAACTCCAACGCAAAAATGTCTAAGATATGTGTTTAAAATAAAAATATTATTTTCCATAAACCCATTACCCATAATTCGACTGAAGATGATGGATTACAGCATGAACATGGAAGGGTTTTAAAGATGTATAATGAATTAACTTCGTGAACTTGTGAGGTTTTTGAAGTGTGACATCAAGTATATTTAGATTTAGTAATGGTAAAATTTGATGACTATAAATGTTTCTTCTTCTTTAAATGTTCATTAAATAAATTGGTACATACATTTGCTCAATTAAAACAATTACAACAGGTCCGCAATTGCCAACTTGTTGGCCTGAAAGATCTGAACCAGACGGTGGAATACGTGAGAAAAAAGATTTATAAATATTTTAATAAACTGATAAAACTCGGCGTTGCCGGAATAAGGTATTAATGGGACTGATTTAGTTTTAAATTGTTGTTGTTTTCTGCTCGTCTCTTGTTTACTGACCACATTGCTTTCCATTAATATAAAATTTGCGTTGTTCTTTTAGTGGATTAACGTATTAGGGGTTTTTCATATGTAATTTTCTTATTACATTGTTTAAAAAAGGAAGAGTAATCTATTCACATTTTACTTAGTTATGTACTTATAAAAAATAGAATACATTAAGAATCACATCCTGTAAGAAAAATACATTTAAGGATTTAATTGTTTCCTGAGATCTTACTCTCAATTAAGGTTTCGCGAATTCTTCAAAAGTTAATCACGATGTCGAATCCATAGTTTTTTAAAGGATATGACGTCTAGCTAAGAACGCAATTGACCTGCCAAATGTGATCGAATTTGATCTGAGGATGATTTTCTTAATGTATGTGAGTTTGTTTCCTTTTCGGGTTTTCGTTTATTGTGTTTTGTGCTCTTTGCTTGATTTTTACTGTTTGTATGATTTATCTATGCATTTTGTATAGTAACAAATTTTTAGCTTTATTTTTTCAAAAAGAGTTCATTTCAATAGGAATGAGTGAATTTGGAATAGACAAATTCATGTTCCTACTATATCTTACATCAAGTGAACAATATATATATCAAATATCATCACCATCATTACAGCCATTGGAAGTCCACTACTGGACATAGGCGGAGGCATTATGGGCAAAATTTCCCATTTTGGCGAAGGAATTTTGCCCATAATTGCCGCGCTGGGCAAGCGAGTTTGCAATCGGTGAGCGCAACTTTCGCGCCGAGAATGCTGCTGCCCACCCCCACCCTGTGCATTTACCCAGCTATACTGTCTCGGATGGATATACCGCCATCTTTCGGTTCTTGTTCATTAATCGCCTCTTTTGACACCTGATACAGAGGCAGTATCATTCTACTTTGCGGGTACCTCACGGTATCTTTATTGTACATATTTTAATATATTTGGATATTATGTAAATTATATTCTATTCCTTATGCCTAGTTACTACATATAAGTGTGTTGTGTATATTTCTTATTGGGTTTTTATTTTAAAACGTCTTGTGTTCTTTTCTTGGTTTTTCTGACTGTATGATTTATCTATGCATTATTGTATTGTAACTAACCCCTCTCCAGGTGAGGTCCTGTAACCTAGTCGGGCTCAAAGATTTAAACCATGGTGTGCCTTATGTACAAACCAAGATATCTGACTTCTTAAATGACCTTATTACTCTTGGTGTAGCTGGCTTCAGGTAAGATTGTCTTTAAGTTATATTCAACTATTGCCCCTTCTCACTACTGATATACTTCACACTCTATAGTCATATCGAGTATCGAATATGTGTTTTTGTACTGTGTCTGTGTGTTAAACATCTATATGACGGGCTCGATGGTAGTGCGCCAAACGTTTTCGGTTCGATCTCCATCCAGGATAAATATTTATTTGATGTTTTTAATCTGTGTCTGTCTGTAATTTATATGTATTTAAATGTTATGATTTTAATATCTATTTTGTCTGAAATCTGTAACATAAGTGCATTGAACTACTTATATTGGAGTCAAGTCAACGTGAGAATTTAATTTTAATTATTTAAGCATTATAATTACGATACTTGTTGTGCTTTGAGCGACTTATCTCGGCGAATAAGTCAATGTATATGATGTTGTGTGATTTTTTATTATTATTGTTTTTAATCATTTACAAAAGTCATCAGGTGCTATCTATCAGACGCGTGTCTTAATTACGCGTCAATCGCTTCACCATTGCGTTTGTACGACACAAAATGTCTTTCGAGAAAATCATACAGTGCGTAATACTTGCATATGCATCAGCTTTAGGCTAGAGATTTTATTATTGTCTCCTAGTATCTCATAAATTTTAAAATATTAAAAATTGAAGTAAGTAATTAACTTTTTAGTAAGTTATTTTTGAGACTTTCGGCCGCAAGAAATATTTAATTGTTTGTTTGTAAACTCGTATTTTATTTATTTTACACTAATTAAAATGTATTTATTCTTGCTAAAAAAATCGACGCACATGGCAGCTTATACGTCTGTCTGTGTTTATATTATTATAATCCTTTATAAAGTGCTCATAGTAGCGAGCTTAGTCTTCGTATTTTTACTTAAGCTCTAACAAATTGTGGGCTCAAGAATACAAAGAGATCTTACATTATTCATCAAAAATACAAGATGCATTGTAAATATCTTAAAAGGTTAAGGGAATTTTAATGGGATAAATACCTTGAACATTTATTATTGCTTAGGACCAAATCAGCTAGTTACAAGTTGTTTATTTTGAAAATAATTGCCTTTGAATTTTCCTAAAAAAAGTTCATATCAATAACAAATGGTGAATTTTGAATAGAAGGATCCAAGTACCAACAACAACTAGATAAAATGTATCTTCTGAACTTCAATCTACTTACACTTTAGTTTACATGAGTTTATATATGTTATTTACTGTCCCGGCAGACGTTGTTCTGCCAAATAAATGATATAAAATTAATAAATTACTAAAACAACTCTTCAAAATTAAGAGATGGTGATAGAAGGGTGAAAATTTAGGATTATATGTATTTTTAATGCCACATAATAAAACAATACAAATTAAAATTTATTAAAAAAAATTAAAAATATATGTCTTATTAGTCGTAAAGCCTCTTTATTATAGTCGCCAGTAAATGTTCTGTCGAAATCGTTTCATCCGTTTTAGAGATTACCTTAAAAAAAATTAAAAATATGTATTTTTTGTTATATCTACCGTGTATCTATCCATATGAAAATTTATTAAAAAAGTATTTTAATATTACACACAGACACTATTTTATTTATATATTTTGTTATATATTTTGATATACAATATAATAATCTCTCCCATTGTAGGGTGGATGCTGCTAAGCATATGTGGCCTGAAGATCTGAAGGAAATCTACAAAAGGCTTCACAATTTAAACACTGACTTTGGTTTCGCGCCGAAAACGAAACCGTATATTTATCAAGAGGTAATTTACTACGGGAACGAACCTATTACACCGACTGAGTACACATCCTTCGGAGATGTTACAGAATTTAGGGTAAGTGAATTTGCAAAACTTTCATAATACAAGAATTCAAAACATGTGACAGTATTTCCTTGCCAATGTTTTCCCAATCATACAGTTAAATTTTGATGAGCGAGAGTTATAAACTTTCCTAAAACGCTGAACAGTGATGATTTATGTTCAGTTATTACATACATTACTTTATTCAATTGTTTTTAATTAGACTTATATTAGAGGTATTGATTTATATGTGCCTGGTTTAATTGCTTTTGTCATTTTGAGAGAAGCTTACTTATGGTTGTCATGAGCAATAATCATCTAGCCAGTATTTAGCTTCATCATCGTCATCAAAGCAGCCGTAAATCGTCCGTTGTTGGACGTAGGCCTCCGCAAAAAACGGGGACTTTGGCTGTAATTGCTGCCGTTTCCGGCCATGTGGCATTTGAGCTACTAGGTCATTACTTGAGGTCCGATACCTCAGTCGCCTCTTACGACTCCTGATACAAAGGGAGGTACTTTTCTACTTTTCCGGTACCACACAGCTATTTAGTTTAGTCCTCTTAATAATGATAGGAATAGAAAACTGTCAATATAAATATTTTGTTCCAACCTTCATTAGTTGTTAACACAATTTAATTGAACAACTCGTATCCCTGATCTTGCCAGTCCCTTGAAATAAATAAAAAACACAACTTATCAAAAATATTCTACTAAAAAAAATCACTGGGGCATTCCATGTAAAATGGATAGATAGAAATGTTAATAATTTCGTATTTTAGTAAATTCTAGAATTATTTAATGCGTCTGTTTGTTCCTGGCTAATATTTACAATAGTTTTGGGTCTCGGTGTATACATTTGTCAGTTGTAGTACCGTATTCGCCTTTTAGAGAAGGAAGTATTATTACTTTTCTGCCAGTAACCCTACAGATTTAGTAAAATTGTCTGAATTAAGAAATAAGCAGATATATCTTTTAGAATATTTACTTTTTATGAATCATTCAACTTTATCGTAGGATACAGATAATTTAATTTTTCAATATAAAAAAGAAATGTAATAATAATTGCAAAATCGATGTTTGAAGTCTTCGTAATTTTTTTTGTAACTTATCAAAGTTACAAAAAAAATTGCGTTTAAATTTCTTTTCTTTACTGTCAGAAATAGGGCGTGTTAATTTTAATTTTACGACAGTGAATAATCTCGATATAGGAATTATCCAGTTATTTTAAGCAAACACTAATTCTGTAAATACCATAAATTATTAAGTGCTAGCAGTTTTAATTTTATGACATGTCTTAAAGATTAAAATTCCAAACAATAAATAAAATGTAAAAAATTTTAGTTTGAATATATATCAGCAAAATCCTCGCATAATTACTTAATCAGATCTATGACTAGCATCATTTTCAATTTCACAAACAATTAACCGCCATCTTAGAAAATAATTACTTGAGATAGTTCTAACAAGCGATTCCTGTCCGACGCAAATTACCCGTGAAAAGTAAATTGGATCTATAGGGGCTTTACCGTTGACCTCGTAAGGATCTCGTGACTAAGCAAATCTTGAGCTCAGACTAACAATTTCACACATCATCATTACAACCATTGGAAGTCCACTCCTGGATCTAGGATCAAGAAAGGGAGAATTTTGCCCATACTTGCCGCGCTATGCAAGCGTGTTGGCCGCGTTACGCAAAGCGCAACTTGGCGACGGGAAGGCTGCTGCCCATCACCGCCACCTGTCGGTTCTGATACCTTAGTCGCCTTTTGCGTCACCTGGTACAGGAGACAATTTCACACGCATCTGATAAATATACGGTTATAGCCCTCTTCTAGTAGAACAGTTTTTATTAGTTGCGTTCCTAATTTCACGGGACTAGTGAGTTATGCAATGGAATATTTGTTCAATGGAGCTGCGTTAAGAAATACAATACTGTGGCACTTTTTATTTGTGTTGGCCCTATATGATTTAAAAATAACGAAACATTGTCTCAAAAGTTTTTGAGGGAATCAAGGGATATATTATGTAAATTGTACATATAATGCTATATATATGGTTATGGTTATTTAAGAATATATTGTTAACTACTTATATTTCATTTAAAATTTGACGAGTCCGATGGCTTAGATGGTAGTGATCCTGGGCAAATATTTATATGTTGTCTGAATGTGTAATGTGTTTGAGTGTTAAAAATATGTTTTTTAAGAATTATATTTGTGATTAATCTATTGTCCGTAACACAAATGCTATGAGCGAATTATCACGGAGTCAGGTCAATGTACGAGATGTTGTGGGAAGTTATTATTATTGGATTTATTGGATTCAAAGCGTTCACTGCTAGGATATCACTAGCGCGTTGTAAACCTTTAACTAACTAATTTCACTGCATCTTTTACCCTAGAACCGTAACACAACTCGAACACTGCTATTCTACGGTAAGAATAGGTGAGTGAGGTACCAATGCAGATGACCTTTGTATGAGGTCCATATCCTTCCTGGATATATAACATATAATACCTGAATATTTTTGTTTTATATATTAGTTCAAATCATAACTTTAAGAAAGTTTTAAAATATCGCATTATACAAATCAAGGATATTCTCTGATGTAACGAGTCAAAATCATAATATATTTTCCAGCTGTAAGTATAAATTTAAAGGTTTTATGCTGAGAAAAAGGCTAAAGAAAAAGCTTTGATTTAAAACAATATTTACTGGAAAAAGACTTGTGCCGTCTGAAGCTTGGAAGAAGTAAATTTAATGTTGGTTATCAATCAAGTGTTTGACATAAGCGAGACATTTACACAGCAATTTTCTTTTAGTTAATCTATGTTACCTTCTTCAAATGGTTTTACTTTTAAATAGTCTGTGTATCTTGAGTAACTTTATCGCAGAATCACGTACAAATCAATTCACGAAGACGATCCCGCGTCAGGATATTGTTGTTCAACTTCCAAACTTTGCTTTGGTTTGGCACTATTAAATTTCAAGGCACTGAAAGGCGATACAGGCACTTTTGAAGTTGTCGAACCTTGAACTGACAAAGCCATTTAGTTCTTGTTCATTAATCTATTGCTTGAATATAGGTAACTAGCAGCGCCCTGCGGTTTCTTTGCACTCCCTTTTTACCCCTTAAGAGATAATTTTCAAAAAAGTATTTTACACGTGTTTCATGAATTTCAATAAATAACCTTTATACTGAATTTCATAATTTCCTTAACTTCAAAAACAGCATTGTTGCATACTAACTTAGCCACTCCATTGTCCCCTTGTAAGGGGTGAATTTTCAAAAAAATTAGTCATAACGACGGGAAGTACTACCTACGTTTCTAAAAGAACCCCTTTGCAAAATTTCAAGTGTCTAATCCTTATAAAAACCCTTCGTTGATATGTCTGTCAGTCAGCCAGCTTCTCTTTTTAGATATATAGTGATTTTTTTTGTTCAAAACAATGTATTATTTGCTGACACTTTGTTTACATGTACTGAATTATTATAAATAAAAATGAATCGTCGCAATACAATTTCTACAGTGAAAATATGGTTAACGTGGTATAATATCATCCAGTCACAAGGTTGGCAACGCAAATTAAATAAGGCCACCTGGCCTTAAAAAAATAACTGCTATACTAAATGCATATGCATGTATAAATGGTACATATACATTTTTTTATCTTTTTATTATTATTGGTAATTTCTAAAACAGCTGTACCCGTTTTGATGGGATTTATTGGTATTTCTTGCCAGATTGCTGATATAAAAAGGAGTAAATTATGCTATATAACATATCGCTACGACTAATAACAGCGGAGCGTCATTTAAAAATGTAGCAAAGACGGGAAAAAAATTTACGTTATGGTTATCACGTACTTTCGTTGTGGTTTCGCTGCGTAAATGGTTGAAATTACGTAAAAATAATGTAATAGGGAATTTTTCCTTTTTAAAAGCTATGCTGTCTAAAGTCCTTATTCCACGCTGACGAAGTCACGTATACAGCTAGTTACAAATATAATACTCAAATACATATTTACGGTCGATAATAAACAGCAATTATCTTGAAAGATAGCACACATAAGATATGTAAAAAAACCTTCTTTATTTTTTTTTTATTATCTTAGCTGCCTTGATCAAGTTTGGTTTTTAGACCCTAAGAACCAAACTCAAAAGTAGGTTATAAGCTCAAAAGTGCCAATTTTATTCATTTTTTATTGATTGTGTTAATTTTAACATCTAGCAAAATTATTTAAATATTATTAATACTGCGACCAAATAATTCGTCTATTAACAAGCTTGCTTAGTTAACCCGTAACGCTTTAGGCGATTTATCACGGAGTTAGCCCAATGTATGAGATGTGTTTATTATTTTTAAATTATTATTATTATCAAATTTTGATGACGTAATGTCGCATTAGAAAAAATCCTAGCTCTAGTTTATTTTAATAGTCGATGTGTTTCGTAGCAGTTTCTACAAGTATACGGTTTTAAATTTATACCACAATACATTTTTTTATTTAATTATGATATTATTTCCGTAGGTGGGACTAGAACTAAAGAATGTATTTCGTGGCTTCAATGCGTCAAAGTGGCTCGTATCTTGGGGTGAACAATGGGCTCTTCTCCCTACAGATTCTGCTCTGGTTTTCATTGATAACCACGACACACAAAGGAGCAACGACGTCTTAACGTACAAGGAGCCACGAGCTTATAAGGTAAGCCAACGCTTATTTCTCTCGCACATAAGAATGCTTGACTAAATTTTTTATATTTTGCTTCTGGTCACTGTTTTCTTTTCTAATAAAAGATTTTAATATTACAACCACAAAAATATTAAAAAAGAAACCAATATTTTAAAACGTTTATCTTTGTCAAAGTAATAAATAACTAAGAATATTTTAAATATTGAAATGGAGGCATTTTTAATTTTTAGGCAATTTAAAATTGACGTTTTTTTAAAAAAAAAAAGTTTTATATATAGGTTTTTGGATTGCGTTATTTTTATACTTTTCCAACAAGAAATTTAAAACTAAGATAAATAAGCGGTTATATACATCGTTGCCTTCTACCTTTTACAATATTTTGCTCAAAATTAGTGGATAGCTTAATTTAATAAAATTAAATGTAACACCCGAAAAAATGTACGCTAAATTCTAGCTATATTCCGCTATATCGCATGTAAATACGCAACTCCACTCACACACACTTTTTATCGTTATTCAACTACTGAAAGACTAAAAAGGCCAGGCCACACAAAAAAAAACATTATTACAGAATTATTCATATCAACTAAAGTAGACTATGAAGGTGCGAGTATCCTCTAGTCGTAAAATAAAAAGGTTTTATATTGCAGGCGGCTATAGCATTCATGCTAGCTCATCCTTATGGCGAGCCCCGTGTAATGAGCAGTTATTTCTTCAGTAACAGCGAGCAAGGCCCGCCAAGTGACAGCCATGAAAACATTCTCTCGCCTACCATTAATGAGGTAACTTTAAACTTGCTTGATAAAATACTCACTTTTTGTAATGCATGTTTTTTTTATTACCGTTAGTTTTATTATGCACCGTGAGGTACCGTAAGCCGTGTGGTACCGGCAGAGTAGAAAAGAGACGACTAAGGTACCAGAACCGACAGATGGCGGTATAATCATGTAAAACAGTCAGCTCAAATGTACAGGGCGGGGATGGGCAGCAGCTCCCCGTCGCAAAAGATGCGCTCTGCAATTGCCAACACGCTTGCCCAGCGCGGCAAATATGGGCAACATACCCCCTTAGGGAAGCCCATGTCCAATAGTGGACTTTTAATGGATGGTATGATGATAATTTGTTTTATTTATAGTTGTTGTGAATTAAAACGTGAACTATACTCGTAGATATCAAGTATTCTTAATCTAATTTTTATATATTAAATATCATATAACTAAACATAAAATTATGAGGTAAAATTAACAAAATATAAAGATATTTCAAACGTTAAATTTTTGTAGTAAATTTTAGATAAATTGTTCACATCCAACCAAAATCTTGATTAACGGTAAGCATTTATATTTTGCAAATATTCATTTGATTAGAAGTACAAGACTTAGACCAGTAGTAGACATGATTGAAAACAAGCCCACAGTCCGCGTGATAATAAATGTCACTACAGCCTATCTATCCTAGACGCTCCTAATGATACAAGCATATCACTAACGCATAGCCACCCTTTTTTACTTCAAGATGTTATCTCACATAACCCATTCATTTCCCTGACTCTATCACCCTTCAAACTGGAACACAACAATGCGAACACTGCTATTCGGCGATAAAAATAGGTGAGAGTGAGGTACCAATGCAGACTGAATGTGGTCTACCTCATATATCTTTTCGAAGTGGCCCTGGAGATTCAATGTATCGCGCTATATATATTCTCTGGACAGTCCACGATGACGTGGATGAATGTCCTAACGCAGGCTCTATATAGTGGGCTGTTGGTAGGTATTTAGTGGTGCATATGAGTGCTTTTGTATTTTTCACCGCAGCTGTGTACTTTTTACTTTTTAATTACTTGAATTTTTTTAGGACGAAACATGTGGCAATGGTTGGGTTTGCGAACACCGTTGGCGACAGATATACCAGATGGTCGCATTCAGGAATGCTGTTAAAGGCACATCTGTCGAGAACTGGTGGGACAACGGGAACAACCAGATCGCGTTTAGCAGGGGAAATAAAGGATTTATCGTGTTTAATGTAGAAGGTCAAGATTTGGAGCAAAATTTACAGGTACATAGATCTGGTACCAGTTATTAACGACTTTGCCTGCTTGTACATAGGTACATTAAAAATAATTAGATACTGTTTTTTTATGTTTGTCAGGACTAGGCTTGTAAGGCATAAATGGGATTGAAAAGTTTGTATAGAACAAAAGATAATACTTAATGTTTGTATGTACCAGTATCGACAGATGGCGGTATATCCACCTAAAATAGCGTATCTCAAGTGCACAGGACGGGGATGGGCAGCAGCATCCCCGTTGTGAAGGTTACGCTCTACGATTGCCTGAAATTTGCGCGGCAATAATGGACAATATTTTTTTGTCAAACAGTGGACTTCCAATAGCTGCTAAGATGAGTGTCTGTATGCAGGTTAGCAGTTTATAGGTTGTAGACCCAAGGACAGGATAAAAAACCTCACTGTAACTGAATCAACGTTACACATTTTCATTATGTAGGAACTCAGACGTAGTAAAAGCTGCCCGGACTTCGACTTCGTCTAAGATTAGTTATCTCTATAGAATTACCTGTTTGATTTTTTTATATATAAGCAATATGATTGTATGAAACTCCCCTACATACATCGATCCTCACAAACTTTCGCTACCATTACAATTAGAAGTTGATAGATTAATTTTAACATGTTTCCAATACTTTATAATTTGGATCGTGTTGCAATTTTCATTGATTATTCTCAGTAATTTGCGGGGAAGTTAGTTGTATGTTCGTTGTAAAATATTTGCATCTACTTTTTCCAGACTAATTTACCTCCTGGCGAGTACTGTGACATCATCACAGGGAAGAAACAAGGAAAGTCATGTACCGGCACAAAAGTAACAGTCAATAATGACGGAAAAGCTCAGATTAAATTACCAGGGAACGCAGAAGATATGCATCTTGCCATACATGTGGGAAAAGAGGTAATAAGTGAAATAATATGAATTTCATGATACACTCGTACCATCTTATCGTCTTACCATCGCAATAGCGCCACAATTAGCAACGTATTTTGGTAATTTAGTGGTAAGGGTTAGTATACACGGTACGGTCTACCGTAAAGGTCTACCTGTACAGGTATACTGCGCAGGTAGACCGAAATGTGTCTCGGTATAGATCTGTGTAGGTTTGTTTTAGGGTTGCGCAGGCGTTCGGCGCTAGATCGAAAATCAATGTTTTCCAGGTACATCATACGGTTTACTTGTACTTATACGCTACCAATGTTCGGTTGATCTGCGCAGGCATACCTGGTCAGATGACCTCTCCGGAAGACCATACCGTGTATGGCTTACTTAAAGAACCAACTAGACCTATTTCCATAAATTGTTTCCTAATGAAACTTATGTTTATATAACAGAAATTCCCTTGAAATTTAAATTTTAAGTAGTAAAGGCTTCTTATTTATAAATTGTATGTAATCATCCGTCATGGTTGGCGCACACGATCATTAATGATAATTTTGATGACGGTTCTGATGGCACAGATGGTAGTGATCCCATCTTGTGCGCCAAGGGTCGTGGGTTTGATTCCCACCTAGAGCAAGTATTATTTAATTTACTTAAATACATATATTTATTAAATATATGTATTCAAGTAATTTATTTGTGATTCCTCTGTTGTCTAGCGTCCGAAACATAAGTGCTTTAGGCAACCTACCACGGATTTAGTTTAATATATAAGATGTTGTGGAAATTTATTTATTTATTTTACATAATGTATGACAGTAAAACCAGTAATTTTCAAATATGTCCATTTCTTTTTTTTAGTCTTCACTTCAAACACCCTGATGCAGCTACCGAAACGTTACGCTTTTATTTAAATGTAATATTTTAACTCCTGGATAATATAATTATTAAATTCTTTGATAAAGTTTAATTAAAAGATACAATTTTATTTTTATACTCGTTTTATTTCCGTAACTCCCTGTGATTACTAATATAAGCTGTCTGGATCTCAGTACATTTGCTTTCGACACGCTAGATAATAGCGACGTTTATTCTAAAATCAAGTTCTTCGGTTCAGAAATGTTAATAGGTAAAAGAAGTGGAATCCCAAATTATTGCAATGAAAATAAGTCAACATTGAGGATAAGAGTTTGCGCCACAAGTATAGCATTGCTTTATCCTACAGAATAACATTCTTAGATTCTTAGAGAAGATTTCCTTACCCCTTCCTGACCTTTAATAGAAAAAGATATAGGCCGTGCTCCAAATAATTGTAATCATTTTTGGGAAATTAAGGCCACATTCGCCAAACTGGGCAGATACAGTTTCAACCGCATAGCGTACTTTGCGACGGGGATGCTGTCTGTTACCAGCCCGTACTCTGTTCTATCTGACCATACTATACCATCAATTACAATAGCAGTGCAGTTAGTCAGTATGAGAAAGATGAAGGTTCGTACCTCGCTTGAAAGGAGAGAAGCAAGACTTTATTTTAGTCAATATTATCTTAAAGTTACTATTCAGCATTTTGAAAGCATAAAACCTCGTAAAGAAATTGGGTATACCACCATCTGCCGAGTCCTCAAGGTGCTACGGCACATGGTACCAAGGTAGGTGCTATTCTATAATACCAGTAATACATATTAAATAGAATCCATAGCAAGTCGTAAATGGTAGTAAGAAAGACCTAAAACCAAGGAAGTGAAAGAAATAAGAGCTCAATCTGGGTGCACGGCAGTGCCCCCAAATTGAGCCCCCAAGTCAAGCGCGAAGCAAACACTGCTGTACCATTCTTTGCTAGAACCATTTGAGGCCCCTATTTGAGAACCTGTGGATAAAACCAGAACGCAGAAATTTTCATCATCCAGTAAACTAAGATAACATACCTAAAATCCAAAATTGCAAGTCTGTAGGACTTATAGTTCCGAAGTAAAGTGAAAGCAAAGTTTCGCATTTGTGACACACACTCACTCATCTACTCATGATCATCAAAATAGAACTAGTACTTCCCGTAAACTCAAAGAGCTGAAATTTGGTACAGAGTTAGGGTTTAATAGCCACATAAAGGGAAAACTATAAAAACTACAATAATCACAGATTTGGAGTACCTGGTGACCCTGATTAAAAAACCTTTAAAAAAAATGTTTAAATTGGTTAGCTGCTTCATTTGACGTCAAAAATCGAAGGTCAAAAGTATCTGATGAAGAACCCTGATATCAGCTGTAGCATTAGAAATATGGCAATGTCCCCTTCTACTATTAGCACCTAAAAAAACGACTGTTATTGCAAAAATCCAGCGAGTGGGACACATCTTTTAATTTAATCGAGCCTAAAGCATCCCACTGCTGGGCGAATGCCTCCCCTTCTGCTTTTAATACACTTAAAAATAAAATAAAATGAAAACTCTGGGTGAGACTAGACTGGCTTTTATTCTTATAATTACAAGTTTACAAAAAGATAGATAGAAGCAAGAAAGAAAGATAATAGCCAATAGTCGAAATATTAAATTTATTCTCGTCGAACATTACACAAATTAAAAAAACAAACTCACCCTAAAATATTAATTTCGCTTTGGTCAAAATATAGTACATTGAGCCTTGGGCTAAGAGTGCCGGTGATACCCGTTCACGTCGCTAGATGGCACTTGCTGTATTTTAAATCGCGCTTACGTATTGTTTTCCGATAACCTTTCGAATTAATTATATTGACACTTGTCTATTAATTGGGAGTTAAGAACTTTTTATAGTTTGTGTAGACTTATAGATTAATATAGTATATTATTCTTTCCGATTTTTTATAAAGACAAAAGAAGCCTTGAAGATAAAGGTTATTATTATTTTTGTCTAAACATTATCGGTATTTCTGAATTGTTATTTATATGCTTAAAGTGAATTTTATGTGTTGGGTTTATTTGTGTTTGATTTCGCGAATAATATTATAAAAAAAATGTCTTTAATGATAAAAGACGACAATGAACTTAGTGGTTACCAAGTTGTTGGTATGCTCAAAGATGGGTCTTGTCTCTTCCATTCATTATCCTTCTTGGTGTATGGTAGAACTCACTCAACTTGCAGTATCAGATCTGAGATAGTTGCAAACATTGCTGAGCATTGGGATGAAATGCAAGTGTACACGTGTGATGCTAATGGTGACGTATACACGAGCGCGCAATCCTATACGAGCAATATGATGAAGCCCACTACTTATGCCTCAGCTTCTGAGCTTACGGCTGCTGGTAAAATCTATCTATATTCTCTTGTGGTCAAGCCTACGTAGCGCTTTCACGAGTAACCAATCTTCATGGGGTGCACCTCATAAATTTTGACTTCAAGACCATAAAAGCTCAAGCTTCAGCAAACACCGAATATAACCGGCTAAGGCATAAATACCGCGCAGATTTTTCAGAAATTAAACCGTCTAAACCGTATAAAAGAATAAATAAAGAACGCGAATGGGAAATACGAAAAACTGTTGCTACTGTACAAGAATCAGAACTGGGAAAAAAGAAAAAGATTTGTATTAATAAAAAATACTACTCCTAAAAAGAAAAAACATGTGTTAAATAAGATAAGGTTTCTACAAAAAGAAGTGAAATCAAAAACATTCTGTAAAAAACTAGCCAAGTCTCGATGGGGCTGCTTGCTCATCTCTAAAAAGTAATGAAATCTAGACCAAATCGTGCCAAGTCGAAGGTTCCTTACTGCGATTTCTTCATTATTATAGTTAGTGTTGTGTGAATTGGCCATTGAAGGGTACTCAAGGGTACAAAACCAGTATCAAGCCTTAATTCCCTTGTTATTCAATCAACGTTGTACAATTGGCAATTTTTCAACGGCAATGGGTAGCGGTTCTGGCGACAGAATGGTATAATATTGTCACGGAGCTCCTGGTTCTGTGCCCTTGTGTTCCCTTCAACGGCGAAGTCACACAACACTTACTATAATAATGAAGAAATCGCAGTAAGGAACCTTAGGCATGGTACCGTTTTGTCTAGATTTCATTACTTTTTAGAGATGAGCAAGCAGCTTCATCGAGACTATTTACTGTGTTTTTTGTTGATTAATACAAAAAGCATTGAGGGTGTTTTTACTTACTGTTGTTGTAATTTTAAAATGCATTTAATTATACAAGAGACTCTTAGACAGAACTATTGAAGATAAAGTCAATATTTTCATTGTGCAAGTATAAACAAATGTAACTGAGTAATGAAAGCTTTTATTGCAATTTCAACGTAGCTGATATTTTATTAATATGCAGTTGACCACTAGAGTTTAACGAATTGCGTTTCATTAGCCAGAAATAATTAATAAGCTACCGATAGAGCAATGACCACATTGTTGTTTGCGAGCGATAATTATTTTATAGTAGAACTTTGACATATTTGATTGAAATAAATAAGTATATTGTTTGTCAAATTGCACGTGGCTTACATTTTTATAAAAGCATAGTCATTCATTTCAAAATTAGAATAGAACAATAAACCATGATTGAGTATAGTTTTAGGAGCGTCCCAATAATTTCGGGGGTTTTAATAATCGTAATGCTACTAAATATACCTACTTATATTTATTAAATATGTTTGTTTGTCAAAAACGGCCTGCCTATTATTTTTGGTCTTTTTGTGACATAATATTAAAATGCATATTATTGCATTGCAGAAAACTCTTTTCGTCCTAAATCTTCTTGCATATAAGTTATAACTGTCCATAGGCATAATAATCAAAAGGCACATCGCCGTTATACGCTGAAAGTTAACATTCAGAATCTTTCATATTGATACTTCTCTTATCTATAATATTGAAAGGCAAAACTATTCTAGTTAAGGCATAATTTTCATATCCAAAATATTAAAAGGCAGAACTATCTCAACAAAAGTCCTTGCGAAAATGTTGTTTTTTTTGTTTTATTCAGCAGCCAAGAGCATTAAAACCTCCTACTAAGTTCGCGGGCCGCCCAGCTTCTCTGCGCCTACGCTAACTTGAATTAGACTCTAGAGTTGAGGTAAAGAGGAGACAAGACTACGTGGAGTCAGTTTTGCATAGATTCATTTCTGTCTCGTCACTTTTGTAGCACAAATTAGTATCTAGTATTTTTAATTTAATTCGAAGTTCAAATACTATTGTCAATACCAATATATAAGGTTAGAAAATATTTGACATAAAATTTGGATATCTTTATAGTATGCTAGAAAATATGCGAGGCCGAATAAAAATTATAAAAAGACTAAACGTAATAATGCCAAATGTGATTGAAAATTTGCCATTGAAAATTCGGACAAATATACATTTGGCAACACTTATTGTATAGCTAATAGCCATGATAATTTGACTGGCCAGATAGCGTATTCGGTGGTATTCCTATCTTATGAGACAGGAGTCGTGACAGGACTAATATTTATATAATTAAGTTTTTGTAGAAGTGACTTATCTTGGAGTCAGGTCAATAAATAATATGTGTGAATTTCTTATTATTATTATATTTGAACTAAGTTTGGGTTAACATCGACGTTGGATAATTTAATGGACGCTATACAACAACGTATAAAGTTAGTAATTTTCTGAAATTCACGAAAGTAAATAAATACTATTATAATACTTTCTCTAAATTTCACTACTCTTTTAATTTACATTAAACAATTTTATGCGTATATTTATAATACATATTTGATAATAACCTAATCAACCCAAATAAACCTATTAGACGTAAATAACGTAATCTGCAGTTTGGGAATAAAATTAAAAGAATATTAATATGAGACATACTTTTCTTTATTCTTAAAATAGGACTTGATCAAATTCTTAATTAATAAATACCTACCAAATTAATGAACGAGGTTTATTTTGTCTGTGTGATGTCTGTGTGTGTCAACAGTATATAAAACGCCAACTATTTATTAAAACAGGCTTATATAAAGTACGAGTTCGAGATACTACAGTAATACAAATAAATCTGGATCAAGATGGAAGGGTGCTGGATTGTTAACCCATATGGTACAGGAGTCTGGAATACAAGTTTCTAAGAGAACTGTACATCGAAGGTTGGCAGAGGAAGGCCTGACCGGTCATCATCCAGCTAAAAATCCGCAACTGACAGAGGCGATAAAGAAGAAACGACTATCCGTAATATCATAAATACCGTCTGATGAGTGTTGAAGACTGGAGCAAGGTAAGTTTTGATGTCAACTTATATTTTATATTAATGTAATCTAATATCATTAATATTTAATAACTAAAAACATTTTTATAAAGTTATAAATACTCTTTTTTTCAGGTATATTTCTCAGACGAATCAATATTTGAGATTCTAGTCGATGAAAGCAACTTTGTCAGTCGGCGCCCAGGCGAGAAATTAAATTCTGACTGCATTGAAGAACGTGTTAAACACCCAGTTGAAAATTATGGTATGGTCTGTCATAAGTGCTAAAGAGTTTGGGCGTATCTACATTGTCCAGGAAACCATGTGACAGGACCAACACTAGCAGGTCCTAGAAACTCGCTTGTTGCCGCAACTCCGGGAATGGTTCCTAGAGAGAACCAAATTCATGTTTATTCATGACTCAGCACCGTGCCGTAAAGCAAGGAGTGTAACAAAATAGCAGACCACAATATACCATTTTTACCTTGGCCATGCTATCCTCCAGACATGAACCGAATCGAAATTTATGGGGGCGAAAATTGCCAAGGAAATTATAACCACCAAGCTAAAACTGATCGAAAAATTTATGAATGTTTGGCACTATAATCCTAAAATAAAGGAAAGAACCAAACAGTGCAATGCAAAGAATAGCAAAGAATATAGAATAGAAAGCATCCCAGAAGCAATTATTAAGGCTAAAGGAAATGTGACAAAATATTAGCAATATCTTATTGCTATTTTCATAATACCTGTGAATATTTTTTAATTACTTAAAGATTATTAAAATATGTTTAAACTAATAATATTAATATTATAAATGTAATTATAATTCATAACAACGTTTTAATTAGTTATCGACCAACAAAGGTAAAAAAAAAATTTTGCGAATGTCCCTATTAATATGGCAACCTACTGTAGTGTAACGTCCAGAAATAGAATTTAAAAATATATTTATTACCCTTCTAATCGATAACTGTTTCAAATTTGCTCTGACATTCAATTTTAGCCGAACTGTAGCTAATTCATAATCTATTTTGTCAGCGGCCACATAAAAGTTGACATCACAATAAATATGTTTTGTTCAGATTAGTTATTAGATAACAATTAATATCGACGATTTAATTAATGGAACTGATAATTGTTGGGTATCTAAAATGAAATTTTGATTTTTTTTATCTATAAGTATAAAAGTAGCGTTCAGTGGGAGGGCTTAATTAGATTTATCGGTGAAAAGATACGTCCGGTGGGTCTGTTAGGAAATAAAGGACAGGTAAGTCTGTGATATATATATACAAATATGTATTGTTATATTATATTGTCATATAAATCTATTTAATAACGTAATATTAAAAAAATAATAATAATAATATAGAGGACAGTGGATATAGTTACAAATTTAAATCTAATCCTTTTAGAAATAACAGATGTACCAATGCAGAAGACCTTTTCTATGAGATCTACCAATATTAAGTTATTCCCATAATGCTATACAGAAGATTATTTTCTTAGGTGGGACTTCCTCAAACTATTTTTATACAAACTAATTTTTTTTCTTTAATGAAGTCTACTACGAAAATTTAACTGTAAAAGGTTATAATTAGCTAACCCCTATCAGGGAGAGTCTTTATCATAAATTAGCCGTTTCTATAGAAAATCATAATTCTTAAGACGACTATACATGTATGTATATACTTGGATGGCGATATGTCCTTTTTATGGGAACAAAGTATTAGTTAAATTTACAGTAATTGCTTTTTTCTAACTACTTTTTTAAAATCTAATCTAAAGTCCACTGTTGGACTTAGGTCCCCCGGTCTCCTCTACTCTGCCGGTATATAACTGCCCACTGCTTTTATAATAACACTATTTATGCTACATGTTGTAAACTGGTAGTTTATATCGTGATTATACGAGTAGATAGATCGTATCAATGATAACATAATATATGCTTTCGTTGAGCATTCTCAGCTAAGTTCTTTTACTTATGACTTTAGGTTAACCTATACCGTTTATACTTAACCGTATCTAAATTTTTATATACTTATATTTTTTGATAGTTCCGGTGACTGAGGTACCAGAACCAACAGATGGCGGTATACTTTAAACAGCGTTGCTAAAATACAACAGGGCAAAATGCCATTTCCACCATGCCTGCCAACTACAGGCAAAATATCCCCTTAATTAGGAAGGCCTAAGTCCAGCAGCATTTAGAAAGTAGCTAAGTTTAGCTACTTTCTACTGCTGTTTTGATTATAATCAGAAATTTCTCCACCTTATATGAACTGAAGCTTAGAAGAGTTATGTTGTGCATTTTATAATTTCAATTATTTTTAGGATGCTGCGTTTCATCCTTTATTTCACCGGCTTGGCGCTAGCCGTAGCCTACAAGAACCCTCACTATGCTGCGGGCAGGTCTACTATGGTCCACCTGTTCGAGTGGAAGTGGGACGACATTGCGGCAGAATGCGAGAGGTTCCTTGGTCCTAACGGTTTTGGTGGTATTCAGGTGTGTATAGCTAATAGCCATGATAATTTGACTCGCCAGATAGCGTATTCGGTGGTATTCCTATCTTATGAGACAGGGGTCGTGACAGGACTAATATTTATATCATAAATTTTTTGTATCAATGAATAATATGTGTGAATTTCTTATTATTATTATATTTGCACTAAGTTTGGGTTAACATTGACGTTGGATAATTTAATGGACGCTATACAACAGCGTATGAAGTTAGTAATTTTCTGAAATTCACGAAATTAATTAAATACTATTACTATCTCTAAATTTCACTACTCTTTTAATTTCCATAGGTTTTTTATCAATTAGCCTTTGCATTTATGATAATAAATCGTTCTTAATGTTTCGCATATACATACTCATTATTATAAATAATTGCGTATAAATCCGAATTCTGGTCTTCTGATCAAAATATAGAATTCAATAATCTTACTTATAGAGTTTATATCTTATAGCACCGATCTGGCTCAGTTTCGCTCGGGTAATCGAGCGTATATTCAAACTTCATTTTCGACCAATTAGCTTGTGGGCCCCATTAGACTTCCAAGTCGACGTGATTTTAATTATCTACCAATATTATTGACAAATTTATTTCAGTATATTTTTTTAATAATTTAGATTTTTAACGTTCATACAAATCATGTTGCACAAATAAACCTCGTATGAAAAAACGTTTGATAGTTTTTTCAGTCAGAACCTTTAGTCAGAATTATTTCGATGCTGGGTCTCGATTACGTCGAGACCAAAATATTTAATGAATCATGACTGCATTATTTATAAAATTCGAAGGGAATAAAAAAAGAAATTGGAAACAGGTCGCAACATTACAACTTCAATCAACTCCCGTTCAATGAGCATTGATCTCATTTTGGGATTAAAACTGCTGACACGGTTTATCACAATGAACATCTGATTAATCTTCAATGGAAGTACTGACCTAATTAGATAGCTTTGAGCTCGTGCGTAAAGCCTCTTAGCCAGCTAGTAAATACAATCTGATGTTTTTTTGTTTGATCTCCTATGCATTGAACCTTGAGTAACATCAAAAGATGTGGAACGTTTAATATTTCTTTTGTCTCACTTGTTTATAAAAGCTTTAATAAGCAGGGATCTGGAGTGAAATTCCAATTCTGATTAGATATTCATTGCCAAGATAATCAAAGGACGGCCAATTTTTTTACCTTAATCTATTTATATAATAAAAAATCGATTGCTTTTTCATCTTTTGGCGGTTTGGATATTCTGACAGTTCTTCATACACACGGAAGATTATTGAGCGGGTAGTTAATGCTTTAGGATTAATACATTTTAGAATTAGGTCAGATGTCTGTCTAACTTGCCGTCTTTCGCTTTTGTTAAATTGAATTATTAATGTGCAGCATTTATATGTAAATGTATTAAACAAATTAATAGCACACTCTACCACAGCATCTCAAGACGAGAATACAGAAGCGTTTAACTTTAAAAGGCGTTACATTAAACTCACCTAATAGCAATCCTAATTGTAAATTTCTGGCGAGAGCTAAAGAATGTCTGCGGTTTATTTCTCCTAAACAAAATGGAAATGGAAACACAAATATGCCAGCCATCATTCTACGTCAGATGATGTAAATCCTATTTTTTATATATGAAACCTTGAGGTGGTTTTGTGTCCCGACCTACAGACGTACACGGCTGAATTTCACTGTAAAATGGGGACACATTTTTTATTACATATTTGAACCAAGACATAGTACAGTAGAATCCGCTTATAATGCATTATTACATTGAAGGTAAGACGACGTGATGCTTACATTGAAGAGAAGCGATAAACTTGTCATGTTAAGTGGAGGTCATATAAAAAAAACGCTTAAAACATAAGTAAGAGTAACTTAGTATTTTTTTAGGTATTGAGTTTAATAAAAGAGATACATAATGTAATCGACCCAACGAGGTACGCATTTGCCCAATATAGTCGCAAAAAGTGATGTGGTATGATCACGATAATGAAAGATGTTATGATTTAAGTCAGTCTCTATATTCGGACATATTTTCTTAAAATAGGTCATAATAAGCTAAATGTGGTCCGGTACAAGTGAAGTCATTATATTCGACTAAATTGCAAAAAATGTTGTATGAAAACCAAACTTCAAATTTGCTTCATACTAAGCGGTTAGTCCATATAGTAGGGTCATAATTGACGGATTCTACTGTTTGTTTACATTTGTTTGTAACTTAAACTAATAACTGAGTGTATACTTTAGTATCATTTTAAACTAACGTATTTTACTATGAGAATATCTATATTTTACGTTGAAGATCTCTTATCTACATAAATTGTATTTGAAAGCACCCTGTATTTTAATTATTCTCTAAAATATACAAATTCTGAAATGGAATAGTTTAAGTTCTATAATACTGAAATGTTCCTTTTATAGGATGCTAGCAGTACACCGCGGTTTTGCCCGTATATTTCTCGTAAATTTCCGCGCCATAACGAATAATTAAAGAAGTCTAAGTAACCTAAGCACAAACACTAAGTAACATCTGCCAGTAAAATTCTGGTTAATATCCCTACAGCTTTTTCGGAGTTTACCTCAAACAGACAGACAAAAATTAAAAAGTTTCTTTTATAAGTACCGTGTCAAACAAACAGACACTTCAACTTGGATTAAATGTAAATGTAGAAAAAAAATCGTTCCTGTTTGCACCTCAAACATAACACGATGATAAATAGATTTGCAGATGGAATTCAGCACGTGTTTAGAGCACAAACAACACTTATCGTTATATTGTGAATAAATCTTTATAAATTATATACAGCCTATGTATTATTTTTATGTATGTTGTATTATTGTCAAGCTTTATCAAAATCCAGAATTCAGAAGTTTTTGCATAAAAGAGTAACAATAATACATTCATGAATGTATGGAAACTTTCGCGTTTATAACATTAGTAGATAGGGTTTTAATAATATTAATAATCCGTTAAGACATTAACAAATGCTAATTCAATCCTAATTTCGACAGATATCTCCTCCCAACGAGAACTTAGTGATCTGGTCCCAAAACAGACCATGGTGGGAACGCTATCAGCCAATTTCCTACCGCCTGATCACTCGTTCAGGAAATGAGCAGCAGTTCGCTAACATGGTTAGGAGATGCAACAATGCTGGCGTCAGGTATATTCCGTTCATTAGTACCTACTTGAGTATGTCCTAGAATGTGTTTCTGTGAAGAAGTTATTCAGAAAAAATATATTATAAACCTTCTTGTTTTTCGGCGTTATAACGTTGTTTATCTAACTCTTTAATAATCGCTATCAAACAATTGTCCTCAAGATTAACAAAGATGTTTTTGTGAAAAGTTAAATGAACGCCGTTTATAGCCGTTAAAAACTAGTTTTACTACGAGTAGTGAACCCGTAAATATTAAAATGTATTCATAACGTTGTTTATGTTACCATTCATCATAATTTTACCAGCTTTTGGAATTTCACTAATGGACATAGGCTTCCCCAAAAAAGAAGGTTTTTTGCCCATAATAATTGGCGTGCATGGCAATACATTTGAGCTGCAGTGTTTCGGATGGATATACCGCCATCTGTCGGTTTTGGTACTTTAATTGCCTGTTACGACACCTGGTGCAGTGGGAGGTTCTATTCTACTCTGCCGTTACTCCACGGCAAACGTTACTTTATCATGTTAAATCTAAAGATTGCATATTATTTTAGTAATATTTTGTGCGTTTTATATACGCACACAGGTCATTACATATACGGTATAGCGAAGTGATTGGATTCCCGTAGCAATCAACTCATAGGTTTGATATCGGTATGTGGTTTTTATATCATAAAGGTATTGTTATTGGGAGATCGCTACAATATTTGTTACTATAAAATTAGGCCAACCTGGTGATTTTCGGCGAATGAAAGGCTTACTTGCATTGTGATAAGGCTTTTTGTTCAATAGGAATTATCATGGTATTATAATTCCAATTGAACAACAAAACTAAGCTTAGTATACAGTTATCTATTTTTTATAATTTTATGCAGTTTTAGTATTCATAATGTAAATATTGTTTGGTTTAGAGTTTAGTAATTTATTTCGTGGCCCCACAAGAGCTATAGATTTTGAATTACATAGGCATAAAGTATTAGGGTTAGAAACTTTTAAATGTTGCAATTAGGTTCCTTTTATAATGTAGGGGACACTAAGAATACACGTCAGAAAATCATTCCTTAAAATCATTTCTGTTTTAAAAGTTACGAACTTAAACAAATAACTAAGTTACCCGCTCGGCATTGATGAAGCTTTGATATTTGTAGTTATAGGTTACAACAATGTTTTTGACTGAGTTTTCGAGATTTAAACGCCCTATTCATTCCGTTTTGTGGCATATTCAACTTTTATACGAGATTAGTGTAAAGGTATCTCTTTGTAGATATATGAACAAAGTAACTTATGCGAAAATATATTGAGTACACAAAAAATCTATGAGGATGAAAAAAAATACTATATGACGGGCTCGATGGCGCAGATGGTAATGATCCTGTCTTGTGTGCAAAAGGCCGTTAGTTCAATATTTACACGATGAAGATATTTATGTTTGTTCTCTGTCTGGGTGTTAAATATATATTTTTACATTACATCATGTATTTAAGTGATATTTAATCGTGATTCCTCTGTTGTTTGATTCCCGCTGCACAAGTTCTTGAAGTGATTTTTTTACGGGATCAGGTCAATGTATAAGATGTGGGAAGATGTTGTGATAAAAAAAATCAACCAAAATAATGCCACATGTTGTAATAAATTACATTTGAGTGACAAAAACTTATATATATATATATTATATACATCATTTGACAAGTTACTTACGATTAAGTTATGTTTACATAAGACAAGTTAGTACTTAAAATTATCAATTCCCAGGATCTATGTCGACGCCATCATAAACCACATGACTGGCACGTGGAACGAGAATGTAGGCACTGGCGGTAGCACGGCCAACTTCGGCCAATGGCACTACCCGTCTGTACCGTATGGCATGAACGATTTCAACTGGCCGCACTGCGTTATTCAATCGAACGACTACGGCTGCTGTCCGGATAGGGTATGTTTAATTTTTTTTAGACTTACCGTCTAAGCCAGTGGTTTTAACCTTCCGTTGACCAGGGACCACTTTCGGGAGACGAAATTGGACTACATAATAGTACACGATAAGTTCATTCTCAGTCAGCGATAAGCCTTTACTAGCAATCAAGTGGATTGTAGTGGTTCTTAACCTTTCTTTGCCTTTCGTACCCTAAGCTTATTTAATTGCTAGTAAAGGCAGGGAAGGCGTGCTAGCGCAGTGATTCGCAACCTTTTATTGCCTTTCGTACTATAAGCTCAATTGGTTGCCAGTAATGGTAGTAGAGCCAATGAGACCAGTGGCTCTCAACCTTTCGTTACCTCTCGTACCTTACTTAATTGCTAATATGGGCGGTAGTATGGTCGAATAGACCATTATCTAATATAAAATATAAAATTTCAAGTAAACTGTCGCGTAAATTTAGAGTTATTATGGTTTTTGATCTTACATCTTCTGAATAAGCTCAGTAAACCAGCAGAATATTCGCACAAAACTACATCTAGCGCCTCCAAATATTCCGATTGCGCAGATGGTATTAGTTTTATCTTGTGTGCCAAAGGTATTGGGCTCGAACCCTACCTAGAATAAATATGGGCGATAAAATATCTATTAAGTATTATATTTATAATACAATATTGTTTGATATCCGTAACACAAGTGCTTTAAGCGACTTACGAGTACCTTTGAGTCAGGTTAGTTTATGAGGTGTTGAGTGAATTTATTATAATTGGTGTAGTTAAGAGATTATCTCTGCCCTAATCGTAAATAAGCCGATCTAACGGTTCAGTGAAACGAACAATAAACGCGTCTGTAAGTTTCGGATTTGGGTGGTGTTATAGAGGAATAACAAAAGCTACATAATTGTTGTCTATATGTGTTGTGACTACATATACATGTTTTTAGGTTCGCAATTGCGAGTTGTCCGGTCTCAAGGACTTGAACCAAGGAACCGAGTATGTACGAGGAATGATAGTTGGTTTCATGAACCGTCTCATCGACATGGGTGTAGCTGGTTTCAGGTAATGTACTTAATCTAACAATTTTAAACCTACCTGTTCACACTACTATATTATTCCACTTTTTACTAGAGGTATACCTTATAAAAAGGTTATCTGCGTTGGTACTTCATTCATACTTAGTATCTGCATTGCTGTGGTTCGGTTTGATGGGTAAGAGATGTATTAAAATTACTGATTAATTTGACAAAATATCTAACAGTTACAAGATTGGCAACATGTTAGTGATGTCCTTGTAATATTACGAGCGTCTATAGGCTGCATTGACGCTTATTATCACGCAGATTGCATGCTTCTTTGCTTATGGAAACCAGAAATATCGAAGGTACTATTGGAGTACGTGTCTCTATAGGCTTGTATATCGACTTTGTGATATAAAAAAGATAAGTTCTAACACATTCCTTTTTTTATTTGATTAGATGTTATTAAGTAAAAAAAATTGGTTGCCTGTAAAGTCGGTATACGGGCGAAAGTTTTACGTGACAACGACTTTGAGTGGTAAAATAATTTTAATGTGAATATTCATTCGTATAGTAGGAATAAGGATGAAATAATAGTAACAATTTAATTTATTTATAGAAAGAATTATATTTAAAACATTAATTTATACAAAGAATCTCGCACTGAATTTCATATTAACAAAATTTTATTTTTACCTTTACACATACATACGTATTTATATACAAATATACATACAATAACTTGCAATACAGTTGCGTAACACACGTCACAATGAGAGCGAGTGAGAGGGACGCGTGCCTCTCACTCGCTCTCATTGTGTGCGCATAACGTAAGCGGAGCGTAACGCAGTTTCTTGAAGTGTCACCCGTTAAACCAATTTATAAGACGTTGTCACGTCAAAATTGTGATATTGCGTTACTCGCGACTTTTGCTGAAAAGAATAAATAATAAAAATACCTAATATTTAGAGATTTTGTATACCGCCAATTTTGTTTTAATTTTACATCGTTATACACTTCTATAAGTGAATTACCTGATTGTTTAATGCTTTGAATTTAGTGTACAAATTAAAGATATTATTAACGTTAATAGGTTAATTGTTGTAGATTATAGTAATTTTCGATAGAGTATTTGTTTTAAATGGTTTATGTTGGTGTTCTTTGTATTTTTATTATTCAATAAACATTTCTTTTTCCTTATTAGTTTTAGAGATGAGCAGTGGCAAAACTGGCATAAAAATATTTGTTCATATGCATTTAGTGAAAAGCAATTTGGAATTACAAATAGACACTTCAATATAGTTATTGATAGATTAGAAAAAATGTGAAGGGTAATTAAAAATAAGGCTTCAAATATTTACAGAATTGACGCCGCCAAACACATGTGGCCTCAGGATCTTCGCATCATCTATGATCGACTCCACAATCTGAATACCGGCCACGGCTTCCCATCTGGCGCCCGCCCATACATCTACCAAGAAGTTATCGATCTTGGAGGCGAAGCCATCACTCGTGATGAATATACTCCTCTTGCCGCTGTCACTGAGTTCAAATTCGGCATGGAACTCAGCAGGGCCTTCCAAAGAGGAAATCAGCTCAGATGGCTGGTGAACTGGGGACCGCAGTGGGGTCTTCTCGCTCATGCTGATGCTCTTACCTTCATCGATAATCATGACAACCAGAGAGGTCACGGTGCTGGTGGCAATATCCTTACATATAAGCAGTCAAAGCAATATAAGGGTGCTATTGCATTCATGTTGGCGCATCCATATGGGGAGCCCCAGTTGATGAGCAGTTATGATTTCACAAACACTGAAGCTGGTCCACCGATGGATAGCAGTGGCAACATCATTTCAGCATCCATCAATTCCGTAATTAATTATTTCTATTACTTTTTGTTTTAATAGCTTTGAAAGGCAGTTTATTCAAAATTTTCATGTTTTGTTTGACTATTACTACTCATAGTTTTCGTCTTTTAATAAATAGTTGCCAATAATGGATATTAATGGGGAGTAGAAATTAATAGAAAACTATATGATGTTAGAATGATCTCAAGTTCAATGAATTAACAAAGATAAAAGATATCAATTGGATTCATCCTCAATATAACAAATCACGATGATTGATACAGAGTCGTTCTTACCAACTATATGTATATGTTACCGGACAAACCCGATTTCAGGACAAACCAGTTTTGCCTAGGCGAAACCAGTTATTCCTATACGCGATAGGATTAACTAGTATAGCCTAGTTCAAACTAATTTGTCCTAAACCCGATAGGATAAACCAGTTTAGGCTAGTCCAAATTAATTTGTACTAAGCCCGATAGGAATAACCAGTTTAGGCTAGGCCAAACTAGTTGATCCTGATATAAATACGCACACTCCAGGATAAACTTGTATGGTCTAGTCTGAACATTATAGTATATCTAGAAAGTTAAAATAAATAACCTAACCTAACCTAACCTAACCTAACCTAACCAACCATACCAGTACCAGTAACCATACCAGTTTATCCTAAAGTGTGCGTATTTATATCAGGACCAACTAGTTTGGCCTAGCCTAAACTGGTTTATCCTATCGGGCTTAGTACAAATTAGTTTGGACTAGGCTATACTAGTAATCCTATCGTGTATAGGAACAACTAGTTTCGCCTAGGCAAAACTGGTTTGTCCTGAAATCGGGTTTGGCCGGTAACATATATAACTCCAACGTTGCTACAAAGTAATAAATGTCGAACAAAAATATAAGAAGTCATGTTGAACAGCAATTTAAAGTAGTCAAAAAGTAGTTTGTAGAAAACTAAAATGTAAAAAAAAGAAAAAAATTAAATAGTAATTTTGAAGCCTATGGCGAGCACGGGCTGCTACGAACTGTGTTACAAAGCTACAAAGATTGTATCTATTGGTATCTCACTCTCACCTATTTCTAACTCAAAATAGTAGAGGCAATGATATAATGACAGGGTAATTAGGCATAATTTTTGAAATTACAAGGTCAATGCGCTAGTGATATTCTTGTGATAGAGTCTTTGGCTGCAGTGGCGTTTACTATCTCGCGGACTGCATGCTTGTTTATCTATGAAGAGGGCAACGCACAAAGTCCGTTTGTAAAGGAAAGTAAAAGAAAAAAGTTGACATACAACCGGTCCTATTAGCAATCACTTGGGGAGAGCTATGTCAAGGAGTCGACGTCCTACGTCTGATATGATGATGATATAATTATCAGTCGCTTTACTTTAGGACAACAGCTGTGGTAACGGCTGGATCTGCGAACACCGATGGCGCCAGATCTTCCAAATGGTTGCATTCAGAAATGTCGCAGCAGGCACCGGTATCAATGATTGGTGGGATAATGGTGGCAACCAGATTGCTTTCTGCCGAGGTGGTCAAGCCTTCATCGCCTTCAACAACGAGTACTGGGATCTTAACCAGACTTTACAGGTCAGTTTTTGCAGCAGCGCGTATAGATAGTCAGCTTGTTGATTACTCCCTATAATGTCAAAGTTATATTTTTGTTGTAAATACTTGTAAATCGTCAAGGCAAACCATATTTTATTTATAAATATAGGTTTATTAATTACAGTATTACTTTAATGATGACCCTGATTACCTTTTAGAGGTAAGTGACTCTATAAGGTCATCAGGGTCATCATTTCATACATCATCAAAAAAGGGCATTATGTGACTTACTTTAACTTGCACCACCGGCACCATACGGGTTTTAAAAAATTACAGCATGTACGCGCGCCACTCGAAAAGCGCAAGATAAACTGGTGCCAGTAAAAGTTCCATCACCACCTAATTATTATTGTTATTGGTACATTATTATTATTATTATTATTTACCGGCGTCGGCGCTAACAAACCCTTATGTTAAAAGATTAAGCATTTTAATCAGTCCCAAGCTTTAGCAATAAGTTTCCGTCAAACGTAATTCTTGTATTTACCCAAACATATATTGGTTATTAATATTTATACGCTATATGATGACAAAAAATTCAGTAAATATTTGTTTTAGTTAATTATTTATCCATTGTTTTAGTAAATAATACTTTGAGTTCTTAAAAGTAAGAGAAGCTCAAGTATTGATCTTTCTGAATTGTGACTTCCAGACTTGCCTACCAGCTGGTAGGTATTGTGACATCATCTCAGGATCTAAGGTTGGAAACTCGTGTACTGGCAAGACAGTAACAGTGGGAAACGACGGTCGTGCCCACATCTCTGTAGGTGCGAACGAGTACGACATGATGCTGGCTATACACAGAGGCGACCAGGTAACGTAAAATAAATAAATTCACCCATTAACCTAATTCCGAAATATTTATATTATTCGTACATGTTAATATACTAAGATTCTTAAAGTTATGTTAAAATGATCCATAACATGGTACTTTCAGAGCATTGTAGATAGAGTGACAGCTTTAAAGCTTCTTATATTAAAATATTTTACAATAACATTACACTACATATTTACAATTATTATATATACATATATATAACTTGCTTATAGCACTTAATTTAATTTTTTTTGTTAGTTTTGTGATACTCGTATATGTACACATTAAGATTGCTGCGCACGTTTGGTTTGTCTGTAATATAAATACTTTTATTTAATAAACAGCGTGAATTTGTCTTGGTCCCGCGTAAATTCTGTTAGCACTGACATAAGAAGTACTAAAAATGATAATGATATTAAACCAAGTAAATAATAATGCGCAAAAATAAGATATAAAATATAAAACTAGTGGTCAAGGGTTAGACTAATTAATATCAGTCAATTGTTATATGTTGTTATTATTAATTTTGTGTCATAATTATGAGGTATAAGTACTTTACATGTTAATATGTAAAGCATTATATGTACTAACATTTAAGAAATAATTACAGAACTTACTAAATTAAATTTTAACACAATTATTACACGATACGACACAATTAAAATTTTGTTAATTGTGTTGTTATTTTGTTACATATTATATTGTTATTCAATTATAATAACGTTATCACATTATTGTAATAATCATTCCATTGTTATTGTTGTTCCTCTGTAAAGATATTATCGGAATATTATGTTATGCAAGACCTTATGATTTGTAACAATGACGCATTGTTGATAATAAAAAATGTTTAGATATCATCATTAATATGAAATTGACTGATAAAAATAATATCAGAACACAAAAATAAACCAATTAGTAGCTACCTTTACTTTCCATACCCATTGTAACAAACCTTATATTAATCCATTCTCTTCAAAATAAAACTTTGTCTTTTTAGACAAAAGAAATCGCACCAAACGATAAGACCGACAATTGTACTATAACTATATACTTTAACAAATTAACCCAGCAATCTTGGTCTTAACTATCCTTTCAAGTTTACCGTGAAATTAATTAATAAAAATAAATAAACTGTGCTATCTTTCATATTGTATCAAACTGTACACAATAAGCAAAAATGTTTGTAATTGGTTCTATTGTTTATCCCAAACAAACACTGTGACACGCAAGTGTTGTATATAAAGATTATAACGTACTGATTACCGAATAAAATTAACAGAAATAAGACAACATCAAATATGCAAAAATGTTTATAAATACCGTTAATAAGTAATTTCATTATGTCTGTAAAACGAAATTATGTTAGAAAAGAGTATAATTCTCACGTTATCTTTTTGGTCTGAAGAAAGTCGACTGATTATATACGAGGTACAAAAGGTCATCTGTATTCCTACCTCATTCTCACCTATTTCTACCGGCAAATAGCGGTGTTCGAATTGCTGTGATCCGGTTCAAAGGGTGAGAGAGGCAGAAAAAATACTGGGTAAACTTTAATACAGAAGGTCGGCAACGCGCTATCGATATCTTTGTGATATAACAAGCGTCTACAAGTTGCTCTCGAACTCTCTTTCGAAAAAATATGCGGCTTTTGCATTGCCTACTTACATACGAACATGATGAAATATACCAATATATTATATACCAAAAATATATATAACTACATATTTATTTATTAATTAACATGACTATATGGGTTATCCCAATTAAACAGTTATAAAGTTGAAGCAAAAATTAAATTATCCTACATTGAGCTTAATTATTAATGATTTGACGTTGTCGATAAATACGTTATATGTTATATCTAATTACTAATATTCTCTCTTGTGAATTCATACACAATTCACACAACATCTCATACATTGAAGTATAATGTGAAGAATGCCGCTGAAATTACTTAGCCCGTCCTGAAAGCAGCAAAAAATAGTATCATAAAATAAAAATAGACTTTTAAAAAGTTAGTAGCGCTTTAAGCAGAGGATATTACTTGCAGGCTAGCTAATACTAGACTAGTAATAAACTGCTTAAGCAACTTTAATTACTCTCAAAGGAGTATAACCGACGTTTTTTGTTTCAGTCGAGGCTGTAAGGAGGCGTCAAAGATACGAGAGAACTGAAGACTTTAAAGTTGTTATATACAGCTTTCACGACTATTAATGAATCAGGACAAAAATAAAATGTACTTTAATATTTTTTGTATTAATTAATCTGCAGATACAATATTATAAGTCGTGAATTAATGCGTTCACTATATTAAATTATTATATTTATATTAAAACTACTTTCTTGACGGCTTTATAAGGCGGTTCATTTAACTTTTTACATTTTTAGCTCTCTATATATAGATATTATGCTTTGTGGTATTTCGCGTCAAGAATTGTACCTCCTTCTATATGAGGAGTGCTCAGGGGCGCCGCAGGTGTCTGGTGGATTGTAACGGCGTATCTCAATAGATGCAGGACGGGGATGGGCAGCGGTAATGCCATCGCAAAGCTACGCTCTACGATTGACAGCACCCTTGCCCAGACAGGTAGTTATTTACTACAGATATGATTTTAATTATGGCCAAAAAAATACTTAACTTTTTTACATTTTTCACACATTGACCTGACTCTGAGATAAATAAATCGCTTAAAGCACTTATCTTACGGATATCTGATAAATAATATACTTAAATACATACTCTAATACTCAGACACGGAATAAACACATAATTACACAAAATTTTATAAATATTTATTCTGGGTGGTAATCGAAGCCACGAACTTGGCGCACAAGATAGGATCTACCCCATATGCGCCATCGAGCCCATCATAGGACGTCATAAGACAAGGACCGTTCCTATAGAAAATATCTTGGAAATGCTGTGTGCAGAAGTGGACGTCTTACGACTGAAATGATGATAATAATGGGTGTATCTTTAAAAGTAGGTAATTAACATTTAAAATATATGATGTACGATGATGAGCATACCTATCAATCGTTGAAAAAGTGTTAGAAAATTTAACATTTTGTTTTTCCATTAATTGTGCTAACTAAATGTCAATTCGTCAAAAGATATTAATTTTGTTTATATTAGTCACGTTCTAAACCTGGTTGTATCGGTTATTTTATTTTGTCAGTTAAAATAAAACGTTCTCCTCTGAAACCAGAGGTTAAGAAGATATATTATTAAAATAGGCTACCGACGCGTCCCAGTTTCGTGTTGGAATATCTACGTCAATTTGCACCGAAGTTATTCACGGAACCTACCTCGCTTATAAATTAGTGGAAACAGGTTATCATTTCCAGCATATTCTGCATCCATATAAAGCAGATTTGTGTGTGTTTACTTGAGGTAGACCTCAAACAAAAGTCGCCTGCATTGGTACCTCACATTCACCAATTTCTAAAAAGCGGTATTTGCAATGCTGTGTTTCGGTTTGAAGGGTATAGAGACAGTGATTTGTTAACAATTACTGGGTAATGTGACATTATATCATCAAGTAACAAAGTGGACACCACGCTAGTGATAGATATCTTTGATATCACGAGCGTATATGCCTATGACGATGTTTTTAGAATTACAAATATAAAACGTAAGTATACCTTTAATATCTAGAAACAAAACAAATATAAATATATTTTTTAAAGTTTGCTTCACCACCCAGGTTCGTAAAAACAAGAGCAAACATTTCTGTATAAAAACTTTAGATATTCGTAAAGAATCTAGAAATTCTAGACAAACGAAGTCTGTCGTAACTGAGCGGTGTGGTGGTTTCAGAATAAACTTCTCTTACCGCAAGAAAGTTTCTTACGTTAAAGTTTCCTAGCAGAAAATAATAATTTAAATATAAGATTCAATAATGCTAACAGATAAATAGGTTGCTTAGAAGGTAAAGCAGCAAATGGGACATACTCTTGTGTCAAATTGAAATAATTAAAAATGGTAGAGAATTTTGATTAATTGATGAAAATTTTATCTCCATATATACGAGAGAAGCTGACCGACTGACTGACATGTCAACGTAGGGCCTAAACAATAAGGGTTGTAGTAAGGGTTGTAATTAAACTTGAAATTTTGCACAGATTTTTCTTTTATAAAGTAGGGGAGCACTAAGAAAGGATTTTTGAAGGTCACCCCCTAAAGGGTTAAAAGGGGGGGGGGAGCAAAGTTAGAATGAGGCTTTGCTGTTTTTGAAGTTTGTTACTTATATATAAATAATATATGGAGAAATTTACTAACTGAAATATCAACGCAGGGAGGACATCTATAAGGCCAGATAACAGATAAGGTGAAACAGCGGGGCCCTGTTCCAGTGTTCTAGTGAATCATTGATAAATCCAGGCTCAACAAAAAAATAGCAAAAAAAAAGCAAATAACCGAATGACGTCGCTCTAGAGACGATAGATGATAGGCAAATACCTCGTTCCATTTATTTGTCACCGGCAATATGGAAAAAAATGTTTAATTTTACTGTTCAAACATTGCCGCCACGTGTAGTTTCAGCTCGTGTTCCAATGTGTATCACGTGTCTCGGTATAAATGCTAGTTAAAACTTGGAGGATATTGGAATTGTTGACCAAACACAACACCAACTTCAGTAAGTTTACTCGTATTCTTTCTTATATTACAACACGGGTCTTCGATGAAAAAGTTTTCCGAGTAAACTACTAATATTAAAAGACGTTTAGTTTTGGATGTTTTTTTATTAATCGTATGATATTCATCGTAATTTGGTATGCATAATCGTGAGCAAAGTAAGTCAGTAAAGTTTCCAAAGAACTACATACGTTAAACAGAAACTCTAAAAGCTTCCCCAGCTATAAATGAAAGTTTACCATAATCTTACAAGGTTTATTTTCAATTACTTACTTAAGTTTATTATTATAACTAAGCAATGTATCTTGAATTTTTTTCATACCCCAAAAAACCTTGTTGTTTCTTCATTTGCAATGTTTGTTTTTCATTTTAGATTCTTGCGCTGCTTGCTAGTCTGAAAATTTTGTTGTACCTTTGTATTGGAATAATTTGATATTCTTTCATTTCTTTGATATTGTTTTATCTTTCGCCAGGGCATCGCCATATCTTGCTTTAAATGTATAAGTAGTTAAACGGGTATGTTTAAAAAAATATATATTTATGTAAAACTAAAAAAGTTCAGAGCGATAAGATGTAATATACATATTCTGTGCTTATATATTTTTTTGCTGCTAGCAGCGATCTGCAGTTCCACTAGCGTAATTCATTTTCCCGTAAGAATTAAGGGATAAAATACAGCTCGTATTATTTGCATGATGTAACTTTGTAGAAAAAAAATGAAAATATTTGAGGTTAAGTAGTTTATGAGTTTATTTTTACAAACAAACATACAAATCACACCATTACACATATTTCCATTGTAAGTGGGTGCCTATATTTTTCTTGAAAGTAAAATATAATCTGTTTTTTTACCTAAACGGGCTTAGTACCTTTTAAACTGATTGTCACAAACAAAAATACAATTTTTGAACTTCATTATATTAGTATACATATTATGTGGCCATTTTTATATAAGGTATTTAATTATAATATATAGTTATATAATTCAAGCTTTTAAAAGTATTTTAGTTTGAAAATAATACTTTAGGAATATTTAGCTACCCAGTAATAAATAATTTGACAGGCCCGATGGCACTGATGATGGTGACAAATATTTATACGATGCTATTTGTATTTATTCTGTGGGTGTTAAATATATGTTTGTAAGTATTATATTTGTGATCCATATATTGTCTGACGTCATGTGTTTTATGCGACGTATCTCGGTGCTAGGTCAATGTATGAGATGTTGTGAAAATCTATAATTTCTTAGAATCTTTCCGAACTATTCCGTTAACTAAATACATTATAATTGCGTACATAAATAGATCGATACCCTTTTGAATTACATGTACAGTTCATCTTCATACAAAATATGAGTACAATAGTTCATGGTTTCCTATAATCCGTGAACACGCTGACGCTTTCCTTTCGAACGAACCACCGCCCACAAACTTAAGCCATTATGCTACTCTTGCAGCTCTCTCTTTGATCTGGTGTGTACTAACGAACGCAGGCTGATTATAGGTAGGCCTTATACAAAGGAACCGGATTATGTAATTAGTACCTCCTTTCTCTACCCACCAAATTGTGTATTCTAGTGTTCCGATTTTAAGGGTGTGGGAGGCAGCAAAATAGAAGGTAAACGTAATACAATCTTTGTGATGACTCGAGCGTCTATAGGCTATGGTGACGCTTATCTTCACACCAACCATATGCTTGTTTGGTTATTACGCTATATATACTACATACTCGGAGTATACAACAACGTCGCTTTCCGCTGTCTATATATGTTTATGTCCCTATATATGCTTAGATCGCAAAACGCAACGGATTTTAATGCGGTTTTAATAGATAGAGTGATTCAAGAGGTACGTTTATATGTAGATATAATAAATGCATAATATAGTAGAGAAACTCTGATATTTTTAGAGATTTCTAATGTGATGTCGTAAATAAATACATTTTTTGCGATTACATTTCAAACGCTGGCTGGACTCGATGAGATAGGGAGATAAAAATAATGTACTACAGTATTGTAAAACTTAAAAAGGTTTACAAAAAAGTTCACAAAAGCACAAGTCTATCTCTTAGGGATAACCTACCATAACCATTTTATATCTTTATTGAAGCCGCGCGAAGCCGGGGCGGGCCGCTAATGTAATATAAAATGTAGGTCTAACTCTGTGAAGTGCTTCTTGATAGAGCCATAGTACATTTGAGTAATATTCCCTGAATTGGAAATGTGTAGGGACATGTTGTTATACGAATCCATCTCAATATATATTATATAAGTTCCAACATCCGCTAATATTTAAAGTAACATCAATGCATCAGAAGATCTAACGCCTCAGCAGATCTAACGCATCAGTAGATACCCTGACAATGTCATGCACTTACTCGTATAGTAATCTAATTTATACTGAACTTAAAAAATATATATTCCTATGTTTTATTTAGTCTTTCACCGAGAGAGTTCAATATTGTTTATATACGTCGTCTTCATTAGAAATCTTTTCGGCTTTTATGTCATTATATATGCCCTGTCCACTACCAATTTTACTATGTAATTGTAAAATTGATATACAAAAAAAATTTTTGTACTGATCTCTGGATATAAAATTATACGATGTATGTATGGATGGATGGATGGATACAGCAAAAGACGTACACAATCCTGACTTTAGGTCGTTGGGTTATTTCGCGTTGGCTAATTTAAGGAATAAGAAAATTTAAAATACTCGGGTGATCGATTCACAGTATTTCAAATGCTGCTCAGAACTGGACATTGTCCATGAAAATTTAATTGCCCATAATTGCTGCACAAGGCAGCTCATACATTCCCTGTTGTATTTGACCTTTTTCAGAGGGATATACCAGCATCTGTCGGGTCCGGTACCTCAGTAGCCTCTCACGATACCTGGTGCAGAGGGAAATACTACTCTAGTCAGCCGGTACTCTTCGGGCACATATATAATATTAACAGTGATAAATATGTATATATCTATAAGCTATATTTTTAGATTTTATAAATCCGTATAAGTTATGAGAACCATATATTTAATTAAACCTTTGGTATAGCATCATTGAGTTACCTAACACTAGACATTTAATCGTTTATCGAGTTTCAGAGATACCTACCTCCTTGCATGCAAACTCAACTGTTTTTAACTATTGCTACTACATTATCGTTGTTCTACTATACGATATTAGACATTTATCGTATGTAATACTATACGAGAAATGTTAAGCAAAGATTTTTTGACCTGTTTAACAGGTCAAAAAATCTTTTTTAAAAGCGTTCGTAAAAAAATATTGTAAAAGCGTTAGAAGCGAAGCGAATTAATAGTTATTTCAAAAGAAAGTTTCGTTATATGATTTTATTTATGTAGGTAATTATGCTAGCCAGAAGAAAGCGATATTATTTATGGTATTTAAAAGGCGTAGTGGCAAACGCAGAGCACAACTCTGCGATGAGGATGCTGCTTCTATCTCCGCCGTGTGCTGTTTCGGATGTATATACTGCCACCTGTCGGTTCCAGTACCGTAGTCGCCTCTTACGACACCTGATACAGAAGGAGTTACTATTCTACTCTGCCAGTTCACTATCGACTACGAAGGATATAATTTAACCTTTAATAATTACATATGAAAAATTCGCACAATATCTCAAATGTTGAAGTGACTCTAATTGTAATTAGTAGCTTTAAGCACTTGTCTTACCAACATCAGACAACAGAGAAATTTCAAATATATTACTTTAATATCAGACACAGAACAAACAGAATTTATAATCAAATTAATGTTTGTCCTGGGTGGTGCACGATCTTTGGATGTACCATCTACGACATCGGGGCCATCTTGCTTGTTATAGCCGACTCCAGTTTGAATAAAGTATATTTTGAGCATTTTTACAAATATAATAAAAACAAATAAAAAAATCCCTCGACATCACATACATTTACCCGATTCCGTGATATATCGTTTAAAGCATCAGAAAACAGAGGAATCTCCAATATACTACTAAAATACATATATTTCAATCCTCTGGGTGCAATAACAAGCATAAATATCGTCTTATAAATATTTGTCCCGGGTGGGGATCGTCCCAACGACCTTTGGCGCACAAGACGCATTGGGCAAGTCAAATTTTTGTCAATACGTCAATTTCAGTTATCTATGCGTCATTATGACAGGTTTATAACTTTAAACACAACGCTAGTGATGTCACGCTCTCGGTTGTAGCATTTCCCGAACACAAAATGACATCGACGCTATGTAAAAACAGAGTAGCGGCCAACACAAATATTTTATTTGGACCAAAAATACCGGGCTGTCATTCGAGCATTCAGTATTGGGTTCGTTGAATTATTTTGGTTTATGTTCACGTTACATTCGTACGTGATATTTGAAAAACACGGTTGTTAACGAGTCAGTTTGTGTGGTACATTTGTAATACATAAACGTATTTTAATATGTTTTCGGAATAACAAACAACAATACATAAATTATATTTTGTTTGTTATTTAAATTGTAATACGGGTTAAATAAAGACTTTACGAGTTAAACAAACTGTACAATAAAATTCGGTGTCATATTTGGCGCTACAATTTGGCCGTATTATTATTTCTGTTTTCATACGATGGACAAGTCAATCTATTTATTTGAAAAATTCAAGATTGTAACATTGACATAGTAATAACTTAAGACTGATTTTCCTTTAATTTTGTACTCGCTTTGCTTGATACATGTTTCACGATAGGATAACAATTTATTTTATATTGGAAGTAGCGTGAATGTTTTTAATTATAAATTACCATTATGTTGATTGGGTATTAGTAAAAAAACATTGTTTGTATTTATCTTAGAGATATTTATACTTTATGCTACTAATCTCCGGCAGTCACACGGCTACCACCCCAACTAAAAACTAGCCCTGGTAACACAACATTCGCACATTGAGGACTGAAGAGAAGATTGTTGCGTTGGAGGAAGTGTTGAGTAGGATGCGTTCGAATATTCTGGGTTTGTCTGAAGTCCGAAAAGAGGGCGAAGAAACGATAATCCTAAAGTCTGGCAAGCTGCTCTACTACCGGTCCCAAGGTGGTGCTGTTATGAAAAACTTTAATGTAAGGTAGGCCAATAGAGTCCATGATGAGCTAAGAGTGGGGCAGTTTGGATACGGGCAACGAAACCCAAGGGGTGAGAGAGTGGCTGACTTTCTGGAGAAAGTGGGACTCTTTACGATGAATTCTTCTTTCCAGAGACCGCCTCACTGGAAATAGACCTGGATGAGCCCTGACAGTTCCACGAGAAATGGGATAAACTTCATCTTGACGAATACAAAACGAATATACAATAAAGTTTCCGTGATCCACAGTGTCAAAACCGGTAGCGATCACATGATAGTATGGTACATTGAATATCAAAGTTAAACATGAAAAGTCCCGCTTGATGAAGGCTACGCTCCGAACTACTTACTATAAGGTAGAAGAAGTTCTATAATGTAGATCCTAGAAAAAGGAATCACTAATCCTTATTCACAACAGATTTTTTTTAAGGAAAAAAAGGCTTGATTGATTCAAATTGTAAAACAATTTAGAATGCTTTATCGGTAAAGTTACCGTTAACCACAATGAACAACCAACGAATTATTCCATTTGATTATTTCTTAAGTATCTACTTACGGGGAGGCTTTTCTCCGAAGGGACTAATTGCCGCTCTATTATTACTGATACTTTATTCAAGGTAATGTAATTTGTATCGACTTATTAATGACAGGGTTGTCTGAGGAATGGTACAGACACAATATAAAACGTAAGTTAAGAAATAAAATACCTTTTCGAGGGTTTGTCAGTTGTCAAGTTAAAGTTACTGATTAAGTGCAAGTCGGACTAAGTTTAGTATAGACTACTAATAGTTTAATGGATGGCCACATCAATTATATAACCCTCGAAGAAGCCTTATGATATTATAGCCCGTTTTAAACACAGATAACTATAATTCACGTAGAATTATTTACATGACCCATGGTCGCATGCTACGCACTTATATGTAGTGTGATGACCTCACACAAAGGTCAACTGCAATCGTTACTCACTCTCAATTTTTCTACCGTCAAATAGCAGTGTTAGCATTGTTCTATTTCGGTTTGAAGGATGAGAGAGGCAGTAAAATTAGTGGGTAATATGACATGATATAGGCTGCTGTGACACTTAATTTCACTGATTGTTTGTCAACGTAGGCTAATAAATAGATCTATATATAATAAATGTATATAATAGGCTATATATTATTTATACATCCAAAAAATTATTGTTAGTACCTTAGACACAGAATTTAGACTTGTACAAAAACATTTACTCATATAATACAAAACAATACAAAACATCTGACCTTATCAATTTTAAATGTGAAAGGAGTAAGCGACGCAGAACAATAACATGCCGGGCCCAGTTTGTCCAAGCACTGCTCAAAAATATATACATATTAAATCATGTCCTGTACAAACAGTGTAAGACTATAGAACTAAGCGAATGTTTGAGTTTAGCCGTATACAAAAAGAAAGTGCGTTCAAAAAATATCAAGAAAGAAGTTCCGAGATAATCGTAATTTACACATTCAACATCATCATCATTGTAGCCGTTGGACGGTGGACTGCTAGACATACCAACCCCACCAAGAAAGGCGGAATTTTGCCTTTAGTCGCCGCACTGAGCAGGTCTGGTGGTAATTGCATTTGAGCTGCGCTGTTTCGGGTTGATATACCGCAAACTACAGGAGGAAGTACTATTCTACTCTGCGAGTACAAAAAACAATAACAAAAGGCCTTGCTTAAGATACTCCACTATAAAAATACATCCATTGTACATCTTTACCTAAAACAGTTTAAGAATATAACCTAATCGAATTCGGCGCTTTCTAAAACCGAAGCTGTTGAAAACTATTACAGTAGCAGTTTTATTGAATGGATACTAAAAGCTGAAAATAATGTCAATGGAACCTTACATGCTTTTATTGGCAACCAAGATATCACAAAAGGCACGATTTCTTATAGAGGTGTATTGGTTCCAACACAGACATATGGTAGTGAATGTTGGGTATGGCAGAAGCACGCGAGTAGAATAAATGCTGTTTAAATGAGAGCACTTCGAAGTATGTATGGTATGAGTTTGAGAGATAGATAAAAAAATAGTGTAATAACAGATCGATGTGGTGTAAAAGATGATATTGTGACAACAATAGAGAAAGCAATGTTAAGATGGTTTGGACATGTAGACATATCACCTTTTACACCACATAGATCTGTTATTATTATATAAAAATGTTATATAATACATAATACAAAAATAAATATAATAAATTTAAATACATATTTAACACCCAATCACAAAATAAACAAACAAATATTCAGGATATAAATATTTGTTCTGGATGTGGATAAAACTCGCGGAATTTGGTTTACACAACTTTGCAATGCTTTTACTTGCAGTTAAATAAAACGCTGTATTTATTTAGTTTACATTGCTGTGTTTCGGTATGGAGCACTAAAATTACTGGGTAATTTACATAATATCTTCAGGTTCGGCAACGCACAAATGATATCCTTGCTATCATAAGCGTAAGTTATACGAGCGTCTATAGGCTACGATGACGCTTATTATCACGCGTACTATATGTTTATTTGTTGACTTAGTAATATAAAAAATACAACAGAAATAGCAAATGAAGCGATTAGCGAGAGAAAACGTCTAACCTGATGTTTAATTGATAACATACTACAAAAGTTTGGCAGCCCTAACGGTGGACTGAGTTCGTATGTTACTTTCATTGTATTCTTTGTCTTATACCGAGGTAATAGAATTGATATTGCTGTGAAGATAAATCGTCTTCTAAGTAAGGTAGTGAATTACTCATTTATTTATACATTTTGCTAAGAAGTAAATAACATAAAGTTTCTAAGCAAGAACTTTTACATTAGAGTTGAAAATTGGCTTTGTCTTATCCACACAGTTAATTGATGTTTTTGTAAAGTTTTGTTTTCAGTTTAGATTATATAAGTTAAATCTTTCTTTATATTATAACTAACGACCAATCCTGGCTTTGCACGGGTGGAATGAGGCCAAAAAGTTGTTACTGTTATCCCTAAGAGGAAGACATGCCATCGCGGTTTTTTTTGGTTGGCCTTTTTAATACGAGTATGTACATGTCTATTATAGGTATAAAATGTGTTTATTTCCGACATCACATTTGATGACTTGAATTATCAGTATTTTTCTTTTCATTCTATGCATATATCTATCTATATATATATATATATATAAAGCTGACTGACTCAATAAAACTATAAGGGTTAAAAATTTGAGATGTTGCCTGAGTAACCTCTGAGGGTTCCTTCTATAATGTGAGCACTAAGGAAGGGTTTTATAACATACAGCTTCTAAAAAGATAAGATGGGGGTGAAAAATGGGTATAAAAATTTGCTGTTATTCGCAAGAAATTAAGTACTAAAAGTGATAAAACACGAGAATTATATTTTTTAAATCATCACTAGATGCGCCTAAAGGGGTGGGGGGAGGGTTGCAGAATTCTATAACTCAACGCGGATGAAACTGCGGGGCGTTGCTATCAAAACCCGTATCGTGCGTCGGTGCGTCCTTGCTTTTTAAAGGTCTAAGCATACATAGGGACAACAGTATTTCTTAAGTATAATTCTAATTATATTCTAAATTATAGCCGTGAGGTACCGGCAGAGTAGAATAGTACCTCACCTTGTACCAGGTGTCGTAAGATGCGATTAGGGTACCGGGTCCGACAGATGGCGGTATATCCATGCAAAAAAGTCAGCTCTATTATACAGGGCGGGGATAGGCAGCAGCTTCCCCATCGCGAAAGCTGCGCTCAGCGATTGCCAACACGCTTGCCCAGCGTGGCAATTGTGGTCAACATACTCTCTTTCTTAGGGAGGCCTATGTCCAACAGTGGACTCTTAATGATTGGTATGATGATGGTGTTAAATTCAAATTTTGGATGTTTACTTATTTATCTTCATTATATAAGCTGTAGAACATCTAACGTTGGACATATACTTTCCTAAGTTATTTCCAATAGAACCGGTTGTAAGCGATCTGTATTCAGCGCCATGTTTTAGTTAGATCATCTGTCTACCTGAATTGACGTTTTACTCTTCACTTGCTGGTGCGTGATCTCTTTACAGTTCTTTGATGTAAAAAGAAATAAATAAACATAAGTTACAACATCACATACGTCAATAATAAACCTCTTTTATTTTGAAAATTAGAAATATCGCAAGAGCCCACACCCCCTGATCACGATGTTGCAATAGGAATCAAACTCGCGGCAGCAGCCTAACCAGCATTTTTAGATGTGCATCTTCAAAACTTTGCTAAAAGAGATATTTCTCTACTCAAATGCAAATTACATGTATTGTGTTCTCATACGAATTGTTATTTTTTGTTCAGCATACTGGGTATTATATGACAAGAAATATTAAAACATAGCTAAGAGGTAACGATTTCACTGGGTTTTAGTAATATGGCTGATAATAGGTAGGATCACTTATTTGGGAGTTGATGTACAATATATATTAATATTTTATATAGTCAATATATATAGTTTACCTTATCAGGTATCCGTATTTTACAAGATAACGAGCGTCATTTAATGCTTGTTAACCGTTTTTCCGTCCAAGGTTTTGTAACACAAAAGGAAGAACGGAACTTTTATTTGATCACTTGTCAGAGAGACGGACAACCCTTTTCTTCCGCTAGTGTACGGAGGTAACAAGTTTAATTAATATATGATATTCATTTCCACGATTTATTGTAGCGAAAGAAAAACTTTAAATAGCAAAATTAATACAATCTAAAAAAAATATACATATTTACATAATTTTTTTATTAAACTTTTTGGTTTGTACGGAACCCTCGTATGTGAGACTGACTTACCCTTAATCGGCTTTTAATTGAACACAATTTTTTTATACTATGTTAATATTTAATAAATATGTCAGGAATAGTACATGTTATGCAAAATAAGCATGCTGGGGATATATTACAAAATAAGATTAGTATTTACAGAACAAAATTATTTTATTTTACTTTTCTTTGCGTCCTATTTATTTTTCCTTGGAATATCTAGATAGATCCACAATACAATTTTATAAATCTTTAAAAGATACATAATGGATCAACCAAAGTCAGACAACATAGAATCTATATATATAGAAATTAATTTCCGAGAATTAATTTACGCGAGAACGGCTAGGCTGTTTTAACTTATTTTTATGTTGTGTTTGCTATTGTCAGGAGATGATTCTTATAAAAAAAACATTCAAAGAATTGCACAAGAAATTATAATATTTAAGAATACTTAACTACCATTAAAAGCACGCATTCTGTCAATTCTATGTCACATGTCATAATGTTACATAAAAAAAGTTTATATTGTCCAAAACTATTTATATACGCGCGAAAAAAACCCACGTATAATGTGTTTTGTTTAAAAGCATTGGAATTAAAAATAAACCATTTTTTTTCTTATTTATATCAGTCCAAATTAAAAAGTCATCGTTAAGACAAGACATCGTCTGTCAGGTCAGCTAATATCATAAAAAACTGTAATTAAATTTACAGTCTTCAAGTATCTGGTAGTCAAATATTAGGTAGGTAGTATAGTTACTACATTGCAGACGAAGTTTTGGCTAGTTAAACATTTTACGTATCAGGTGCAGAGGTGTAGTAGTTAACTACATTGTATAATGTGTACCATGGAATAACTAGTTGCAAACAGCGGAAGACGCTCTCGCTAACCTGATTATGCATCCCTTCTTTCATTAGCTCTTTCAAGGGAAACTCGAGTAAAAGAAAATTCACGTACAATGAAAACTGGTAACGATAAAAAATATGGTGTACATAAGACATATTATTTTGGTTGCCTGCTATAATGTAGCCACTCCATAACGCTCTTTTGTTTCGGACTTTTTTTGTTTAATGGCTGATTGCAGTAAATAAACGGTCGAGTAAAATTTGAGTTTTAATCATTATTATGTAAATATCTTAACCTTTTACCATAATTTATAAGCCTTTATAAATAAAAAAAAATAATTAAAATTGTTTATTTGTCACCAAAGTTTGACAATCGTTAGACTATACATTGTTTAATTTAATTTCATTAAGTAACTCATAATTGTGTGTTTCTAAATTTAGAGCAAACTCATACAATTTATATATTTCGTAAGGTAGCATAAATATTTCACACAATTTTATCTAGTTATAACACATAAGTTTATATTGATGCCATAATAATAATAATAAAAATATAGCTTAATTGGCAACTGTATTTCATAAAGATGTATTTTCATAAATAGCCTTAGAGATACTAAGAAAACGTAAGAATATGTTCTAGCATTTACTCTTATCACTCGTAATTAAGCAAATTTTCAAAGATTTATATGTGTCATATAATAAAAGGTAATCTAGTCGAACTAAAGTTAACTAGACGCGTCTTAATCTTTTAAAAAGTTTTTATGAACATGCAAAATACTATTTTTATATCAGAACTCACCAACGTTATAGTTATGAATTAATATATTTAAATAATATGTAGTTAAATAAGTTCTGTGAAGTTTGCACGTTGAACCGTAGCAAACCTCGCTTGTTTGGAGCATGAATAAGTTAGTGAACAATTAATATCTAGCTTGATTTATTGCCAGCATATTTTAGTGAGTAGATAGGAAGCATTTCTCAGCTACCTGATATAATGGCTTATTCAGTGCATACTACAGACTGAGCTCGAGTATTATATAAAATAAATGTACAGCAACGCTATTCTTAAAAAGTTATTTATATGCAGAAATTTTTGAAGGAAAACAATTTTTTCATTTTCATCATATTTTCCCGTTCTAGTAGCCGAGCTGGATGATAGCATATATAATGTTGCTTGCTGTCTGGGATAATACTGCCCATATCCATCCTGAGCATTTGTATACTCTGTTTTGGCTCCAGTACATTAGTTGCCTCTTCTTACGATACCTGGTACAGGAGTGGAGGGATACTATTCATCTAAGTCCTTTAAAGGTTATATTTTTATAAAAGAGGAATAATGATTATCCGAATAATGTTAAGTTAAAAAAAATAGTGAAGAAGAAAAAATATGTTTTCTTGTTTCTAGAAACACATGATATATACACGAAAATATAAATCGGGTAAATAAAATAATCAGCAAATACATTATTACTACATAATTCAACTTTGTGTTGATCAGGAGTCTATTCCCGTTAAAATTTTAATAGTGTTTCGCGTTAGTATAGTAACGTTTTTTAAATAACGTAACGTTAAAGCCCGAACAAGTGTATGAAAATTTTACCGAATCTAATACTAAAAAGAATTGCACCATATAGTATTACATAATTTAATTAACAGAATGTATATTTATTAGTAATTGAAAACCATAACTCGATGAACTAGAATAATACCTCTCTCTACACCAGGTGTCATAAAAGTCGACTGAAGTACCGGAACCGCCAGAAGGCGATATATCCACTCGAAACAGCGCAGTTCAAATACAACAAGGTGGGGATGGGCGGCATCATCTTCGCGAAGTTGTGCTCTGCGATGCCACCATACCTGCTAATCACGGCAATTATAGTCTGAACACCCCCTATATTGGGAGGCCTGTGTGCAACAGTCGACTTTCTATAGCTGGAATGTTAAATTTTATCTATGAAAAAGTATAATTATAATCATTGAAAACCAAAATCGAGAGTTCAAGCATGACAAGATATTTAAATTGCATAAGTACAAATAGCCGTGGGGTATGGTGCCAGAGCATAGTAGCACCTGAGAGGTCGCAGAGATATCGGAACCAAGAGATAACAGTATAGATTAGAAGTGGACGTTCAGCGACTACTAAGCCGATGATGATGTGTGTAAAGTATACACATTGGCCATATGGTACCGGCAGAGTAGAAAAGTACCTCCACCTGTACCAGGTATCGTAATAGGCGGCTGAGGTACCAGGCCGATAGATGGTATAAACATCCCAAACAGTGAAGCTCAAATGTACAGGGCGGTAATGTGCGTCAGCATCTCTATTGCGAAGCTACGCTCTGCGATTGCCAACCTTTTCCAATCCAAATTTCCAATCTATTGGAATTATCTTAGTAAGTCCTATGTCCATTCAATTTGACTGATATAATGATAAACTAATTGTTATCAAAGTAAATGAATTATAATGATGAAAATTATGGTTGTAAGAAATTTATAATTCCTACAACATTCAATGACCCTATGATTATATTGATTGATCGCGGTCATCGAACCGCGAGATTTTACGCTAGTTGAGGTAATTACCACTGCTGGGAAGTGTCTACCAGCTGTGAATATTAAATATAATTAACAACTTGCAATCCGCTCTGAATACGAATTTCAAATCGTATTCTTCCGCGGTAGACAATCTGTTGCTAAGGTTTTTAATCAGCAAGACTTTTTTAAACGTCTTCATTTTTTAGATAATTAACTTGAAATATTAAAGTAGCTCATGGCACAGTGGACTGCGCGGAAGAAGAGCAAAAAGTAAGGAAACTTTTGGTTGTTATTAAGATGGCTGAAAATTAAATATCGCGACCTTCTTATTACTTTAAAAACATGTGACGTCGTTGGTCTCGGCTGCACTTTAACATCAACACCATCATCATCTAAGCAGCCGTAAAACGTCCACTGCTGGACATAGGCCTCCCCGTAAAAGGGGGAATTCGCTAAGAATTTGAGTTTGTTTGTTTGTTCATCTGTTGTCTTATATCCGTGACACAAGTGGTTTCATCATGTTTAAGATGTAGTGCGGGTATAACTTTTTTGTTTTACTGGGTTTGTCGACTTAGTCATATATAAACTTTAATACCCATAAAGCAGTGTCTGATTAAAAAAATATATCATTAGAAGAGTTTAATAAAATGTTCTTTTAATGGTATTCCTTGAATAGAATAGCATATCCATCTGTACACAGGAGTCGTTTGTATAATAAATATCAGCAATGAAAAACAGATGGCGGTACATATAGTCGAAACTGCCTTTTACATAAGGTAGATTCCATACAAGGGTCGTTTGCATTGGTACCTCACTTTCCCCTACTTCTATCACCAAATAGCAGTATTCCAATTACGGTGAGAGAGGCTGTGAAATTACTGGGTTATATGATTTAATATTAACTGTGAGGTACCGGCAGAGTAGAAAAGTACTTTTTCCTGTACCAGGTGTCGTAAGAGGCAAATACGGTACCAGAACCGACAGATGGCGGTATATCCATGCAAAAAAGTCAGCTCAAATGTACAGGGTAGGGATGGGCAGTAGTTTCACCGTCGCGTCAGTTTCACTATGCGATTGCCAACATGCTTACCCAGCGCGGCAATTATGGGAATAATACCCCCTTTCTTAGGGAGGCCTATGTCCAACAGTGGTCTTTTAATGGCTGGTATGAGGATGATGGTAATTTAATATCTTCAAGTCATAAGGTTGGCAATGGCTGTAACCAGTTTCTACTTTTTTTAAAGGTTTTAAGTATATTGGAAACGGAGCTTCCATCTTTTTTAAACTAGATTATTTCACCTGCGACTGCGTTCAAGTAAATATCTTTGTATATCACACTATTTAAGAGCTTTTTTTAAAATAAATCAATTGTTTATTCATTTTCTATATGTTAGTATATATATTATTAGCTGTTTTAAAATACTGTTAGACTGGGCAGTTAAATTTACGAACAGATACTGCTCCAACCGACACAATTCGTTTTTTGGTAAATTTGTAGGGTGTTTCGATTTTGGACTATTTTTATATGTCCTTAACAAAACAAATACCTTAGTAAGTCGATTGTACTAGAGTACTTGAAGCAATTTCCAAGAGAACTGGTGTTCTCTGAAATTACAGATCTGAGGAAATCACTAATGAAACATAAATAGATATGTAATTCCTAAACTCACGGAAGCTGTATACACACATCCACAGATCAAACTATGCAAAACAGTTCAAACCTTCTTGTAAACTCTACTACTTATATTTAGGTCGAAAGGATAGGATATACTAGTTATATTTTGATTGTGAATATACAAATATGTGAAGGTCGATCTGTAGGCGCGCGTACAAGAGTGAAAATTAAACAATAACATTCTTCCGTGTCTCCGTTATTTTTTTATTTGATTACTTTTTATCGATTGTCTGTTCGAGACAAAGTAAGTTTCCTCGTCGTTTCTTTTAAAATGGTATTTTACTGTAAAATACATTTTTCTTTCCTTAATTTTCTTAATTTTCCTCTTACTGTACTAACGTTTGGCTGAATTTCAATATAGGTTTATAAATATCTTTTCCATTTCTTGGTCTTTCTACGTGAATATCTATCTATGCATATAAAAGGAAGAGCTGACTGATTGACTGACATGTCAAAGAGGACATAAACTAGAAGGGTTAGAAACCTAAAAATTTGTGCTGGAATTCCTCTTATAACGTAGAAAAGCACTAAGATATTTTTTATTTTACCTTCTAAAGGGGTGTAAGACGGTGGTATGAAAGTTCTACAATTCAATCGCGAGGCGCTGCTTGTTTTTAAATAACAGATACTATAAGACTAAATCAAACAAGGTACCAAAAGAAGACGATATGTATCGTAAATAGCGTAGCTGAGCGTAGTGTAATAGGTCCATTGCGATGCAACACGTAACCACCACACCTAACGAGTTTGGCAAATATTGACGGGTCCAGTGGCGCATTCGGTAGTGGGTTGGATCCCCATTCAAGAAAAATATTTAAATAATGAAGATTTGAATTTATTTTATGTCGAGTACGATCAATTATTACGTGTAATTTTTATATATTGTTCATAATTTTATAATAAATCACACAACATCTCATACATTGATCTGACTTTGATATAGGTCGCTTAAATCATTTGTATTACGGACATCAGACACGGGAGGAATCACATATACACTTATTATAACATATGTATAATACTTACATAGTACACATATTAACACCAAATAACACGTATACACGTGGAGATGTTGTGTGATTTATTATAAAATGTTAGTAACACGACTGATCGTACTTGAAATCTCTTGCCTTTGTCCATCAGTAGATAACCTACGGCTGATGTGTTTACATGTTTTTTCAGTCCCATATAAAGGAACTCTTTGTTGGTTGAGTCGCTACTCTACCAACAAAGAGTTCCTTTGCGACTGCAACGTCAATATTATTTGTGTTGGGTTTGGATATTCAAATCAAACCAGCAACCTTTGCTTCTCAGTCAGCGCTGCGCTTACAGCTTAGCAGGTCGTTATCGATGTTAGCAATAGTAATTAAATATATAATATTTTAATATTGCTGGCAAAAATAGAGAGAGTTGAAGAGAGAGAGAGAGAGAGAGAAAGAGAGAGAGGGAGAGAGAGAAAGAGAGAGAGAGAGAGAGAGAGAGAGAGCACGCGAGATAGAGACTTTTTTGAATAAACCATGTTTTAAAGACTGCTTGCTTTTTAAATAAACAATATTTAAAGAGTAATGATTTTTTTTAAAAAACAAAGTCAAATGAATACTCTAAAGAACAGTCTAATACGTAGCGGACATATTTAAACCGACAAAACCTTTTGCGAAAAAAGACTATTTCCTAGAAAAGGTTTCAAAGCAATTTGTAAAGATGATCTTAATTATTACACAAAGTTATACCTATAAGTCGGGCATCTATGTACTTAGATGAGAGCGCTAAGAAAGCCATCTTCGTTGGTAGTCAAATTAATTAATCTTTATCGAGTACTCTATTACGACATCTAGGTATATTTTCTTCTATAGCTATTCTTATTTTGAAACTACAGACCAAATTTTACGTCATTTCCTTAATTTCTTGCACCACCTCAAAAAAAAAGTATCAATGTCAACGCCGTTATATCTGACCACTCTTTCTATATTTATTCATACCTCCCCTTATCTTCATTCAAATATCGCCCTTATGCTATAAAAAAAAGTTTACCACCTGATTCGGAATTCGTGCTCGGTCCGTTCCAAGTCAAGCTTCAGGCGATACCGCCCTTGTTCAGTCGCGTTCCGCCTGTCGACTAGTACAGTCCGTTGCTGCGCTGTCACCGCTCGCACGTTACACCCCTCGCGGAGCCGCGTAAATTTTTAATACCCGACCGATATCCGACCAAAATTAATTTCAAATTTGGAACCGATCGATTTACTTTAAAAATTGGGTGTTTTTATGTGTCACCAGTGTGCGTCGACGGTGGCCGGAGTACCTTTCGTTTCGTTTAGGTTGTGTTAAAGTTTTTGAAGTGTACGCGTGTGGAGTACTTTGGACGGGCGTCCTGAAATTTATATTTTGGCGAGGTAAGTGGTTTGAGTGCTTCAAAAGTGCTTAAATATTTTATATACGATATTTTTTTTAATTTAATGGGTTCACTAGTATTCAGTAACCGGTATAATATATACTTATTAGGTGTTATAATAATTGTAAATTATGTGAAACTAGACACATATATTTTGATTTGACAAATGGGACATAATATAAACTATTTTTATAATATAATTATTTTTATGCTTAGAACATTCTCATTACGTGAATTTAAACACATTTGTTATTATTCATAAAATTATGAAGTTGATCATTTTTTATTTTAATTGTTAGTACAAAAGTCTAGAGTTATAATTGTAAGGACAAATGTAGTTGATTTGTAGTCTTGGTAACGCGCATGTAAGAACACCAAACGCTTTATAAAAATAATTGTCACGCGTGACCGTCGAACTATACCTACAGTTCAGTACACGCACGAACAATGTATGTACATAATTTCTTTTAATTCGACAAAATAATGGTGGCAGTGATAACATTTCTTTCATCTTGTAAGCGCCTAACAATTCATAATGTTAGCGCAGCCAGTCAGCTTTATCCTGCAAAATACATTTTTATTAATTTGTAATCATTAACAACCTTCATGTAAATATAACCGCACAAAAGAGATCTGATAAAGCATATGCCTTCCGCGCTCATCCAGGACAATAAGCTTCAATTATTATGCTACATAATGCAAAACATCGCGATCGCTTATTGTTTCAGTAAGAATACATTTCGGGTATGCTCGGATTAGAATAATATTATCGGTTTTCACTCAAGGCTGGAGAGATAAAAAATCGCTTCTTTAACCACATGTAAATTTTCAGTACAATTCACCGGATTGGACTTGTCTTTGTTTAAGAATAATATGCCATCGATTTGCGCTCTCCTTTCTTAATATTCCTTGGAAAAATTGTCACGGAAAATATTTTTTTCTTTTACCGCGAAGCTTATGCCAATACCTTGGTAATCTATATAGCCTGTTTCAAGTAAATTCGGCAATTCATAATTTATGGATACGAAAAAAGGGAAATAATGAATATAAATTTGAATTAAAGGTGTGTGCTTGATTTTGTTTTGTCTGTGTGTCCGTGAATTTGTCCGTATAGTTATATATGCGTATATTAGTTTGCATTTATTGATCGTGGCGTGCCTTTACATACTCCTTCTGATATGGAAGATGTTTTTCATATCGGCAGAAGGAATTCTTCCAAACTTCTGTTTTTCCTGTGCAGTCTTACTGTCTTTCTATATAAGTATGTTTAAATATAAATCTTAGAATTATTCCTTGTGTGATACTGTACTGTAATTTAAGATAATGAAGCCAGAAATCGTTATAATTTCTTATTTTATTTATAGTAAAATGTTCACATTATTTTTACGACTAATCCCCCTTTATCTCAAAATACTGTGGATGAGCCAATGTTATGCATATTTTATTTTAAATTTTAATCTCTGCTTAGACAACTCCGTCAAAGTTTAACGTTTCAAAGAAGACTCATGAATAACTTTGTGTTTTGCTGCCATACTTATAGTTTAGATTTTATCCTGGGCATTTCGCTGTTTATCAAATATAACAACACAGTCCTAAGATAACCGACGTTTAAATAGAAGAGTTATGACTCATGTTTATAGAGAATATTTTTTGTGTTGCCTTTAATTTTGCAAAATAACGACTTGTTATAAACTCGTTTCAAAATGATTTAAGTAAGTTCGGAACCGTACTCATATTATTTGAACCAAATTATACAAGACCTTTCCTTTGTTACCTTTTAATTTAAACGGTGGAAAGTTTGCTTTTACTCCCGGCATAATAGTACTTGATTAGCTTGAATGATAATACAGTTGGATGAATATTTGTACTCGTATCTCTTTGCCGAACGAGACTATTTATTGTTTAATCTCTTGCAATATGTTCAAGATGTATTAGAGAGAAATTTTCCTAAACATAAATGTTAGTATTGTTGAATAATTTACCATCTGCTTGAATTAATTCTTTAAAACCCTTATTTAACGACTAATTCGTTTGATGAAAAACAAGGGTGTTGTACTAAACAGGTAAGTTTTCACAACAATAGTATCTCTTGGAAACATCAATTGTTTTTCTGTACCCTTTACTCGGTAACGTTTAATTATTCATGTTACTTTGGTTATCGACCGCCAGTAAAAATATACGATACACAGTCCGTTTTTGTGGCCAGTAATTTCCGCGGCTTCGTGACTCGGCTCTGTACAAATAAACGGATAATCACGGGTGTAGGCTTTATGGGTATTTGTTCCTTGGCGTAGTGGATTGAGGAGCGTGCTTTTCAATTGATTATGCTTTGGATGCAAATATTTTAGGCTATGTCTATTAGTATACGAACACCGGGTTATTAACATTGGCATTTGATGGTAAAGGAAAATTTTTGGAACCAATAGTTTAATCAAGTTAGTTGAATATAAAATGATTAACAGAAGACCGTTACACAACTACGTTTAGAAACACTTATATAAGTATTTTTATTACGATATAACTACTAATTTAAGTGTACCTTGTGGAATATCGCGCATACGTTCAATGCGAATAGAAAAGGAAACATTGTCATTTGTTCAAGTAACTATTTTAGTGTTCGAAGCAAAATGATTATGATTTTGTCGGGTATTAGCTAATATGACTGACGTTGGCCTATATTAAGTAAAATGATGGATCCGTTTTAAATCAGGTTTACCAGTCGCATCAACTCTCAAAACATTAAAACACTAATATGTTTACTAATATTTTGTTAAAAGCGATATCAGACAACAGAGGAATCACAAATATATTACCTAAATACATATAATTAACACCGGGACACAGAAAAAACACAAATATATTCATATAAATATTTGTCCTAGATGGGATCAAACCTACGACCTTTGACGCACTAGATTACTACTATCATGCTATCAGGCCCGTCAATAAATAAGGTTTCATTATATACTCGTATCATCATCATCGTCATAACAGCCATTAGAGTCTATTGCTGGACAAAGGCCTCTCCAAGAAAGGAGATTTTGTACATATACACATATCATATACTATACTCGTATATAGCATGGAACTAAATTGAGTGGTTATTGAACGCCATATGAAAATCGATGTGGTCATCGAATAATTTCAGCAGTAATCAATATAAACTGAAACAATTTATTTCCAATGTAAATTACTTCTCTACCGCCACCCTTATTGGAAGGTTGAAACTATATTCAATCCGTTGATTTAATTGATTTTATATTAACGGCATGAGATTGAGATCTATTTGTACGTGGACATAAACATTTCTATGGTTGATTGGAATATGAAGCTTTAATATTGTGGCGGAGTTCATTGCTTTTTTATTAGAATAATATTTACTCATTTAGTCTTTTTAAAATCGATTTAGGTAAATTGAAGTAAATTGTTCATTAAAATTTCGGAATTGAATTCATGTTGGAACTTCTGTGGCAAAATATTCTTCATATTTGATAAGAGAATGTAATATATAATATTGTAATTGTATCAAGTATATTAAAGAAATGTTACATATTAGTCAATTCAGCAAGTCAAAAGCAGATAAGGTGTTCTAAGGATGCGTTGATTAATTCGTAAAACTTCCACTGTCAAATATTTGGTAATAAAGACACTTTACATTTTCACGCAGTAGTATAAACTTTTGAAATCATCTTATATTTTATGCAATCTTAAATTATTTTACTAGTTACTGATTAGTTATCGCCATACATATGGAAATTTGTCTGTCTTTGTTTTATTCTAGTGGATACCAGACTTAGTACGTCGTTGAATATTCTTGTTTAGATATTTGATGCTGCAAACAACTTGGCAATTAACTATGGATAGGGATCTACTAATTACTACACCTGATTATCCTGCAAACACAGTAGTAGGCATTATCTATAAATATGGCAAGCAAATAACAATATTCTGCAAAATATCAGTCATACATACATACATCACATCGTTACGATCTTAGCATACCTCTCTTGCTTCCCTTATTCACATTAGTCCTTTCATACACGCTTGTTTATTTTTGGTACTTTTGACCTGGCCCTTCTTTAATACCTCTTCTACCTGGTTATGATATGGTCGGTTCGGTCGTCCTATACCAACTCTTCCATGCACTTCCACTCTTAATATTTGTGCAGTCGTTTTACTTTCATCCATCCTTTCTACATATCTAAACCATCTTAACATTCCTTTCTCTATTGTTGTAACATAATTACTTTTACACCACATGTAATTATCTGTATATATATATAATATATAATATATATATATATATATATATCACATATATATCAGTCAAGGCTGGATCAGTTGTTTCGTTTTTTTTTTTTAATTAAATGAACAACTCACTTAGTTATTCGAAATCTATCGTAAAGCCTTATCTCCCTTTTCACTTAACATTCAATCAAATGGAAAATCGAGGCGAGAAGACAAAATAATACGCACGGTGGTTTCACGTGGCGTGTTGTTAATGCTAGATTATCGGACCGTTGCAGGCTTAATGTAAATGTTTATAGGCACGACTTATTGATTAGCTTCAACAGTTTAAGAATTATCAAGATATCGCTTTACAGAATCAGTTAACTATGTTGCTGGGCTAATTTTGTTTCAATGGTTTTCATAATATTTTGATTAATATAGTTTCCTAACCAAACTTGCCCATGGCAATATTCAGTTTTCCTAGTATACTATAACCTAGCTGTGTCCGCGACTTCGTCTACGTTGAACTAGGGGCAGCATATTCTCTTCAAAACAAATATATTTTGCAACAAATATATAACAAATATATTACTGAGCATTATGCTCAGCTCCTATTAGTCGATGCGTGATGTTATATAGCGATAGTTTCATCAGAAATCACCTAAAACAAACAGACATACAGCAGTAAAAATATAAATTTTTTGTGTATACATCCATATGCATTTAGTAAACAGAAGTTATTTTAATATTACAAACAGACTCCAATTTTTTTAAGTGTATTGAAAATATCCACAAGAAATCATATTTCTAATAAAGGTTCCGACCACTAGTAATCATTTATATATTTTAATATGTAACTTTGTCAAGGGAAAGTTTTGAATAGTTTCATTTAAATAATAATAAATATTGTAACATTAAAAACATTTCTTTTTATAAAATTCACTGAGAAAAATGTATTTATTTCATCATTATGTAATTAGCTGAAATTTAACGGAAAGGTAGAAAGGATTTGTCTAAACTAGAACAATATCAAATGAGAGCTCTACCAATTCACATTGCAAATTAAATATTCAAGCAAATTTGGTACTGTTTATTTTCCTCTCATCTAGAAACAGTTTTCAGAAAGGCGTCGCGAAAGACTAATCAACTGAGCATTAAATTTTCTTTCATTGGTGGTTCTTTCACGGATTCTTAGAAAATGTACTACGCACGGTAATTTATTTTAGTATTATAATAAAATTGTGTTTTGGGTTTTCTTCAAAAATAAAATATACTAAATTGGTTACATACGTTGGTCGAATATTGTACTTATTACGTTTTACAAAAAACCCGTATTTATTAAAACCATTCTAGAGAATAAAATATTTGGTCGCAACTTTTAGCGTCCGTTTGTGGTTTTGATCACATATATGTTGTTAAGTTTTTTTTATACTCGACACAATGTGTCCAAAGTTTTACGATGATCGGCGCAGTAGTAAACCGCCATAGAGAAAAAAAAATAACACAGAAACGCCCTGATTCTCAAAATTTCTTAATGTCCATTTTCGCTACCGATTGTTAAGAGAACATATCTATGAGATACTCTTAAGTGCAATGCGTTACTGAAGTCTCCTGTTACTTCATGAAGTGCAACTTTCTTTATTGTATCTCTATGGCTAAAATTTATATATTATAAATAAGAAAACCAAAAGATTGGTTTAAGATGTCTGGTTTTACCAACGTATAATAATGCAAAATTAATTCTTAAAGATTTCCTGTTAGCGCTATTTAAAATTACAAAACATAAAATAATTTACAATTTAAAAACGAATCAAAAATATAAAAAAAATCCTACAATATCTCATACATTGACCCGATTCCATGATAAGTCGCTTAAAGTACTTGTGAGAGACATCAAGCAACAGAGGAATCACAAATATACTTAAATACATATATTTAACACCCAGACACAGAACAAACATAAATATTTGTCCTGGGTGGGGATGGTACCTACAAACAAACCTTTAGCGAACAAGACAGGATCGCTACCATTATGTTATTTTTTGGACTTTTTGCACTTATTTTCACTAAAACAGCGATATATTGATTACTCAACATCAGATAATTTGCTGAACAAGGAGATTAGCCTTCAAATGTCAATGAACTTTGAAGACATGACTGTTTTTGTCTTGTAGATATAGAATAGAAAAGTCAAATAAAGAATATATTTCGAATACTTACGCATCGGACGTTGGAATGATATTACGAACTTCAAAGAGACATTGTTTCGCTCTTAAGCAAATGAGATTATCGGTTTACCGGACGAAATTACTGTTCGAGGCTACGGTGTTAATATATAGACAATGTGGTAGGCAAATTTGGTGTTGCTTTAATGCATTCAAATATGTTTGTATTATTTATAATTTCACAATATTAAGTAAAATGGTTAGAACAAAAATTATTTTTTTAAAAGAAATACGTGAACTCTGTATATTACAGAATGGTGTTTGTTAAAAATATAAAAGGCTGTTCAAACCATTATACTTTATGGAAAGATCCGAAACGATGAAAAAAATATAAAAAAGAAAAGAGTTTCTTTAACTAAAGGTTGTTAAAAATTGGCAATTTGTTATTAACTCTTTATCACTTCAAATCCGTCAGGTACGATTAAAAAATATATTTGGGAGCAACAGATATTATTTATAAAATTTTTAACAATCTATTATGTTCATAAGGAAGCACAATGAAAGTCAACGTCACCAAGCGCCTGTTTTCGAGAATGAATAATAGCTATTTAAGTTAGGTATATGTATGTCGACTAGAAATTAAGGTACCTATATTTTATGTTCTACTAGCATTTCGCTCATGTGCTTTCAGCTCTAAGTGCCACATTAAAAAAGTTGGTTAAGCGTTAATTTCATTTATATTATAAGTATGGATGTGCTGTCAGGTACCGACAAAAGAGAATAGTACCTTCCACTGCACCAGGTGTCGTAAGAGGCGATTAAGGTGCCAGAACCGGCAGATGTTGGTTTATCCATCCGAAACAATGCAGCTCAAATGCAGGGGCGGGGATGGGCAGCAGCATCCCCGTCACGATAGCTGAGCTCTGTAAAAACTAACATGCTTGCCCAGAGTGGCAATTATGGGCAGAAAACTCCTTTCTTTGATAGGCTTATGTCCAATAAGGTATTATGATGAAGATAAATATAGATAAGAGATAAAATATTTAAAAAATATGTTTCTGTCCAGGAAAATAAAGAGATCACCAAACGAAATTCAAACCTGCATACTATTTTAATAACATTACCTAGTTTAGTGTAGACGGTGTGGAATCGGGTCATAGCGATAGTAGAATTTTTTAATTCATTTTGCTAAATAACGAAGCTAATTGTGACAGTTATTTGGATGTAGTAGGGCAATTTGTTAACCCACCAATTACCAAAAATGGTGAATTACCAACACGCGTTGTTGTGGGTGTATTCGTTTGTGTGTGTATAAATATTGCTTTTGCTGACCTTTAAAGAAAATTATTATTGTAATACGTGGGTTTAGGCATTTTAGTTGAAGATACATGAAAGTCCGGATCTCCAATTTGTAAAGTTAAAATAATTTCAATGATTTTAATGATACTTTATTTAAAACTAAATAGTCGTAATTTTGGAATAGCTACTACTAAAATTAATAAAGTTTAACATAAACTTGAAATTTAATGTTCATAATTTAAGGGATGTAAGTGTGAGTTTGGAACACCTCTTTAAAAATAAAAGGTTTAGAAAAATTATTAACTATAATTTCATTGCTATAATTCGTATTTTGTAGTAATTTGGAATAAACTGCGATTCATTTCGAAAACTAAAGTACCCAAGCTATGCCTCGTCTGTTCTTATTATTACTTGTAATTTATTCATATAATATTTAATGCGAATAGATATTTATATGTATATATATATTATTTAAACAAAGTCATCTTATTGGCGTGCTGCTTAATTAGGAAATGCGTTGCGTTGTGCGCTGTATCTGACAAGATTATAAAAAATACTGTCTGGTTATTTATAATAGATAATATTTTATAACCATTACCACGGAAAAATATACAAGCTCCTTGTCCTAGGTCAAGCTCCGTAACCTATATTAAATTCTATATATACTTGTAGTTGTAATATAAACTTCAATTGTGTATTTGGTTTTTGATAATCTAATTGGTTCAACTCTTGATATGTAGCTACATAAAATAAAATCATTTTCCACGCGTGTCACTTCACGTTAAAGTTAAAATCACCATCAAAATTTTCATTTGCGGCAAACAGTAATAAATCACTACAAGGACAGCGCTTTCATCAAGCGCTTTCCATTCAGCTTCCCCGTGTTTACAGTTTCTGAACGATTGCTTGCGTACGAGATGTTTACGGAACGTTTTTAGACGGGTCAATCCGTACCTGCTAATCGGTGTGCATTGCTAGCAGACTTACTAGAAACAATAGTTTATTCATAGAATTTATTCATAAAAGAAGTAGACTTACTCGTATTTAGAGAAGTCTCGCATTTCTTTGCCAGTGTAGATACAAAATACTGTTCTGCATGAAAGAAAGTCGAAGTTACTTCGATTCTATTTTTGAGCATGATTTTTTTAATATAACTAAGTCAACAGACACTCAAACCTTCCGTGTAAACCGAAGCCTATAAATACTGGTATCATGAAGTACTTCATCAACCCTGCGACATGAAGATATCATGTCATTTTACCTAGTAATTTCACTGCGATCTAGACGACCCTTGTATGAAGGGATAGATATAGTAAATCTGTGATATAATACGATCTGGGATATTTATAATCTTAAAGCTTAGTTAAAAGTACATCATTCAGTGTGCATTTGCTCATACCATTGTGCATATCCAATTTAATTTGGATTCAATGCATGAGCGCCTAATAATAAAGCGTTATGCATATTGGGAACGCATTCTGAAATGTCGCTGACACGATATTTTATTACACTTCTAAAAATATATTTTAATGTGGCATCGGAATGAAACGAATTGTTCTAAGGCGGTTTATAGGACACTCGTATTATATACGTGTATTTGGAAGTATTGTTTTCTTCAGATTATTACGATTAATGAATTATAAGCCGAAATCATTTCCATGAATCACTCCGTCCATTTGTAAAAACCGTTTTAAGTCAACTGATACTTTCAGTACTAGCCAAGCTGATACTTCGACTTTCTGTATTTATCTCATCATTTATTTTATATAACCGACAGATGGCGGTATATCCATCCGAAGAAGTGCAGCTAAAATGCATAGAGCAGGGATGAGCAGCAGCATCACCGTCGGGTTAGCTGCACTCTGCGATTGCAAACACGCTTACCCAACGTGGCAATTATGGGCAATAAACCTCCTTTCTTGGAGAGGATTATGTCCAGCGTGAACTTTTAATGGCTGGTATGATGATGATGATAGTTTATATCTTTAAAAGAATTCTGAATTACAGTAAAACATCTGCGTAAAGTTCACAAGTACGTTGTTATTTTTCCTTCTTCATATTCCATTTTTATTTGCATTTTTCTATGTTCACTCCTGCGTTATCTATACACAAAATATCATTATTAAAGATTTTGCAACGAAATCTTCCATGAAAATGTTTTAAACAACGTAAAAGTTATTAATACTTAAATTTATAGCATTTACATGGACAGACGCAGCTAGAAGATTCTGCAGTTATATAACATTTTTGACTGTAATGAATAGTTGTGATATAACTGTAGAATGTCTTCAAATATATGGTCTTCGAGAAACTAGGGATTCTTCATTTATTAGTTTCATCTGAAAACTTAAATTCAGTAAACAATACCAAACCAAAACAAATTCCGAACTATTAGGTAACTTGGACCCTTTACTTGGAAATTTAAATGTACTGGTAAAAGCCCGGTTATAAGTTCCGGAAGGTTGCCGAATTCAACCGCAGGATTCTGTAATTGCCCCAAAACTTCGATATTGTGACCCTATCATGTTGTTCATGGATCAACTGGAATTTGTCTTTTAACAAACTTTTTACAAACAATGTCGTCCACTTTCTGTTACTTATAGCATTCATAACTAAATTGAATGTAACCTTTATTGGAATTCAAACTAGCCACAGTCCTTTATGAATGTCGGTTCCCCTATTGTAAAGGCGTGAAACTTAGTTTTACATCAATGATTTGTACAACTGTAAGAATCGAAGTAACAATCTATGAAACTATTTTGTGTAGTTATTTTCATAATCGTCATATCAGCTGTGGGCACCTATGTCCACAGCTAATACATGCCTCACCATGTTATTTCTCATGGGATCGATTATATCCGCTCTACTTTCGGCGCGCTCCTGTTCTAATCCCCTTTTGAGGTTATATATATATATATATATATATATATATATATATATATATATATATATATATATATATATTTTTTGTTACCAATGTGGTACCGACGGAGTAGAATACTACCTCCGTAGATACCGGGTTTCATGTGGGGCGACTAAGGTACCAGATCCGATAGATGGCGGCATATCTATCCGCAACAGTGTAACTCAAATGAACAGGGTGGGGACGGGCAGCAGCATCCCCGTCATGACGCTACGTTCTACGATTGTCAACACGCTTACCCAGCATGACAATTACGGACAAAATTACTTTTCTTGGAGAGGCCTATGTCCGAAACAGCGATGTTCAGATGTACCAGGCGGAGATGGGCAGCAGTATTTTCGTGTTTCACAAAGTTGCTTTCTAAGTAACCATGCGAAAAATGTAGTAGAAGCTTCTATGAATTGGGCTCAGTATTAATGCTGCTCACTTTCTTATACTGACGCGAAAATCATCAGTATGAGAACATAACAATCACAAAGATAATTACGAGTATACCCCTAATATTTTAACGAAAATTTCCAGTAAAAAGGTTGCTTATATTTGGCGCAAACACAAGACAAAGCCCTAAGGTAAAAATATATTTTTGTCATTACTGGAGTAGTAAACCCGAAAGCACAAATGTTTCTTTTATTCGCAGAAAAAGCGCATCAGAAAATGCTAGTTAAAATTTATCCTCTGTTTTGTTTCACGCTTCGGCAACATCGGCAAATGGCATAAATACAATAATACTTACAATAATCATTTTTTGTGTTCGTCATATTTGTTCATTTTATGTTTTCTTCCGTTAATTTATTATTGGATGTTTTTGTAAAATATATGCGAATGCCTAATTTATAAATACATTTGTATCCTATACAATATCCTCGTCATGAGTGTCTTTTAGATACATTGACGCTCGTCATTACGGTGTTGTAGAAACTATACTTAATAACTTGTATAAACTAAAGAGATTGAGGTCGGCTTTTGAGAGGGGACGGGTGGGAGTAGCTGATTTGATTCCTATACGAATACTAAAAAATATTTGTGTTTTATGATTCCATTTTCCAAATTATAGGAATTTCTAAATTACTAGATTCCTAGCCTGAATGAAAATATTACCTAATTTGAGAACATTCATATAACTCGTATCAAATGTTTATCTCTTCACTGCGAAAGAGATCAAAAGATATCAGATTTGATAATTTGGCGTGAAACCCATTGTCATGATATTCCAATAAGATTACAATCTTACGTAAGAGTAACTTACTCGAGAAAAATCTTGTTACGGAGAAAATTAGTTTCACGCTGCGAAAGATTGTGGGGAATTCTCGGATAGAGCGGGGAACACTTTGATGGCGGTGCGTCGGAAGAGGTTATGACGTCATAAGAGTCAGGTTATGGACAAGACTGTTTCATTACTTTATATAGCCTTTCAGAAGGGGAAATATTATTTGGAATTCTTGTGGAGAAGCGATTGCTCTTTTTTCATTCTAATCACTATAAATATTTTTTAAAGTATAGCTTGAATAGCATGACAACTGTCAAAGTCGTGTATTTTTAATTTCTTTTTTGTTTAATTTTAGGTTGATTTTATATAATATACTTTATGTACGAACCTTTGTAGTATTAACAATATTAATAAATATGAAGCCAAAAACCATCATGCCGATATAAATAACTTATGCGACACGACTACATTGAATTGCAATTTATTTAAAATAACCTATTGTTATGTCTATTTGTAAATTATTTAATAAAACCAGTTTTCGATTGCTTTTAACTTCTTGTAGAAATCTCGAGAGAAGATAGAGAGTATATTCCATCCCAGTTCTCACTTTATGTCAGTGTCTAATCGACACTTAAATTTAAAAAAGTGACAATCCACTGGCCCATCCTTGTTTGGTCTCCCTTTTTAATCTCACAACTTGTAATAGAGAACCCGCTTGTATTAAAAATTTGCATGTTGGTGTATATATGTGTGTAAACATAATTATATGTGTGCGAGTAGGAATTAAAGAGGAACGCCTACAAGTATGTAAATGAATCGAGTGGGTGGTTAGTGTTTGGTTGAAGCGTTTAATGAACTTCCAAAATGTTATATGACCATATTTTTTCAAACAATTAGGATAGAAAAACATAGAAAAATGGTATTAAATGAATAATTATCAGCATAATTGTAGTCAGCACAGGCATCGAGCTTACCTAATTAAATAGAAACGTCAACTTTGTGTGTGGAGGTGACATTTAGGTTTATAACGGTTGCCGTGACAAAAGTATTTTTGAACATACTTTTGGTACAATGTGAAGTATACGAGGTCATTGCTCCGACCGGGTTGGACATTGAATTACTCTGTTAGTTTTCAGGTACTTCATTCAATAAAAAGAAATAAAGAGATAAACGCGTTTTAAAACAGTTTAAATTAAGATTTTTTTTTATCAGACGCATAACACTTTACTTTCTTTCTGTATTTAGTTTTGTTTGTTTCTTTTCTTTAGAAAGCAGATGCATTGCACTGACATACGAGGTTAATTGATAAGTTTTATTGAAATCCATTGAGTATTATTGTAAGGTACCGGTAGATAGAATAGTACCTCCCTCTGTACCACGTGTCGCAAGAGGCGACTAAGGTTCCAGAACTAACAGATGGCGGTGTATCTATCCGAGACAGTGTAGCTCAAATGCATAGGGCGAGCATCCCCATCGTGAAAGCTGCACTCTGTGATTGTCAATACTTGCCCAGCGCGGCAAGTATGGGCAAAATTCCTCTTTTTTCGGGGAGTTCTATGTTCAGCACTGGACTTCCAATGGCTGTAATCATGTTGATGTAGATTTTTATTATAAGAGTAACATATGTCCTCACAAATTTTCGCATTTATTATATTACTAGTATATAAGCAATGTGGATGCTTCAATATTTCGCTAGTTTACTATACAATTATCATCGAGCTGCTATCGCTCGTTTTCTTGTATGAACTTAAGATGGGGTCCGCCCAGTTAGTCCCAGAGGGGCCATAAGGGCAGTTTCTCGGATAGAATTTGTTATGACACCAAAACTTCATACTGACTACACAGTTTATATAGATAAGTCTGCAATATATATGCATGGACTGATTTCAAGTCTCATATTTTATTTGCATACGACTTTTGTCTTATTTTCCTAATCTATAGCTACTTGGTTTGGTATTATACTACGTAGAGACTTTAAATATTTCATTCGGTTTTTATTTGATATTAATTTTAGTAAGTATAAAGTTTTATTTGTGTATGGCAGAAAAATATTGAATTAGTATAATAATCAATAAATAAATTTGCTGTTAGGTACCAGTAGAGTAGAATAGTACCTCCGCGAACTAACAGATGGCATACCTCATTGAAACAGCGTAACAGAAATCCAAAGAGGCACAAAAAGCAGCATCTCTTTCGCGAATCTATGTCATGCCAATTCTGTGATTAGTTCCACGTTCTATTATTCGTACTAAATATTTTTAATAATTTGTCTCTGGAGAAGGCCTATTATCAACATTAGACGTCCGGAGTCTATACGTATGAAGTTTAATATACTGTGCTTCACCAGTGGAAGGACAGGTTACTCCTGAAGGCTGTTAATTCCCATTAATCTAGTAAACGGTTACTCAGTATAACGGCGGTTCGTAGAGTTAATCTAATGAAATGCTCTACCAGACCACCTGAGGATATAAATGGATTTATATTGAATCCATCTCGTTTCAAGATTTACAGTGCTCTTTGCCAGAAGAAAAACTGATTTAAAACTAAATTGAGTCCTATAACGAGGACATAAGGAACATATTTGTGAACTCTGTTCCATGGGTGTTTCAGGGATGCCAATTGGCTGTTACTATTTTTAATCATTTTGTTAATAGTATATCATAAATGCATCGAAAGTGTGTGTTAATTACATAATACGCCAAATAAATAGTCGGTATAACTAAAAATAAAGTTTGTAATGTAATAAAAACCTTTTTAATATTTACTTACATAAAATTACATTAAAAGCCGTGGTGGGGTACCGGCGGCCTAGAATAGTACTTACCAGGTACTGTAAGAGGCGAGTAAGGTACCGGAACTAGAAGATGGCGTTACATTCACCCGAGACAGTAAAACCATTTTTTAACATTTGGATTTCCCAGTAGCACTTAGACCCAAATTAACTTAATTCAAAATTATTTTCTCTACAAATTATATACCAGGTATCAATCCGCTTCTATCTACAATTATCGCGTTATCATCATCGAAGATTTCATATTTTCATTAAATATTCAGGTAGTCTGATACAGCTATTAGTATATATCCTTTTAACGGTCAACTATACAAAAACTGTGCGTATATGGTACATCCCCAGAGTATTATCTGGGATCATTCAGACTTAGAATTGTTTTCAAACGTTTATGGCCACGCCTCATGGGCATTTCTTGAGGGCTTATCACAGCTTATAACAAAAAAAGAAACGTAAGGAAAAAATTTTGGAGGATAGTAAATAAAAATCACCTTGATGTCAATATCCCGGTACCCAGAGGAATTTGAAAGGCGTTGTTGAAGGAAAGTGGTAATATATTAGATTTTTTTGGAACCTTACAGAACTATTGTTGTTTTAGGAATCTAAAGGAACAATAAAAATGTTAAAGCTAGTACATTTATTCCAAGTATACGTGGCTTAATAAATAAACGAAATACAATATTCTCAAGTTGTGATAACTTTAAATCATTAGAGTTGACAGACAATTTAATATAAACATTTAGAATGATATTTGCAGTTTCATCAAAAGTTTTTGAAAAATAATTTTAACGTATAATTCAATTTCAGATGTGAAAATAAGACTGACCGGATAAATTCAAGAGCTAGGATATTTTCTAAAATTTACGCATTTACTGCTAATTATACAACAATTTTTAACTGTCTTAAATCACGGATTATTAAACTTTTTAATTTTTATTAAATTGCGACGGCAGAAGTAAGAAGCAAAAACAGAATTAATGAAAAAAAAACGACATAAGCCGCGTATCATAGCCGTTAAAAAGTATTATTATTATGTGTTACTTTTTTATATATAATTAATGACAGATGTCAATGTAGTAGCTGTGTAGTATTTCAATGTAGTGTTTTTAGTCAGATGTCAATGTAGTATATTTAGAATAAACATTGTATGGTAATTAATAAATATATATATGATGGTGAACTGCAATGAATTAGCAGGAAATAAGGAATAAAGTTCAATGAATTATGTGTTATTATTATTTCAGAAATTATCGTGCACTACCATATTTCTAACTACCTATTATGTCATACTGATTTTCTTGAAGATATTCCCAAGCAATTTTATTAATTTCATATGGAAGCATGTGTAGCTCACCATCATTATTCTACTGATGCATTCCTAGATAGTAATTCAATAATTAGCGTAAAATGTTTAGATTTAAAGTTTCCCACAGTATTTTTTCAGGGATCTCTTCATTATATTACTATAATGGCATAGCATAAACTTTTCCCTGTACTAAGTGTCGTAAGAGGCAAGTAAAGCATAGAAACCGATAGATGGCGGTATATCCATCCAAAATTAATAGCTCAAATTCAAAAGCGTGGGGATGGCCGTCTATAATGATAACTGCTATAATGATGAAGAAGATGGTAAATAGGAATGCGGGTGATAAGCATCACTAAACCATAGACTGTCGTTCTATTGAAAAGATCGCTATTCGTAAGTCGTAGATAATATTTATATCTTTTATATTAATTCATTTATTATCCTGTAGTTAGGCTACCTTCACAACTCCTCAGACTAGTATACAACCATGCGAGCACTGCTTTTAAGTGATAGACATAGAGGTATAAATGAGATTCTGGGCGGTTTCTGTTATTTGTAAATTGACTTTAGTGCATCTGATTTATTGCTCACACGATAATTCTTGGCCACTCGAGTTACCTACTGCAATATATAAGCACGAGTTAGGTTATTACTGAAATAAAAAAAATTGAGCCGTCTCATTTGAATTAATACGAACTTTTTTGCTAAAATACAGTATTTTCGAACATTTAAGCGTTCACTCATACATAAGAGCTTTAAAAGGCGATTTATTTAACAATTTACTATTTTAGTTCAACCTTCGATTAAAGATTGGAAAATCTGCAGTCTGTGTGAACCCAAACAGTACATCAGGTTTGATAAACTTGATGACCGTTGATGCTTAGCGAGGCTATTGAAATTAAAAATATGTTTTTATAAAGAAGATGGTTAGAAAATACCAACCTCCTGGGATCCTCCTGACATACATTTGATCATGAACTAAGGCCAAAACACAGCACTACCAGATTACAAGATACTGTCAGCACATACTGCTAAGGTACAACAATAAAAACCAATAATAAATAATATAATTATATATATTTATATATATGTATTTTGATATAATAAAACTGATGAATTTCTTTGAACACGTTATTATATCAAGAAATATCGATTATGTGTATGCAATTGACAGCTTAATCATTAAGAATGGCTGATTCAATTGAAATTTTTACGTCCTGTCTAGTGAATTAACTGGGTGCAGTTTGTTATAATATAATAATTATGATCAACATCATAACAGCCGTAAAGCATCTTCTGTTGGACATAGGGCTCCGCAAGAAATAGGATAATTGCCGCGCTTGACATACGTGGTGGCAATCGCAGAGCGTACCTTCGCGACGAGGTTGCCGCTTCTCATTCCCACGTATTGCTATGCTGTTTCAGGTACATATATCGCCGTCTGTGGGTTCCGGTACCTTAGTCGCCTCTTACGACACTGGTACTAGACATTTGGTATAGAGAGAGGTACTATTATACTTCGCCGGTACCCTAAGGCTTGTAATTATGATACTGAGAATTATTTCTTACATATAACAAATTAATTTCTAACCAATATTACATATAAAGTTTATCAAAACAAAAAATGCAGTCTGACCGTGAATACGGACGTCTACTGAAATTAGGCTCAATCATCAAGGTTGTTTGCTCTGTGCCTGGGTGTTCAATATGTAATTAAGTATTGTATTTGTGATTCCTCTGTATCCTGATACCTGTAACACAAATGCTTGCAATGCTAAATATGAGATGTTGTGTCAAGCAGGATGCGGTACAAAGTGAATTCCACGGGACGAAAAAAGGGTAACCTCTCCCCTCTTCTATTCTTCCCTTAAGTTCAAACTATATAGTGAAATAAACCTAAATTTAAACTTTTATTCCATTGAGTAAATAGTTTCAGGTGTGCAATGAAAGTTAATCAACAGCAACAATTTTATCGACTTGAATATGATAAAATACTTTTACATAAATTGACTTAAAAAACAATTGTTTATAATGTTCATAAATACACATTAACGATGGAAACCTAATGATGATGACTTATCCATTTGCATTGTCGACACGTGGCCAATTAATTTTCACTATGCAATTACATAATTTTTTATTAAAATGAATATTGTTCATTGGCATGCTTTTGTAACATGCTTCTATAAGCATATTACAGAATTACTCCTTTGAGTATATATGAAATAAAAATGGCGGATAACCTGCGTTATACGAGTATTAAATAAATAAACAGAAAAAAAGTGTACAATTTTATTACAGATTGTATTTTCTATTTTCTAGCGCGGGTAAACTTGATCTCATTTGATTGATTAATCGTCATTATTTTAATATTAGCGTCGATCGTCCACTGTTAAATAATTGACTATTCTAAGCGATGTCCAATTGGATCATTTATTAATGTTTTTGCCTTTAATTGATACACTACAGCTCGTTATGACAGCTCGAACAGAAGAAGGTACAATTCTGCTTTCAATTGTTACACATTTTATATCAAACAAGCAGCGCCCCTTGGTTTCACCCGCATTTACATGCATTAAATCCATTTACATCCTCAAAGAATTATTTTCGAACACAATTTTTACTGGTGTTTCATGAATTTCAATGTAAACCTTTATACTGAATTTCATTCAAATGACTTCAAAAACAGCAAATTTTCATACTAACATTGCACCTTTGTTCTAACCCATTAGATGGTACATTTTAAAAAAATATTTTTTAATGCTCCCATGTTATAAAATAAATCTCTGTGCAATGTTTTAAGTTTTAAGCCCTTTTAGTTTAGGCTCTGCGTTGATATGCCAGTCAATCAACCAGTCAGCCAGCTTCCACTTTTATATATACAAATATTTTATAAATATAGATAGATTTTTATACAAAAATAGCAGCATCCCATTGAAACTGATCTGTGAACACCAATATTTTCAACGAAACAACAAGTTACTAGTAACCACTGATAATTTACTCTCATAGGATAATTTAGAGACTACCTATTATTATTATTATTACTCTTTGCCGCGTGGTACGAGTAGAATAGTACCTCCCTTTGTGTCGTAAGAGGCGACTGAGGTACTGGAACCGATAGGTGGCGTTATATCCATTCGAAGCAGTATAGCTCGAATGCATCAGGGCGGGAATGGGCAGCATCATTGTCACAAAGCTACCCTCTGCGATTGCCGCCACGCTTGCCCAGCAACGTAGTTATGGGTAAATTCCCCCTTTTTTGGGGAGGTCTATGTCTAGAAATGGACGTTTTACGGGTGCTATGATGATTATAATTATGATACATGAACAATATTATTTCTCTTTTTATTGTATTCAGTATTTTTTGCGTGAAAGTGTCAAGTAAATTACAAATTTATGCGTGAAGTTTGTAATTTCACATATATATATACATATATAATATTAGGTACAGATTTTTACTAATTTACACTTATTCTGGACTTGCTATGAAAATGGCTGTAGAATGTTTAATGATAAAAGAAATGTTCTTCTATTAAAAAAATAGGTACTTTAATCCTTTTAAATTTATCACTTAGATAAATAATATTAGTGATTTATTTGGGGGAAATTGTAGCAGATATTAACATTCCTTCAAAGTGTTCCATTGACCTGTCATTACACTGTATTTGAAAAGCAAAGTATGAACAAGTTTGTCGAAATCAATACTCTGAATAAATAATTAGTGACAGCCGAGTTGAAAATTACCTACAGTAATAGTGTAGGCTAACTATTATGGTTGTTAAATTTACTATTATATAATAATGTGTGCGCACTTTGAACTTTGCTCTACATGGAGTGGATTACTATTGTTACTAACATTCATAACGCGAAAGTGCTTTCTGTCTATTTGTTGTGCTTTCAGGGTTAACTGGTAATGAAATTTATTATTATATGTAGCTTGAACCCTTGGGAAACTATGGGCACGCCCGCTAAGTTATAGGCCTCGGATAATGGCGGTGAAAATTCTGAAGGAGAACTTCATCTCTTTTGATTCCAACAGCAAACATACCCGTGGAGTTTAGTGCTTTATTTCTAAGACCAAAAATGAATAAACAAAAAAGAAAAAAGAAGGAAGCCTGAAGCACAAAGTATAATCACATAAATCAAGCATTTTCTATCTTGCTAGACTTCATGGTCGTCGGCATCGGTATCTCGCTCTCACTTGTATTTCTTCTGTGTGTGTGTGTGTGTGCTGTGTTTGTGTTCTACTAAATAGCAGATGAAAAAATCTGTTAAATTACTGGATAATGTGACATATCTTCGAGTCACAAGGTTGGCAATGCACTAGAGACATCCTTGTGATAATACGTGCGTCTATAGGCTGCGGTGACGCTTACAATAACGACGTATGCTTGTTTGTTGATTTAGCCATTCAAAAAAAGAAGAATAATAGAGCTAAAACAAAGCAGTCAGTTTCAGAGTCTGGGAATCAAATATGTGTATCTGTATAAACGATATTTATTACAAAGTTACATTTACGTAACCTATAAAATAAATCTACTGATATCGCTCTCATTTATTTGACAATGGCAGTGATAGCTAAATATTCTTAAGGTATAAGTATTGCTTATGAGGGCGAGAGTGTATCTGACACATAAAACACGAAAGCAAATCTACGCGAGTAAACTTTATAATACAATTTAGCCAGCAGTAAAAAACTTGGCAAATTAAGGTGCCATATTTTCACTTATCGGTTCTTATGCTTCAAAAGTCATAACTCAGATAAGATCGGTGAATATTTTTATGAGTCTCTTCCACACCAGAGGCCGACTAAGACACCGTTTCCATTGTCGAGCGTCAGATTTTCATTTTATTGAAGGTGTGATATTTTGTTTGTGAATGTATGGACTAAGTTATTTAAGCTTAAACTTATCAGATTGTATATCGTTTCTTCTAAACATAGTAAAACCTTCCTTATTTACTGTGCCCTGTTTTTAAAATTACAAATTGAATAACTGTTTATGTCCAAGTTATATTTGTATATCTACCATGTGGTAATTTCTATTTTATTAGCAAATTATCATTTAGAAACACTGTCTAAAGTATGTTAGTTACAATAATGCCGTGGAGTTTTCAAACAAAGGATTATATACATATAGTGAGTAAGTTTATCATATTAATAATAATGCTTTAAACTTATTCAATTACTTTACACCGTTATCCATCAGAATCTTATGACACTTAAAGCAAAATTATATTTTTTTGTTATGTAATAAATAAATAATTTTTCATAAAAATTATGCTGTCATAAAACTATAAATTGAGATATAAACCATCTTATCTCTCAAGTTGGATCAAACTGCACACAGAAAACAAAATTTGATTTAAATCAATTCAGTACATATTAAAAAAAAACATCCCGGGCAAATAACACGACTCGGTTTTTTTTTTATATAGTGATAATATATGTTCACACTTTTTGTTATCGTACGTGATTGACGCTAGAGCTAACGTTTGAAACTCTAAGTGGGCACTTTTACCGGCTAAAGAACTGGCTCTAAGATTATCCGAAAATTTACCGTTGAACATGTGGAAATAGATACTAACAGATTTAATATTCATGGCGGTTCAAGGGATTACGAAGTGAAAACATGCGAAAATTTGTTAAGATTTCTTGAATCTATTTGTTTTGTAAACAAATTTGATGGTGCAATACAAGTAATTTATAATGACTATATTTTTGTTATTTAAAATATTATGAAACAATAACTGATCAATAGAATGTAAATTTCCTAATCCAGTCATAGTTTTTTCCATTACCTTTAATAATTAGCGTCATATGAATTATATATACATTTAAACAAAAGTTTATACAGTTTACGATATTATTCTTATTTTTACCTGAGTTCTTAACTCTTTTGTATTCGGAATAGGACAACTATAGTATAGTGCTTATCTTTTCTAAAAAATAATAAAAATAAAAGCCATTGTTTATTTGCTCTGCGTTCTACAGAAGATCTTTTTTTTTCGCTATGCCCTTTTAAACCACTATTTATTTAAGGTTTTGGTGATTAGTCAAAATAAAGCAATATTTAAAACATGTATTATCGAATATCTTTGTTTACATTACATTACTCTTTTAGCTTTCTCACGTCTTCTTCACAGTCAATGCAAACACCCTATGCAAGGTAAGCAACACTATAACACACGCGCAGTGAATACACATACAACATCTTAGAGTCGTCGTTAGTTACAACTGCCGGAACTATTTCCGTGCTACATACAGGTCACAAGTTCGTATATGGGTCGACTTAGTGATTACTATTGATCGCTAGTGACTTGTTTATATGTCTAAATACAATACTATTGGCTCAGGGACAGGTCACTGGAGAATCGATATTTAGTCAGAATTTCGTCGGTGAGTTACGTCGAAGTAAATTATAGTAGCGACACGTGGGTGCTTTTTTGTCGTTTCATGTTAGTTATATTACATTATATCGATGTGTTAAAAGTTATATAGTACAGATTGAGATTGTTTAGATTCTGAGAAGGCTTGTTCTTTTTTGAAGATATATTCTTTAAAAGAATCTGCGAGTAGTTTTAAATCTATGTGTGTAAAACATCTTAGAACTTTCCAAAAAGGTCTAACATATATATATTTATATATATATATATATATATATTTTTTTTTTTCTAATTTATTTAATAAATTCCCTCAACATCTTATAGACCTGACTCCGTGGTAAATCGCTTAAATCACTTGTGTTACGGACGCTAGACCACAGATGAATCACAAATATACTACTTAAATATGTATATTTAACACCCAGACACAGAACAAACACAAATATCATCATATAACTTTTTTTTATTTAAGTAAAATAGAAAATAGCGCTAGCTAGTGATACAAACTACAGGCTGAGTGACTTTTACTGTTACCCGGACTGTATATTTGTTTGTCAAACAGATATAAACAGAGAAAACAATAAAAAAAAGTTATTTAGCATGGGTAGTATATTCGCTAAAGAGTTCGTTAAAGAGATTATGATTTGAAATTACTGCCTAGGATCCTTTCGCATCAGAAACCACAGTTAACACTACCTCTTTCCTCATTCTGAGGCCTGCTGGTGCAGATTGTAGTGATCCTATTTGATGCTCCAAGGGTTGTGAGTTTGTCCCCCTCCCCCTTCTAGCACAAATATTCATATCGTCAATGACATTGCAATACCGCGTAAGTAGCAGTTGCAAAAAAAGTTGAAAATTCAATTAGAAAATATGGAAAATGGCCCTTATTATCTTAAGCTACACACGCGGTATTAAAGTATCATCGACGATATGACAATATTAGTGTTCATTTTGGGTGTTAAATGTATGTATGTAAGTAGTATATTTGTTATTTATTTGAAGTCTGACGTCAGTAACACTAGCTAGTGCTTTAAGCAACTTACCACGAAGTCAGGACAACGTATGAGCTGTCGTGGGAATTGGAAGTTTAATATTATTAAGCTTCTTACTAGTAGCATACAACCACTAAGAATATATATCGATAATTTATGAAAACATAATCAAGTAAAATATCTATACTTATTGATAGTCGTATGTTTTCGTCCCTAAAACACCAACATAACAAATTTAAATTTAAAAGACATAGGCATACACATTTAATAAAGTGATATACCACATGCTTGCAATAGAAACTAGCGGTGATAGAGGTCAGATTAAACTGTGGTCTGTGACATTGCTTTTGTGCGTACAACCTTTGTATTACTCAATAGTTATCGTGATTCGATGTCATGTCTATCGGTTTTTAATATAATATATCATTCAGTATCTCTTTTTTGAAAAAATTTTTTTAGTAATGTTAACTGCTTTCATTAAAAATATCTAATACTATTTATATCTGACACATGTTAATTTGTCAAATTCATTCAATTGATAATAATCTCTATTATTACAAATCTTGAATTCAAAATTGGTTGTCAATTTATGACTTTTTGATTTGATTTATCTGTAGTTGAATTATACATCATATTTTAAATGGATATTAAGTATCTTAAGTAGAATCTTTAAGAAAATATTTGTCTTACTTATTTAAAACGCGGCTTCTTTATATTTTGTCATACAATTGTTCTCAAATAAAACTACTCTAGCTTACGGCAACCGTTCACATGATTGTGTTTCGCGTTTAAAAGCCCCTAAAGAGCAGTTTTATTATTGGCAGTGAGCGCGTGAATCTTAGAAAATATAAGTTGTTGTCAAGAATAATAAAAATTTTGTATAAGTATTTTTAAATGTTCAAAATTACTACCATATCAAGAATTATTGACATTTTATTAAAAAATATATTTAAAAACTCTGACATTATTTAATTTTTAAACCAGTTACTACATAATTTTCGTCGTAAATAGTAAGCGCATAAATGGTAGAAAAAAAGTGCATTAAACTATTTTTATAATATATTTTGATTTTCCTGTACTCATTTATCGCTATTTTTTCATCAGATTGACTGCTTCCGTGTTTAAATAGACCAATTGGTATGATTCAGTTTGCTAACGTTAGCTTTTCAATTTAAAAGCATTATGCACGCAATCCCTTGGGGACACTGATTTTGTAAGATTATTCCGAAATTGCTCCCATACAATTTCTTAGTAATAAACTCACTTACATAATTATGTGGCCCACAGAGTGTCAATCAATTGTTTGTCATGTAAATTAATTATATATAATTGTAAATATTTGTAAATGTTAATATAAATATTTATATGTTAAGATGGTTTGGAAATATAGAAAGGATGGATGAAAGTAGAACGACTGCACAAATATATAGAGCGGAAATGAATGGAAGAGTTGGTATAGGACGTACTAGGCGAACATATCTTAACCAGGTAGAACAGTAACAAGAATAAATAAGAGTGTATTAAAGGAATAATGCAAGTGAGGGAAGCAAGAGAAGTTTAGGATTTAATGCCTATTAGCTGTTTTATAAAAATATAAAAAGTAATTTATTGTAAACCTCTTTTCAATTATATTTTTGATTTATTATACAATAATGAGATAAATGTAGCCTGATAATTAGGTAAATTAATTAGAAGGAATAAATAATCTTAATTTTTCTTGTTTCACACAGTTATTACTAAACTAAATAAATGCGTGAACTCGCTATTTCCAATTCGAGATATTAGAGATTATCCTTCGATTCTGCCTTATTTTTTTGCTTCTTCAACATCTACTATCTCTTCATACATTCACGATTAGTGTACCAATAATTGCAGACAGTACTTAGGCAGGCATAATGGTAATCAAAGAGCGTAGCTCGCGATGAGAATGTTGCTGCTCTCCACTGCCATATATAGGTTTGCTACTCATAACATTATAACACTTGGGACAAAGGAAGGTTCTTTTAAACTCCGCCATTACACCCATGGCGATTTTGTTCGGTGATGAAATAATTGAAAAGTATTGTAAATATATATTTATTTAAGTGTCATCTTTGACAAAATTTCATCTGTAAACGTATTATTCATGTCCTATTTGTAAAACAGGATAATAAAGGTCTAGCTAAGCTTAGAAATTGGATACCTAAGGATATTTATATACTACCTACCTACTTACCTACCTACTCTGAATTAATACAAATTTTGTAAATCCTAAAATATGGTACATAGTTTCAAAAGTATAATATTAAAAATTCACAAGGATGATATTAAGGATAGAAAGCTGCAAGAAAAGATAACAATGTGAAATATTTAATAGATTAAAATACGGAATACGCGTTTGTGGAATCCTACAGAAGGAAAAACATATAAGATGAAATTTTATTTATCTCTCAATCACTTATAATGTTATGCTTAAATAGGATTAAGTATAGAAATGCTTATGTATACTTCTCCTCAGAATACGCATTATCATTTCCTTCGTTATATTGAAAGTAGGGTTGCGATAGGGAACTGTCTATAGGGCTAACAATTTCCATTATCTGCTAACAACTCGCATTTTTACCCTTTGAAGTGTAACCTGGGGGCAGTCTGGTTTATGATTTATAAGGAAACAAATCTTCTCTTATTTGATTAAATTTAATTTTTATGAAGAATAAAAAGAAATATTTATTAATTGTTCCAAAAAGGATAACGGTCCGTGGGGAATAATGATACCTATATATATAATTTACTTTAGCCTTTTCATGCAATAATGTCCGCTTAGTCGTTGACGCCTGCTGTAATTTTTCATAATTTAGTTATAATTTAAGTTATAGTTTAGTCTAATAAAAAACAATAAGATGTAAATATTAAAATAACAGAACGTCAGTTGAACAAATGAAGTTTATTTCATAGATAAAAAGAAATGTTTACAAGCACAGATAACATATTTATTTTAATTTTAATATCCAACAGTAAATATAACTTTTTACATTTCATCCTTGAAATTTCAATCGAAAGAGAAGCTGGGTATAATATATATAAAGATTAATTTTAATAAATTCACCATGTATAAACTTAAAGTATTCAAGCAATAGCCAGGTGGTATTGGCAGAGTACAGTAGTACCTCCCCCTATACTGGGTATCGTATGTGGCAACTAAGGTACTGGAACCTACAGATGGTGGTATATCCACCCGAAACAGTGTAGCTCAAATACTACAGGACGAGGATAGGCAGCAGTATTCCTATCGGAAAGTTACGCTCTTCGATTGACACCATGCCTGCCCAGCGCGGCAATATGGGCAAATTCCCCGTGTCCTGGGGAGCCTTATTAAACTAAATGTTGGAATTATTTTAAAGTGTTTTTGTGATGATTCTTAAGTTTGTTCTGTTCTTCTTAGTTAAAAACAAACAATCATCATAAACATCTAAAGTATTATATATGAGGCTGCCCATTTTTGCCCTGTTGCATTTGAATGACACTGTATTGGGTAAATATACCATCGTATGTTGGTTGGACCTCAGTCACCATTTATAGTTACTAGTACTGGGTGAGGTACTATTGATCTGAGAATCTCTATAAAAACTTGCCAAATTGTAAACAAATAAAATTCATAGCAAAATACTTATACGAGAGTTAAAAAGGCAATTTAAGAGAGATTCATTTTTAAAAACGTAACTGAGACTCGTTTTATTCGTATTGTTTTTAAGCAGTTACATTGAATACGGTGTAAAAAGTTTCCATGTGTAGGTTTTACTACTAAGGTGAGTAAACATGAGAAATGAAAATTATAATTTGAGTTACTGAGGTCGGTATTTGAATTTGCAATGTTTAACTTTGGCCACGAAGCCTTTGTGAATACTTTTAGGTGTGGAATTAGAGTAATTTAAATTAAGTGTTCGGTGCGGACCGACATAATCTGGGAAAAAGTATGGACCGAGCCAACTGGAATGCTTACGCCTCAAATATTAAAATGTACTGTGTAATTTGTTGTAATGACCGGGAATTCAGAAAGATCGTTAGCATTTACGCGAGCTCCAAAAGTGGATTGAGGTTTTATTCGGACGATGGTGATATTGTATGATTATTTCCAACGTAAACTTTTATAAATATTATTTTATTCACCTTTTATACCTTTAGTGATATTTCTGACTCTTTTATGTCTTTGTTTTCTTTGACATTATTATACAATATGCTTGATTGTGAAAAAGCACTTTATGAATATCGGACAACGTATAAAATTATAAACAACCAGAAACACAAAAAGACGTAAATCTTTTATCTAAGTAGAAAACTGGTTTAACGTTAACAAATTGTCTCTTAATGAAAAAAAGACCAAATGAATTAAATTTTGTAGGCACACCAAATTTTAAAGTAAATGACGAACTGGATATGGTCCACACTACAGTATTATTAATTCGTATCTTAATAGACAGCAATTTACAATGAGTACTTTATATAGTTGATCTCACTAATATAGTCAATTAGTCAGCTTTTGCATTATACCGAATTCGTCAGTTAATAGGCGTAGACAAGAGACACAGCTCCAGTTTCTTTTAGTTATTTTCGCAGTGTTATAATTTATATAATATGCGAAATAATAAATTTAATATTTGTGCAGCAAAAGAGAGGATATTCGAGCGATTTATAAAATGACTCGAAAGTAGTTATTCAAAGATAAATTTAAAGAAATAAATATAATCAATGTACACGATCAGTACTTATATATGAAATTATTATGTATGTCCATAAAAACCTGGCATGTTTATGAACCGTGACATATATAATGTTAACACAAAAAATAAATATAAGCTCGCAGTGTCTACTAAATGGGTCCATAAATTAAATAACCCATTCAAGGATGTAACGACATAAAAAAATCGTATAGATTACGCTTATTTCTTTCATCAGCACCAGCCTTCTGGAAAGGAACCTACCAGCCTTCTGGTAGGTTCCTTTCTGGTGGTCGTATAATGAAGTTGCATTAAACTTAGTTTTAAGACCCGTGCTTTAAGACTAGTTTAAAGTAGACCTAATTTACATATGTTAGATGTCTCTTATTATCCTGTAGGGTCGTCAGTATTTTGAGTATAATAGAATTAGTATTTCATATTTTTAAAATATTATTAATTTTCTCTGATGATGCGAAAGTGCTTGTAATGGGCCCACTTGAATACAAATAATTTTGAGTTTGAGTTTGTTCATATCAAAAATGTTTGTCCTGGGTGGAATCAAACCCAAGACCCACTTCTGGCACATAAGATAATACACTATCGAATGCGTTATTGGGCCCGCCAATATATCTGGTATACGTATTTTCTTCTTACTTCACTTTTTATTAAACATATCCAACGAGTGTACGACTTACATTGCATATAATCAAATTAACAGATTATATTTTTAAAACGTATGGAAAAGAATTCGATGTGGCCCTAGTATCAACCGCAATATGGCCAGATTTCTATAAAATTCTTTTTATAAAAATACGTGATCACTGTTCTAAAATTTTACAATATAAAATTTTGCAAATTCGCAAATGAATGGATTTCTCTGAAAAAAACATCATAAAGCAAATCCGGTGCTTCTATGCGTACTCCGATAGGAAATAGCGTTTCCCACATTCCCACAAAACTCACGTTGGTATTGGAAATGTACAAGTCATATCCTGGAAAAATCATATTTTCCGAAGCACGTTATACCAAACAAGTTTCAGTTTGTTGAAATCTGAGCGATACTAGAGACTTCATTTGAAACACAAGGTTGTATGTTTGTAGTGTTAACGTTGTTTTCTGACAAAAAATAATAATTATTTTACAGACACAAACGATACTGACACACGTCATGTCCATGAGTGACGCTGATTACTTGCCATTGGGTGGCTAGTTGGCTCATTTGCTCCCGATAATATATTTAAAAAAATTACGTATTTATGATGGAGCTATAAAGGACTGACAGTCGCTCGGATATAGACAAACAAGTACGGTCGTGTTCAAAGATTCAGCGCAGTCAAATTACATTACTAGGGACCGCTACAGGCTAATAATTTTGAGGTTTTTTGCCGTCGGGTACCAGCAGTGTAATACAATTTCCCTTTGAAACAGGTGTGGTAAGAGCTGGGATGGGCAGTATCACTTTTGCTACGAATCTTCGTTTTACGATTGCTATCATACCGGATAGGAAGCGAAAGGCAAGATGGACAGTCGTTTGGCAAGCATTGGACGGTCTACGGCCGCCATGATGGCTTTAACATTTTATTTGTTAAATCGTATGGATCTAAGGATTGTACATAAGTAAAGAACGACGTTTAAGACAATTGAAGGAATAAAACGTCGGAATTTAAGGATTCTTCTACATGAGATAAAAACAACGATAAAGTCAAAAATAATGAAACATGGGAATAAAAGGATTGTACATGAGTAAAGAACGACGTTAATGTTGATAAAGAGAAACGTGGGAATAAAAGGATTGTACGTGAGTAAAGAACGACGTTAAATTTAATAAAAAAGGAAACGAAATGTAGGAATAAAAGAATTATGCATAAGTAAAGAACGACGTTAATGTCGATAAAAAAAGACAGAGATTGTACATGTGTAAAGAACGACGTCAAAGTCAATAAAAAAGCAAACGAAATGTAGGAATAAAAGGATTGTGCATGAGTAAAGAACGACGTTGATGTCAAAAAAAAATCTAGGAATTGAAGGGTTGTACATAAGTAAAGAGTAATGTTGAAGACAAACAAACGAAAATATTATATCAACGGTAAATCGTACCATCACATGCTTCAACTTACTCTAGCAAAATATAAATTACAATTTCAGTAGTGCTACTCGAAAAGAAAATTTTTATTCCCTTTCTGTTATGTAACGAATTCATTGTTAATATTCTATAGGCATAGTCGATTGTTTAACATAATCGTCTGTGACGATAACCGTATTTGAATAATATATTTGTTCAACTTTCTGCTGGAGATTGCTTGCGAGAAATTGTTATTTTTAATATCATATTTATTAGACGACCTTTTGACGGCTTACAACGCGGTTTAATTGACTATTACAAGTTCAACGTTTTGGAAACCTTGCAGAAAATTGGCATGGTTTTTATTTGGATAGGCCAACAAATAAATAATTTTAGGCTTTGGCTGACGATAATTGCATAACTGCTTAGTAGTAGGTCCGATGATTCTACTTATGAATTTGATATTTTTTTTAACAGTTCCGCGTAACAACTGTGACTATGATATTATGTTATATTACCCAGAAATTTCACTGCCTCTCTACCACAATAGCAGTGCAATATCTGGTATTAGAAATGAGAGGGAAGTTCCAATGTAGACCTTTGTGTGAAGTCTTCTTCGTGTAATGTTGATGTGCAAAAAGTTAAATAAATAAATATATGTGTATAAGTCTTAAAACTCAAGCTAAATATCAATGTAGAGCAGAGGCGGGCCGCTTCTAGGCATACCAGAAAATAGTAGCACATGATATGTGACTTCATTTGTCTGTGTCTTAGAAAGCGGTATCCCTACGCAGCGATTTATTAAAATGAAAACAGCTTTCTGCATTCACCCTTGTAAGATACATTTTTATTACGAACGAAACTTGTTTTAGTTTCTGATTATTTAGTGTTTTAACAAACATTTTTTAAACTTAGTTTATTTAAATTTAAGTTTATAATTTGTTCCGTATTTTGTAATGTAGGTTAATAAAAAAATTACCAAGAGTTAAATTTGAATTGAAAATCTGATGAATGATTCAAAACTACGGAATGAAGTAAAACCAATTTGCTCTTTATTAATTCCTTATTACTGCTTGTTTTGAATGTAGCGGAGGTACAAAGGACTCCAAAGGTTTCCAGTTTCAGGCTTTCGGTGATTGGACACTCCCAGCTAGGAGGACACAACTGTATAAAATATGGCGGATTTTCTTTTAATGCGTGTTTTCCACTTCATTAGTAAAATTCATTTAAATTCAAGATGGAAAATGGATATAGGATCAATTTTTTTAGATATATGCGCTGTCTGTGTTTTTGTGATACATGTATACATTTAGGATCTATCAACTTAAATATTGTATGTTTAAGGATCTTATGAGGGTAATCGATTTATCAGGGTCAATAAAATAAGTATTGCTGATAACATGATATATCTTTAAAAATATAATGGTTTTGTTTGTAGTTTTATATAAAATCATTGCACCTGACTCATAAAGTCATTTCACGCCACAAAAGTGTATCTAATGTCCTTCTAAATGTGGTTGTATCTGGCCACCCCTTAAGGCTATACCAAATTGGACACTTTCGTGCGATGTTCGTCGCGAGATCGAAATGGGCCTCAGAAGATTACATTCAGGGTTGAGTGTATTTAATTTTATGTTATTTTCTTCTCTATTTCTTCCTTCCAAGATTAACATGACCATTGATTATGAACATTTACATTTTGTTTTTGTGTTGTTGTTTGGAAACAAACATTATTAAAGTCCTCTTAATGTTCTTATAATAAACAATATTGAATAAATATTAATATTCTTTATGATATTTAATATCCATTTGTGGTGATAAAAAATGTCCTTTTAAGTTTGACTCCCTTTTTTAAATTTATTACTTATTCTTTTGACTCGGCTATTTATAAATTATGTATTATTATGTCACACGCATAATTATATGACGTATGTACGTATCGTAAGTGTATACCTAATATTAATAAATACAATAAAACAGTAGCATCAATTGAATATTTATGTTAATTCTTGTAAAACTTCAGTTTAAAGTAAGAGATTTATTGTTTATTTAGATGAGGTTTTTGTTTTTGGAACCACAAGGCAAGAATGCGAACATTATTGCATTTTAAACACTATACGTATATCTAATTTACATTAGTTCCCACTAATAATGTATGTCTCCCCAACTCCGCGTTCAGAAAAATATTTACGGTACGGAATTTTAAAAGATAGACAACTTTTTCCTAGCACAAGCTGCTATTTAAAGGAAAACGAAAATATATTTTTTTAATTTTAATTAATATAAATGTATTTTGTTTTAGTTAAGTTCTATTTATAAGCTTAATACTGTCATTTGCTTTAGCTTTAAACATGTGTATGTTATTAATTGATAATGTCTAGACCATCAATGTAACAAATATATCAAAATTTATAACTAATGAAAACAAAACAATGATATAATAGGGTACGTTGAAAATACGAAGTTTAATGTAGCAGTACCGTGGGTTGCCGGTGGAATAGAATAGTAATCCCTCTGTTCCAGGTATCCTAAAATGAGATTGAGGTACCGTGACTGACATATGGCGGTATATCTATACAAAACAGCGCCACTCAAATAAGAGTAGTAAGGATAGGCAGCATCCTCGTCGCAGGTAGCTGCGACGAGGATTTGCTACACTCTGCAACTCTGTCACCGAGACGCTTAGAGTGGCAATTATGGGTAAACATCTGATGTGATGATGAAGGTGTAAATTGTACTTATTGCATACATTGATAATAATGCAAATAGATTTTAATTTGAAACTCTATTATGTAGTCAGCATTTATTTATTTACAAAAGCACATCAGATGTGCATCATCATCATCATCATCACGATATCAGCCATAAGACGTCCACTGCTGGACATAGGCCTCCCCAAGCAATCTCCAACAGGACCAATTGTATGCAGCCTGTGTCTAGCGTGATACTGCGGTTTTGGTCAGATCGTCTGACCATCTTGCCTGCATCTACGCCCTACGCTGCGCTTGCCGGTACGTGGTCTCTATTTGATCTCAATTCAATTCATTCAACCTCACGACTCCGTCGGCCGATGGTTTTGCGTACCAAATTTACGTACGTACGTACCTGACCATTGCCACTTCAACTTACTAATCCGCCGGGCAATATCGGTAACTTTGGTTTTGTTACGAATCTCCTCATTCCTGATTCGATCGTGCAAAGCAACTCTGAACATTGCTCTCTCCATAGCTTGTTGAGGTACTTTCAGTTGGCCAATAAGGCCAATGGTAAGAGATCACGTTTCGCTGCCATAGGTCATTGTTGGTAACACACATTGGTCGAAATCAGATGTACATTACATATGTAAACAAATGTTAAGGTAAACTGAAAGAATTCAACACTAGCTGCGTTATTCCTGTTCTATTTCATATCATCTTTCATAGAAATTCTAACGTCTTCAACTTCTCAAGCCATATTCTCGTATTTCTTGTTTTAGTTGTTTGAAGTTAAAAGCATATCGTCCAGAAAGAATTGCGTTTGCTGATTTGCATCTACGAAATAGAATTTGTACTTTAAAGTAGTTTTGTGTAGAGCGGCAAAGTCAAACGGTTTAGAAGGAACATTTGAATGTTTTGAATTCTATTCTCGTATATTATATAAAATTCCTAATTCCTTGTTGTATTCAATAGTTTACTTGTACATATTTCAAGTTATATAAAAAAAAATCCCATAGATTCTGATTCTCATAAGAAATCTTAGACATGAAGCTTAAATTACCGTAGTTTTCGGTGGCTTTGAACTAGAATCTTGTTTTTTTACAGCTATCACAGATTAGTATTTGATGTTGTTAGTGCGTTTTGAGTAAAAGGTACAGGACTCACGAACAACAAAGTGATTCTGTAAGGGGTTAATTTTTTTATTTAGAGCATGGAACCTTAAGCGAAATATTAGTTAAAACTAGACAATTAACTGAACCTAAAGATGGTCATTAACTCAAACTCAACACAAAGTATTTTGTATTTAAGTAATCCTATAACAAGCACTTTTGATTGTCAATACTGTGTACAGTCATATTTATTTCTTTAAATTTATTATATTTTCTGTGCCGTCTTATATTTAACATGAACACGGCGTGTGTTCATGTTAAATATACTAATATGTAACTCTTCTGCCACATAAAAACTAAATTATTCTAGCAGTGTTACCATACCATGACATACCGTAAGACAACACTGTGGGGATATTAAAAAAAACTGCCATATTAAACCGAGCTATTTTATCATTGTTTGTATTTCACCAGCCTCCGTCTCTCTTTTATTCACCTAAATTAGTAAGTAATTGCTAAAATTAGTTTCACATACAGTCTGTTAATCAAATAGGTTTAGAGTTGTGAAACAATACACTAATGTTGAAGTTTCCGAAGTTTCTCCACGTCAACACAGGCCTTCCATGTAACTCTAGCCACGTCCTTCAGTCGTATTTGTGGTTTCCTATTCTGGAAACGTCGTTGCTACCAAATTGGTTTTCGACCAGAGCCTCAGTCCGAAAGGAACTAATTATCCGCAGATTATAGTGGTCAATGTTGGAACCAGATTTAATTAGTTTGTTATTTGGAAAAAAGAGGTGTTAATAGGATTTTTAGTTCCTTATTTAATAGCATGTCTCATACGTTTCAGATACGCAAATTCGTTGAAGATTCTACCTACATTGGCTTTAGTTCGAGTAGTGTTGGCTTCAAAAAGATGATCATATCATGATCATGAATTTAAACAAGATATTCATCTAGAGTAGAACTTACGTTTTTGGATATTCTACATAATTAATAAGACCTCGGAATATACCTAACTATATACCATATATATCTAGTACAAAAAATGTGGTAATATCAAATTTCACAAATTATTGCTATTATCATAATTACAATTGGTTCACATCATTGTAAGAGAGATCACTTTTAGTTACAATTGGATGGCATTTGGGAATTTCACGAAGTTAGATTAATAGACACAGATTCATCTTAAAAGCAAATCTTTTATTAGCACAATAACGTCTTATAAATAATGACAAAAACACAATTAAGGGACCGCATGTTTTACTAATAAAATAGCAAGCAAACCATTAACAATGTCACATTACTTACCTAAAATTTCAATAATAATTTTTATATTTAATTAATAAATATAACTACTCAAGATTTTCTTTACCACTATAAAAAAAATCATATAGCTATTCCTTAATTTTTTTTTATATAAGCTATTAAGCAGTTTTATTTCATTTGAGATTTTGTTTTATTTTCTAACGCACATTACAACACAACTTATTTTAATGATTTAGGACCATTTCTCAAGACCATTTTATATATATCTCTATTCTATGATGTAGCACATGGTTTATCAAACAGATCCCCATGTTGATGGGCAAACTGACAAACTTCATACAAGTAAAGCGATGGCAGGGGTAGCGAACTAAGGTTTTTATATGAAAATAATCATACAGATACAGCTTCTATTTTGAGTAGTGCAATTGGTGATGTTCTATTTTGAGCAGTGCAATTGGTGAGGCAATCTCAGAAATGACATATAAAAATGATAATGAACAATTTGATGTGAATATTATATATTTATATTTACCAATTTAACCTAAATTACACTGTAATTTGTAGTGTAAAAAAATAGCAATTTTATTATTATGACCGACTTTCAACACACAAAGGCATGATTGTCACACGATTTCTAACCAAATGTGAAATGATTCATTTAAACATTTTCTGTTCAAACACAAAAGTGAATTGCCTCGGCAGATCCCACAACTGGCTTGCACAACTCTCGCCGGGTAACACAAGCTCAACTTCATTAAGCCGAGTTGAAGGGTGACGCAGATATTTTTAATTGTACATCTGAGCCCCGCCTCTGCCAGTCATACGTTCAAACAAAAATAGATAATGAAAAATTGGCCCAATTGCGATATTTGGGAGGCATAACGGTGGATATTTTTAAAGGATAAAGGATATTTAGAGGTTGTTTTAAAAATTTCATCTGTCTGTGTAGTTGTGTACCTTGTAAAAAATCATTTCCACAATTGTTTTGCCTGTTGGTGATGTTTACTGTAATGTTAACTGTCGTTTATTTGTTATTAGCTATATAGATTATTTATTCATCCGCGTGGTATGGGTATGCAAATGTAAAAAAATTAGCACAGTGTTGCTATGGGATAGATCTGGCTATAAATCTCTCTATTAGGAATCGACACGATTCTCTTAACAGTGTATCTGTTAAAGTTACTCTTGGATAAGATATAAAGTAAAGTCTGCTGAACCGACAATCGCGGTCGGGAAGCTAGTTATTAATTATTTCTTTCAGCTTGGTTAAATCGACAGTTAAAGTTATACCTAATAATTATAAAAATAAATGTTTTTGATTAAAATCTGTTATAACAGCATTACCTCATACAAATGTTGTCTGCATTCTCACCTATTTTTGCCAAATAGCAGTCTTCGCATTGCTGTGTCCCGGTTTGAACGGTGAGAGAGGCAGTGGAATTACTGGGAAAATGTAAAATGACATAGTATATGTAGTTCACAGAGTTGGCGACACGCTAGTGATATCCTTGCGATGACACAAGCGTCTATAGGCCGCGGTCGCGTTTATCATCAAGCGAAGCGTATGCTTGTTTGCTAACTTGATAAAAAAAATTACCTATACACATATACCTCTATTATTTTTATAGATTATTTCTCGCTTCTTACTTTTTTTGTTGACTAAATTGGATGGATGAACGGAAAAATGGATGGAATTCTTGTGGCTATTATAAAGTATATGAATAAAAATAATTTGTTAGGTAATAATTTCAATGGGAATCGTGGTTGCAAACATCACTATGATGAAATAGTATGATAATTTTATAGCAAATAACTAGAACATTTGAGAAGTTAAAAATATTTGGAGCTTTCACTGACATTCGCAAAAGCTTTTTTGTTTGTTGTCTCTGGTTAGTCATCATTGCGATGCGTATTAACAGAGATGAAAATTGTTGGATTCTAGCTTGAACTTCAATATTCTATTTCGGCATTGTTGTTTCTCGTATATAGCGTCATCGTATCAAGCATAGAGCATCCACTGATGACCTTATCATACACCAAAACAGGAATATTCCACTTATTTTTCACGCTGGGTAAAAGTGGTAATTAAAAGTTGACGTAACGTTGGGAAGACTGTGTAGCTTATAACGGGAATGCTGCTTATCACCGATTTTATTTAACTACGCTGTTTCGGGTGGTAATCCCTGGACTCTTACGATACTGGTGGTGGTACCTCATGGCATATATTAAATGCCTTATACCCAATGAGCTATGGAAAATGTAGTCTCATTCCACAATCGAATCAGAAATGAGGGTATCCGTAAAAGAACCTAAGTTACCGATATATCCCAAAGAAGTACGCAGAACCGATGAATGATGCATGCCACGTATAACTGATCCTATTCGAGATCACTTGGGGAGGTTTATGTCCAGCAGTGGACGTTCTACGGCTTATATGATGATGACGATGTTGATACTGGATTATTAAGGTTCGTTAAATGGAAACGAAGCATTAGAATTTCCATTAACATTGTTAGAAGCAAATTAACATGTGGAAATTAATTATCGATTTAATCGGGCTCTCATCGTAAGCACGATACAATTCACAACACAGTTTAGAACACCTGGTTGGATTTGCAATTAGCCGTTTTTGTAACTTGGTTTGTTTGAAATGGTTGCATTGCACTGGCGGGCGTTTCAAAGTATCATTTCACACAGAATGGGAATAGGTTTTAGGAATTTTTCATAATAGTTTATCCGGCGAGTTCTTAGTTTAATTATTTCAGTCATGAGCACCAGAAATCCATGCTTATGTTATGTAGCCGTAAGTATCTGATTCTGATCAAATATGTTTAGTTATGTAAAGTGACTTTAAAGAACTCTTTGACACTAAAGAAAGACATTAAGAATAATGTCTTCTTTTATTTGGCGATTTTCAGGATTTCTGCCTTAATAGTCAGAAAAAACTTAATAGTCAGAAATCCTGATAATCGCCAATTAAGCTAAAAAGTAGTTAAGACTTCTAGATTTATATAAATTAAACTCTCAAGCAAATGAGACGTATACGCTGGAAACAATAAACAAAGTGCTGGCCGATTTTTTTTACATCCAGTATCATTTTAAATATTATTATTAAATTCTAGGACTAAACTGCAATTAGATAATATATAGTAAAAATCTAAATGTGTAACTCCATCTTTTTCACTATTCAAACACCAATATAAACCATCACCAAAATAAACCAAATCCGTCTCTTTTGAAATGATTTATATGGACAAGAGGGTTCCCTGAATATAACCTTTTAGCTGTTGACAACTTAGCTGATCGACTGCCGCTTGTCTCTCCTAATGTGATTTCAAAGTGACAAACGACGCTGGCAGTTCAAAGTGATACATTATTAATGGGGCCTGCACATTGCGTTAGGTACTTTAAAAGCTATCCAAAACAACTCGTTAAATTCGCTGAATTCAAGACGAGGTTAGTATGTTTAATGGAAAAGTACCAATTGGTTAAATGTACTTCAAATTACGGCAATGTAGTTATGGAAATCAGTTTCAGACCACAACCACTAGGCTTTATATGATATGATTTTGGTGAGTGCGTAAACCGAACATTTTCGAGACGTAGACAAATAATCACCTGCATTGGTACTTTACTCTGAACTATTTCTACCGTCAAACTGCAGCGTTCAAATTGTTCAAATATTTTTAAATTACTTACCCTTAAAGGGGTGAAACGAGGGCGCAAAGTTAGTATGATATATTGCTATTTTTGAAGTTTACTAAATTAAATTCAATATAAATAAAAAGAAAAAAAAAGGTTATAAAGATTCTTCATTGAAAACATGAAACATGTCTATAATATTATTTCGAAAATCATCAATCTGGGAGAAAACCTCTTAAGGGATGATAAAAGGTGGAGCAAAGTTAATATTAAAGAACCACAATCTAACGCGAGGGAGCTGCTAGTTGGTAATTAATAAAAAAATTAGAATTTTTCAGTTCATCAAAAAATGCATGAAAATAAATTTATTTTATATAAAATAAAATCAATTTAGTTTATGCTAATTGAAAACTTGTAACAGGGCCAATTTTACTGTCGATTACAATTTACTAAAGCTTTACGGAAACTTTAGAAAATGGAAGTTCTTGCGTTAATATTGAATATCCCCATTACCATTTAATTGGAGCTAACTTGGCTAGAATGTCCTTGACGTATTAAGTGTAGCAATCTAGTTTTCATTAAAGCGTCGGTTATGACGAGTTAACACAACACAGGAGAGCGAATAACTTTATTGTTAGGTACAGTGGTTATATATATACCTATATATAAATCTAGTACACAATGTTAAATAAGGCATGGTAGTTTCGAAAGTAAATCATATATTTATTCTCTCAACATTTCATATGTTGATCTGACTCTGAGAGCAGCAGAGGTACTATTATAATACATAAATACGTATATATAACACCCATATACATAACAAACACAAATGTTCACCACATCACTGTTTGTTCTGGATGGGGATTGAACCAACCCACCTTTGGCATACAAGATTAAATCCACTGCCTAATTTTAAGGGTGACTTAAAATTGCTTGATAGAAATGGTACTAATATCTGTTAAACCAATGCCTCTCTAAATTATTTAATATTTCTTTGTTGTGTGGGTTAATTTTATACAATTTTCTTTATATATGAAACCTTTGTAAAGCGTAAATTACTTACGCGACATTACTACTACATTGATATCTCTCATTATAAAAAAAAAACTATTTAAAGAATTATTTAAAATATTCTACTTATCTTTAACTCAGAAATAATAATCTTTAATTATTTATACTTTGCTTAAAACTAGATATCGTCAGCTGTTGCAGTTGTCAGATGACTAGCCAGAAATATCTTTTAGTGGATGAGAGCGACACTAAAATATTTATCACCGTGTAAGTCATAAAGAGGAGCAGGTATTGACGGTTTTGTAATAAAATTAAATACTATTTATTACTTACTACACAACACCTTATATATTTACCTGACTCCGAGGTAAGTTGCCTAAAGCACTTGTGTTACGGATATCAGACAACAGTGGAATCACAAATATAATACTTAAACCTATATATTTAACACCCAGACACAGAACAAATACAAATATAAATATTTATCGTTGGTGATTCCCCGACCTCCAGCACTCAAAATTGAATCACTACCACCTGCGCCGTCAGTTTATTAATATTTCGAGTATATAATGGTATACACGCAGTTTAATTCATAATATGTGCTTGAAACTTTATGTTGTATTGACTACAAGGCAGTCAATTGTTTCGCTTTCATGTGTTTACCGGTTCAATCCAATTTTAATAACAGTGCTTGTCACAAAATGGCGTCGTCGGGTCATTTTATTTACTGCGGACAGGGGTTATTAATTTTCACCCTTTACCACCATAATTAAATACCTTTGTTGGCACATAAAGAATAATGACATGCGATTATTTTCGACTAAAAAATGTCAGAATGCATTTTATGAATCATCAGACCAGCCATAGAGCATCCACTGCTTTATAATGCTCTCTACCATCAGTACTATCGAGCCCGTCAAGATAATAATTGTGTTCAGTGATATTGTTTCCGCTAAATGCCTACGTTGTATCGTTTAGCCTTCAATTTATGATCCGCGATACTTCTACTTACTTAATATGATAGTCAGTATAGTGCAGATGGCAGTAATCCTGTCTTATGCGCCAAAAGTTTGTAGGTTCGATCACTTCCCAGGAAATATATGATGATATTTGTGTTCGGGTGTTAAATATGTATGTATTTCATAAGTGATTTCTCAAGTTGTCCGCTGTCTGCTAGGCACGTGCTTTAAGCAACTTATTAATAAGTCAGGTCAATGTATGAGATGTTGTGAAAATAACTAATTATTAATATCTTCCCGTGGGAAACTCTTTATCTTATATCTAGGTTTCAAGCAATGAAAAATCTATAAACTTTAAAATTGTAAACTACAAACAAACAGACAGTTTTTCGCAGAACATATTTCCGCAGCTGTATATATATATGTATATATATATACAGTTGTGGAGCTATATATATATATATATAGCTCCACAATAAAAGACTGTTCAGAAGTTTTTGCATGTGTCCAATATTTAGTGTACTTATGCTACAAGTTTCAATTATTAACAGTTAACACTAAACTGTAAATAAATTTGTGTTGTGTTTCAACCCAGTTTCAATTAGTAGCTCCCAGGTATACCACAACACAGCAATGCTAGAGATTGCTGTTATATTGGCGTGTACTGCGGTTAGAAGCTATTAACTGGCCGAAAGCTTGTCATTAAACAGAGCTTTTAGCTTGAAGTTTACTGGCGATATACCGTTTAGCCTATGCTTTGTTTCATTTTGGGTTTGTGTAAAAATTGTAATTGTAAAACAAATCATAATAGGAAGTGGCTAAAATAGTTTTGTAGATAACTCCGGAAAAATTGATGTAATGAAAAAGGAATAAAAATGTTTTCATTTAATCTTGATGCGGTTATGTATTCCCATGTACTAAAGTTCTACCAACATCACATAGTCAACATGTTTGCGATGTTTTCATATGCATGCAATGCACGCGACCTGTGATAACTCTGTTTTTGCTACTTCCAAAAATAGCCTCTTCCGTAAGGTTTAAGTTATCCACAAGCCAAATTGGGAGTCCTATAACCAGCAATAGACGTTCTGTGATCTGGTATAGTAACTAAAAGTCATTGAACTTTGTTATAACTATGTCCTATTAATGCTTATCTAATAATCCAACGTTATGCAAACAGTTAGATTTTAAATGTTTACCTCAATTTATTTTATATGCAACTAGCTAACCCGACAGACGTTGCCCAGTCTTAATTATACTTTTATGTTTATAATGAAAAAATAATGTGACTTCAAATTCAGATATTAACTATCCTAACTCTTAAGATTGTTCAAAATTGTACACAGTAAGCAAAAAAATATTTTATTTATTGCAAGGCTTTGCTATAGGAGTTTAACATTTGCTTTATTATAATCAATCCGTGAAATCGCTTCATTTTAGATAAAAGTTGGCAGTTTTAATGCTGGTTTAAGGCGTAAAATTCTCGAGGCCCTAAAAACATGATGGAACATCAAAATCAAACACAACTCGCGCTTGAACTATCGATTGGATTCGTTTGTTTTCTGATCCATATCTCTGTTTATTTACACTTCTGCAAGTTGTAGTTCGTCTGTAGTGATTGAGTGGAAAGTTTGTAGTTTTTGATTGAGTAAATACAAATGAATTACGAGAAATGAATTCTTTGTTTGTTTTTAAAGCCATTAGTGAAGTCTTTGTCAAAAATACGCAATTTGGGTGTATTGTTTTATGAAAGTTATTGTACTAATAGTAAAAAAAAAAATACATCATAACACCAAGTTTGCTCGATTTGTTTTAATAAGCCAGATAAAACATTAAAGTTAATAACACTATGTTCTTATTAAAATTGTCATGAACCAATAAATAGCTTCATAATGTTCCACATGTATATAGTACCTATATTAACTCATTGATTGCAAAAATCTAATTAGTTGATTAATAAGTTCTTGTATTATATATAATCAAAATGTGTTTGTTTAAAGATTCGGGTAAGTTTTCAAGAGTCTGTTAAAACCATAATATTTTTTTATCAATATAACACTTATGAAAATGACAAGTTAATGTTATTCTAATCTTAAATAAGTTAAAAAAAGGCTACAAATTAACGATGAACTATCCTATATATTTACAACACACACTTATAGAGAAAAATCCACACCGCATAATTTTTAGGAACTTTATAAAGTTAAAAAATATAGGCGTGTTTGATTTGATTTTCAACACTGGATGGATTAATTAATGAAATAATTTTTATGTATTTTATGAATTTTCATTAAGATTTCAAGCCTTACTAACATTGTTGTAGTTCTAGAAACTGAGAGTAGTAGTATAATAAAAGAAGGTTGATGCTGATAAATATACAGGTATCGGACATACCACGTATTGTAGTAAAATCTAAATAAAAGGTACATTGAATAAATTAATTTCCACAAGTCATTAGGTTTTACCTATTGCTTTTGAAATTCATGATGTGCTGAGTTAAGCAGAATCTCATTCTTTGCCGGTCTGTAAGTGTTGTCAGAGATTTGTATATCGGGAACAAGAGATAGCGCTATATCAATTTGAATAGTGTGTTTCAAATTAAACATAATGGGCAGCAATTTCCCCGTGGCCGGCTACTGCCTAGATGGGTAGGTTACCTATACCCCTAAATGTCTTTAGAACGCCTGTTAATAATATACAGCTTACATAACGTTGATTCATCTTAATCGATTGAAAGTTTATCTTACTGTATTTAAAATTATAAATACAGTAAGATTAATAAAATTAGTAGTAAAAATATAGTAGGATTTCTATTTTAGAAAGTCTTTGTACGAAAGCTGTTAAATTTCAAGCCTCTCTAAGTAAAAAGAAAACTAAAATACTGCAAACTACCAAACGCAATCCCCCGATATTTCCATGCGAATAAATCTATTGAGTCTCGAGAAATATGAATTTTCTTTGATATCAACGATGTATGGTACCAAATTAATAATATTGACATAAACCATTTTTTTTCATATTTCCTTGGCTAAACGAAATTTTTAACTGACTAACACCGTGGTAGGAAATATTCACAAAAACTTTAAACATAGTTACATATTATATTTACTTTATAAATATAAAGTAATTAAGAACAAAATTATAAACTTTTGACTCAGTTAGAGGTGGATTCTATTGATAAACATTGATTCTGTTTTCTAAATTAGTACTTATTTTCGTATATATCTCGTGGAAAAAAATGAAACCTGCAATTCATATGAATGATTCGTTGATGTATAATAATAATAATTCCTATAACATCTTATCATTGATCTGACTCCGTGGTAAATCGCTTAAAGAAATCACAAATATTCTACTTAAATACATATATTTAACACCCAGACACAGAAAAAACAGGGAACCGAACGCTTGGCGCACAAGATAGGATTACTACCATCTGCACCATAGTGATGGTCAATTCGACATCGTTTTATTTGATATATGCATATATTCTAGTTGCAATTTAACATGATTATCTGATCGTTTTGATAGTTTGGTTAAACAGAAAGTACATTCAACATATACTTCGTTATACATCATAAATAAACTTAATTATGCGAATAAATTAAACAAATGTTATAGCAAGTTGCATGTAGTAAAACGAGTTACGAGATAATCGCAACATACAATTACTAGTAGGTAATTGTATGTAGCGTAGATTTACTAATATTAAATATATATGTATATATATAAATATTTAAGGTGTGTGAAATGGGAAAGCTAAAAGAAATTCCACGTAGTTAAATAACTTCATGATATGACATAAAAATTTCATTTAGCGACATGCTTGTAAATCTTCGGTTGAAAGATTCGGTCAAGCACAAGCCATATTAGCGGAGTGGGTTTCTTAAGAAGATACGTAAAAAGAATTGACGAGACTTTTCTATTACTACATAGGTTCGAAGCGTCACACCGTACTCTATGGTCGTGCGTATCACTAGGATATCACTAGCGTATCGTCAACCTTGAGGCCTGAGTATATTATCTATGCCACATTACCCAATAATTTCACGGCCTCTCTCACCGCTTAACACATTAATGCGAGTCAATTGCTGTATTGCTATAGAAATAGATTAGAGTTAGTATCCAGTCATACGATTACAGTAAGAGGTTTGCCGGAGGTCTAATAAACTCTATGAATTTCCATGTTTTTCCTAAGTATGTAAGTGTTTCTGAGAAATAAGATAAACTTTTTATGTATTGCTTATTGTATACGATCACTATTTACAATAAAACTATTTTTAATGTCTTCAAATCTGTCACTCATAAATAATTTGCTGAAATATAACTAAAATGTCTAGAAAATAAAGCGATAAATATGTATATCTATAAGCATATTTTTTATATATTTTATATATGCTTTGTGTATTTAAGAGATAAAGTTGCAGTTCATATGTACTTGTATCTATGTATATAATATGTACTTTTTCTTGGCGGTTGATTCAAACTTTGGTAAATAAATGACTAAGACTTATTTCAACCGAATCCTAAGAAATACATACACTTTTATTTTCCGGTACGAAGCGACGTACGGATTTTACGATCACAACCGGGTGCTCCATTTCTCGACAGGCTCTTAGCACTTCATTTACGCCTTGCATAATGTAAAAAGTTGGGAAAGAATAAATGCTTGACTAACTAATTGGTAACCGGAAAGACTAATAAAAGTCTTTTATTTACATAGGTTCGTAATTAATATTTGTAAAGGCACGAATAGATTTCAAACCAGATTAAGTTTACAAACGCCAACTTGCATTAAATACATAATATTTTGTCTTCACCTTATACTCAGGCGTAAGGACGTCTACTATTGAGTAAAGGTGACATTAAGACATTTTTACTAGAAAAATTTCTAAATGGCTTTCATATAGCGCGATCTTTCCAGGAGCAAATCCTCTCCAAGGGAGCATAAAGCCTCTCGTGGAGGCTTTTTGTCTATTTTGACAAGACATGCTATTGTCATTCTCGTTTTGTTGCTTTTGACTACTTTCCTGTTTCGAATGGATGTACCGGTATTTGTATTTCTGGTATCGCACTCGGTCTTTATGTTAGCTGGTACAGAAGAAGGTACTATCTGGATCCGATTCCCTACGATATAAATATACCAAACTTGAGGTAAGTAACTGAATTTATCCGAAGTTTTTGTTAGTAAGTCGGCTAATACAAACGATATAACATATTAATATGAAGTTTGCGGCCTTTATCTTATTCATGTCAAGACTGAGTGATTAATGGATGAGATTTGAGAAAAGATTTGATCTTGTAGCCAATAAATATTCATCATATTTTTGCATTATTTGATTATTAACATAAAAGGGGTTTTATCTATGATATTAAGATAAAAAATTAATTTTTCTTTAAAGTCTTAATATATTATAAATCACTTTTTTATATTATTATCAATTATAATTTAATGTGTAGAATTGATTAATCGTAATTTATTTTTAAGCATAAATTACTAGAAGTTCACCAATTTTTCGCTTTTTTTATACTGTGTTTTACCTATAATAAGTAATCAGTTTGCTGATTTTTGTTAAGCTTACGGCCTTTTGACTTCATTGGAATCCAAATTGAGTTTTCACTACCTTAGAATTCAAATTCCATTCATCAAAATTGGTTAAGCGATTAAGCTTTCAAAGAGTAACGAACAGACGGATAGAAAGACATATACATTTTCTTATTTGCGTTATATGTAGGTACAATACAACAAATGTTGTGACCCTCAACGTATAAGTATCACTTAACCACCAACTTGAGTGTCACTTCTGGGTACACTATCAAATATCGTCTTCTAACTAAACCAGACAATAATACATACAGTATTTAAAAAAAAGATAGTAGAGACCCTGGTGCCAGTTTTACTTTCATCAGTACAGAGAAATTAAAAGAAAAAAAAACATTTAACACCAACGATACCTAGGGATACTATTTGCTCTGTTTTTATACAAAAACTTTGTTACGTGTTTTAGTATATTTTTCACCTATACATACATTGGCTTAAATTTGATTAGAAATACAGATGTCAATGGAGTAGCGTCGTGGAGTAGCGGTTTCATCTGCGTAAAGTTGCATTACTTTCATTCTATCTTTGCATAATAAATTAATTTAAATTGCCCCCCCCTAAGCCATAATTAAAATAAAAATATTTTTTCTTGTTTGATGACTTTTAATAAATAACCTTTATACTGAATTTTATTCGAAAATCTTAAAAAACAGCAAATTTTATCACTAACTTTGCAACTACGTTTTGCTTCTTTAAGAGATTAATTTTCAAATACCCTTTCTAAGTGCTTCTTTACGTTATAAAACGAATGCCTGTGCAAATTTCCAGGTTTCTGTTATAGCAATTCATTTATAGTTTAGGCCTTGCACCAAAATGTAGGTCAGTAAGTCAGCCAGCTTCTCTTTTTATATATTATGTAGACAATCTTATTATATAGACAAAAGATCATTAAAAAATATAAAAATATATTAATTTGACAGCTTTACATGAGGTAGACCTCAAACAAAAGGTCGTCTGCAATGGTACCTCATCTATTTTTAGCGCCAAATGTTCGCATTGCTGTGTTCTGGTTTGAAGGGTGAGAGAGGCAGTTCATTCACTGGGTAATGTGGCATAATATTTACAAGCCACGATGTTGGCAAAGCCTTAGTGATATCCTTGTGATACTACAAGCGTCTATAGGCTGCAGTGACGCTTTTAACGAATATAAATAATAGACTATAGGGAAGTGTTAAAAAGAAATCTATCGAATTTATGATGAAACTACATTTTAAACACATTTTTTTGGAAGATAATTGAAACGTTGACCAAAAATCGAAATATTAAATAAGTCGCGTTTAAAACTTCTAAAAGGACGAAATTACTTACCATTATTACCTGGTATTTAAATAAACACCAAGTAAGTTAAATGTGTTGAAAACATTTCCAAAAAAGATAAGGTGTTACCCAAACGCCCTCTGATTCTACTAAATCGAACACCAAGAAAACAATTTGTCCGTATTTAAAGCGAGTGGAACCCATCAACTGGATTTCTTCTATAAATAGGGCGAAGGTTCTGTTTTCTCTTCCTACTGAGAAGACGATGAATATTGATGGGGCCAATAGATCAATCGGTTTCAAAAGCTTTCTCAACAAACTGGGGGCTGTCAGATTCATGATTCAGAGGGTTTAGACTGACAATATAAAATTTACGCATTATTTTCTTACCAAGTTATTTATTATAAAAATACCGCTGCAAAATGTACTCAATTCTGAATAGGTGAATGAATATATATAAGTACCAGCAAACCCGACAGACGTTATCTTGAGTGTGTAATATATAACATAAATAAATTTAATGGTATCTATAACATAAGTTTATATATCGAGTAATATAATAGCAATATGCAAACAAACAAAACTATATATATTGTTATTATAAAATTTGCTTAATGTAAGAAACTTAATCGGCAATGATTTGATAGGGCCATGTTATGTAACTTTTTAACGTTACTTTAAGAACCTTCGTATAATAATATGTGCAACAATGTATTATGTGGAATGTATGTATGATGAGAAAAATAAAACGACAATAAATTGAGATATGAATTATCTTATTACTGGATCAAACTTAAGATATAAAATAGTTGACAGGCCCAATAGCGCAGATCCTATATTGTTTGTCAAGGGTTCGAATATTCGTATTTGTTCAGAACCTGGATGTTAAATATGTATAAAAGTTGTCATTGTTTATTTGCCATTATCCGTAACGCTTTAAGCAACACATCTCGGAGTCAGGTCAATGTAGAGATTTATTTTTAGATCAATTTATTTATTATTATTATATTACGCTATGCACAGTAAGTAAAATATTAATTTGGTTCAGTAGAGAGCACATTTATCTCAAAAAACAAACAATTTTTATATACAACTAAAGGTTTAAAAAAAAAAGTTAAACAATAGTAATTCTTGGAATTTACAACGACAACAAATTAGCCGTGGGTTACCGGCGGAGTAGAACAGTACCTCCCTCTGTACCAGGTGTTGTAAGAGGCGACTGAGATATCAGGACCGACAGATGGCGGTATTACCATCTGAAACAGCGAAACTCAATTACTACAGGGTGGGGATAGGCAGCAGCATCTTCGCCGCGAAAGTTGCGCTCTGCATTTGCCACCACGGTTACCCAGCGCGGTAAATATGGTCAAAATTTCCCCTTTTTTCGGGAGGCCTATGTCCACAGTGGATTTTTTATGGCTGATATGATAACAACAACAACACTGATAATAACTGTAGTTAAGTGACTTGAGAAATCTCTTAGAGTGGGCAATGTAATATTTTTTACATGTTTAAGTATAGATTGACAGTTAAATTATTAATGTGTTAAAGATCGGCAGATATTTTTGAATGTGAAAGTATCGGAATGGACCTCTTTGTTCTTTTTTATATTGTAGGTACAAAATAAATGTAGTACAAATAGTATATTGCAGGTTACGTTAGTATTATAATGATGTTCTTAATAGTGAATAATGTTATTCCTTTGATAGAATTCGTAATCTTGATCGAATTTGTACAATAATTGTATTACGTCTCTATTTACTAATACGCCTGAGATACTATGAAGGTTAAAATTCAATGTCTCTGAATGTCACCGAATGTCAATTACGTACTTATATGAGGTCCATCGCTTGCGCCTCCTTCGTCAATAACTTCACAATTAATTTTTAACATAATGTAAAATGTATTCTATGTTAAATTGCTAGCCCAGGTAAGCTTGCAACCTTGGCCGTCTGCAACACGAGCGCGTTTCCAATTTTGTACAAACGACTACTTATTCCATTTTTGATCAACAGACAGCTCTATCCTCATTTGAAGTATTTTACGGAGAAAGTTCTTTAAAAAACCATACTGTTCGCAACCTTATAGGTTCCTGGATACAAAAACAGACATCCTAAAATTTACATTACGCCGCGAATTTTTTCTATATCTGTACTATACCGGCTTACATTTTATTGCATTCTAAAAATTAGTAACATGAGTCAGATAGTCGCGCCTTACGTCATTTCTATTGACGATATATATTTCATTTTCTTTGAACTATGGTTGTCCACTGCTTATCACTTATTTATATATAAACAGTTTATTACACAGTGAAGATGTTTAAATGCACATGTATGTGTAAGTTGAGTATACTCTTGCAAATTGTTAAATTATCTTCTCATGTTATAGTCGTTTTTTAAAGAGCCTCCTGAATAAGAAATACACGATTGTAACTCTCGCTCAAAAGTATTCGTGAAAATGGCCCTCTCATCGCGAAAGTAAGAATATATTTGTATTTGTCAACTTATTCATCTATAATTACAATTACATTAACTATAAACATATGTTTCATCATTATTATATCAGACATTGAAAGTCCACTACTGGACATAGGCTCCCCGTCGCGAAATATCTGCGCTCTGCGATTGCTAACACGCTTGTCCAGCGTGGCAATTATGGGCAAAATATTTTGGGAAGGCCTATGTTCAGCAGTGGGCTTCCAATGGATGGTATGATAATAGTGAAATTAGTTAATATTAAAAACAAAGCTAACATTATCTACTCATTTGATCATGATGATTGACATTTATCTATTCATTTAACTGGTTGTATAAGCGTGTTCATGAGTTATGTCTATATTAATAGTCCTTCACATTTAATCAAATATTAAGGCTCTTACATTTTTGTACGTAATCCACTTTTTATCATTATCTATGCTTGGTTTATCATGCTAATGACCGTGTCACTTTCATACTTCGGGGACTATTGTACACGCGATACGTATTTTTTACTAGTTAAATTGTTTTTTTCAGTTTTTTCAGATTAAATGGGTGTTTTATTTTAGTAGTTGGTTCTTCGTATTATCTTCCAATCAATATAAGAAGACCAGCATTAGGTAGACCTCATACAAAGATGATCTGCATTAATACCCACTGTTACCAGTTTCTACCACCAAATAACTGTGTTCTGTATGACTTCCATTGACGTATGAGTAGGTTTCCCAAGAACAAAACGGAAATATAGATTTTTGCTCATAACAACCGACTTTTGGGTACATTTCGTTTGATGAGAGTAGTTTTGCCAAGGAGATTCTGCTCTAGATGCATTTAAGCTACTATCCATTTGAGTTTCATATATTTACTACACTTATTGGCATCAAATCATCTAAAGCACTATATTTAGTAAAAAAGTCATAAATTCATTTCTTCGCTGGCATTTTAAAGAAATACCAGCATTATAGACATCCATTTTCCGCTTACAATTTTACAAGAAACACGAAACACCTTGGCGCGTTGACATTTGCGAAGTGGCCGGCAGTACTCAGAAGTGGCGGTATATGGTAGCGGCGCATTCATTATCAATGGTTTGTCGGCTCCTTTTGACTTTATTCTTTCAATGGCGACAAATGCTCCGTTTTGTAAAGCTGACACACGCTAATGTCGACTCTCTAACGTATAAAATAATTTTCATTAAAAAGAAGAAAACCATTTGCCGTACTGATGACATATTTAATTATAAATCATTGGCAGATCTAAAATACACATTGTGTTCTGATATATTGTTTCAGTTGAACTAATTCCATATTTACTTGTTCTGTATACTTGATTATAATTTTGATTAAGATTTCATTATGTCAGAGTATGTAATTATTATTTTGAATTTTACATTGCAATTCTATTTCTTGTAATATCTGCTCTTAAAAACGTATGAGACCTTTTCTTAAAAGACTACTGACATATCTCTACAAATATATTGACCAATCTCTACCAGTATATGTATTATCGGATCCAAACATAGTGTATTTGCATCTTTCACATTAATTTAATAAGTATACAGCAAGTGATTTTTTGTAATGATGTTTTTAATTATCAGCGAAAACCTTCCACTTACATAAATGCACTGTATATGTTGAAACCACTTTAAGATCGCTCATTTAATCTTAGTGATATGAGATTAAATGATTAATTTTATGAGAACTACATCTAGATTTCTCTAAAGCCCTGTGTAGAACTTCTCCAGACTTGCACACTGACTTATTTGCAGTAAATTATTTAATAGTGGTGCCGTATAATATATAATAAATAAGTAATATAATTTAATAATAGTTTGCGGTGAGGTACCGGTAGAGCAGGATAGTACCTCCCCTTGTAGCAGGTGTTAT
>JACJUM010002525.1:6703205-6741895 GCA_020976665.1 Heortia vitessoides | reverse complement strand
AGGTACCGGTAGAGCAGGATAGTACCTCCCCTTGTAGCAGGTGTTATAAGAGGCGACTAAGGTACCATAACCGACAGATAGCGGTATCTCCATCTGATACAGTGTAGCTCATGTGCACAGGGCGGGGATGGCGCGGCACCGTCGCGAAAGCTGCGATCTGCGATTGCCAACACGCTTGCCCAGCGCGGCAATTATGGGCAAAATCCCCCATTTATAGGGGGAGGCCTATGTCAAGCAGTGGACTTCCAATGACTGCTGAGATGATTTAATACCCGTAGATAACCAGTGAGCACACATTTTTGTATCAAAATAAAGTTAGGCATTTTTCGAAGCAGTACGTCACGGCAACACATCGTGAGCTTCGCGTGATCGCTTCTCCTGCATCTTTTATGCATCGCGCTTTCGGCCGGCGGCGGCGTTTTATTATTTTTAGGCTCCACACACAAAACTCAGATCGTATTTAGTGCAATAGGTCGGACGATCGATCTCACGGAAATAGATGGATCTAATGCTACGTTAGACCTAAATAGGTCATTTGGCTATGAGCTTTCTTTTTATTGGACTGGGCTATGATTATACGTATCGACTGAAGTATATTTTTATACGTATGCCGTGGGGTACTGACAATGTTAGCAGAATAGACAGACGGCGATAAATCCACCCGATACAAAACAGCTTAAATGAAAAAGGGCTGCGATGGGCAGTAGCAGTTGGCTATTGACACCACGCCTGCCCGAAGCGGAATCTATGAGCAAACTTCCTCCTTCCTTGGGGAGGTTTATGTCCAGCAGTAGGAGTATTTCAGCTGTGATGATGATAATGTTTTTAAACAAGCAGCTTTTAAAACACAACTAGCAAATAATTTACGCTCTCTTTACTACGTGCGGTGATTAAATCTGGAAAGTCTAGTTGTTTTGTTGGTGATGTCAGCTTGAAGGCAATAACCATCAATAATTATGTAATAATATTAATAGGCTACGTTGACCGTTCGATATTACATCGGGGTTTTTTATTTGCTAAAGTACATGAAATTATGTATTATGGTTAAGACTATCAGCTGGTAATATCATAATTATTAATCTGATTTGATAGATACTTAAAATCTGGTTACAGTTTATCTCACGATGAAAACAACAGCTTATGAAAATAATGTAACCGTGCTCTGTTGACAAATAGCACATAGACAGACATTGGTCCGGTAGTCTATTAATAATGGTCTTTTTTGTCAGATTTTTAACCAATATTTTGGCTAAGAGCTTATTTCGAAGTCGTAGCTTGCATCATAGACAATGTTCGTATCTCCACCAATAAGACCGACTAATAAATTGAATTGGTTTTCTTTTCATCTACGTTCCTCGCAGTTCCTTAGAATTAAATAAATAGATTTTGAAGAAAATTCAGAAAGATTCTCTATAATATACAAAATTAGCGAACTTTTATAGCAAGAAAAAAACATTTATGATTTGCGCTGTATTGAATATGAATAGACAGGAACAGTAATTTCAAAATATAAATTTTACCCGAACGGAGAATTATGTGTTCGTTAAAGTTGTTTACCCTCAGCAATTAAAGCCAGTGAACAAATTAGACGGTCTAGGAATGCCAGGCACGTAGTCCAGCCCCCGAACTTCATCCAATTTGTTAGATAGGTCAATGTAACTGAAAGCTACTTAGTCTGTTTATTTAAATCGGATATACCAAATTGTATAGCGATTTTCATGAGCAAGAATATTTTTATCATCAACAAAGATGCCGTAGGAAGTCTACTACTGAATAAAGGCGACTTCCTTCCTGACTAAAAACTTCAATAATTGCCGATTTTTGTAGACGAACAGATAATTGCAGACCGCTATTTTGTATCTGGCGTCACGGCCGTACCATCCTTTTCTCGAAGCAATTCAGACCATTTTCGACCCCCTGTAACTTCATTGTGGATAAAACTAGAAGACTGAAATTTTCAGTAACCATGCAAGAATTGTAAAGACACGTATATTTCAAATTTCGTTTAATTTGAACCAGTATTTTAAGAATTATAACGGCTCAAATTTCTTGGCCATCGCACTAAATAATTAAATTTACATGTGTTTTCTGGCGATTGAATTTACACGTGTTTTCAGGCGATTGAATTCGCACGTGTTTTCAGGCGATGGCCAAGTGTTGATATATTTATATAAAACATTAAAGAATTTTAATATTGATATACGTCACTATAAGATGCTGTAAATTATTACGTTATAACTTAATGCTTCGAGTACGGAGATTCCAGACACAATAAAATTGATTTTCAATTGTTATGGACCACGATCGTGGTCTTTGTGTCTTAATAGTTGTCTCTTAAGTGACTTTCTGTCTTGATACGTCCAGTCTCTCTAAGAGACTGGACGTATTAAGACAGAAAGTCACTTAAGTAGAGACTGAATAAATTAATAACCGACTTGGTATTACATGGATCTCACAACTTTTTACCGCAGAACAACTGAATTGCGAGACTTGGTTTTTTTGACAAGTATTGTTTTTGATGGGATTCTAATTTGCTGGAACCTCAAAGTTTTACACGATTAGGATCGCCCTGCATCGCCTGTCAACCTCGTGAGTGGACGTGTGTGGTATCTATTCAGAACCTTAAGGTCCAGGTAAGGTTCGTCAGGTTTTACGCAATAAGTGTTCTGTTCACTGCCACTTCAACGTGGTAATTTTCTTATACAAATGTCTTGATTCCAGCTACAATTCGAATTTAAATAGCAATCATAGCTCGTTGCGCTTCTTGAGTCATATTGACTTATAGCTTAGTAGTTAAAAGCCTCATGTTTAATAAACATTCATTATCATCATCACATCAGCCATTAAAAGTACACTGCTAGACATAGCCCTCGCCAAGTAAGAGGGAATTTCGCCTATAATTGCCGCGCTGGGCAAGCGTATTGGCAATCGCAGTGAGCAGCTTTCACGATGGGAATGCTGCTGCCCATCCCCGCCCTGTGTATTTGATCTACATTGATTCGGATGGATATACCGCCATCTGTCGGTTCTGATACCTTAGTCGCATTTTACGACACCCGATATAGAGGGAGATACTATTCTACTCTGCTGGTACCTTACCATTGGACCTGCTCAATTTGATTGAATTTATTTGTTATAGAGAAGCATGTTTAGATGGTCACCTCAGTATGTATAGAAAATATGAGTATTCGAGTGAAAACCTTAAAAGCTAAAAATGCACTGTCGTGTATTTTAAGATTTTATGAAAATGGTGCAAACAGCCATGGATCTATAACTATGAACATTTATGAATAAACAATCTAACGGATATAAAAGTACAGAATATTTATACATCTATATCGAAAAAGAGAAGCTGACTGACCGATTGACAAGCTGAAATGTCAACGCTGGGCCTAAACTATAAGGATTAGAACCTTTAATTTATGCACAAGAATTTTTTTATGAAGTAGGGCAGCACTGCGAAAGTATATTTAAAAATGCATTGCCTAAAGGGGTCAAATGGGGGTACTAAAATTATTTTATTTGAAATTCAGTATGAAAGTTATTCATTGAATGTCATACATGATAAATATTTTCTCCAAAAACATCCCTTAAGAGAGTTAAAGTGGGGCAAAGTTAGTATGAACGTTCTCTGATTTTCAGAAGTAATTTCAACAAAATGTTATTTCTTTGACAGCCCCGATGGCGCAGGTAGTAGTGATTCTATCTTATGCGCGAGGGGTCTTAGGTTCAATCCCCACCGAGGATAAATATTTATGTGGTGATATTTGTGTTGGTCCTGTGTCTGATATCTATAACACAAGTGCTTTAAGCGACTTACCATGAAGTCAGGTCTATGTCTCTTGCTCTTTAAACCGGAAATAGAAAGAGAAATAGGTGAAATAATTGTGTTATTAATATTATTTTCCTATTTCTCTATTTATTGGTTTTGGTACCATCGTTGCATCTATCTGGTATATAAAAAAGTACTCAATATCTCGTCCGTCAAACAGGTATGTCTATAGATAAAGGGTATGTCATCAAATTTATAGCAAAAGAAAATATGATTTTATACAAAGCGTATGACATAAACAATTTCCTAAATCACTAACCTTAAAGTTTTTCATACTGAGATTAGATTATCTAATGGAAAATAGACGTTCTGTATTTGAAGGTTGTTTTTCTATCGACTCAACGCAGGCAGAATGCAAATTGACTTTGATGTATGGTTCGCCTGTTGCTCGAAGTTGTGTGGAAAATCTTGTTTTTTGCCGACGAATATTCACTCTGAGACGTATTCAAACAGATTTATTTTTAGGACTCGCTGTCATGCTTATCTTCGCGTTGATTGAAAGGATTATACGTTATCTACGGGTACCAGTTTATATTGTGGGTAGTCTCAATAGCATTTTAGATTATGCGTAGGATCGAATTTTTTGTATTTAACAAAACAAAAAAAGTACATTTCAATTTAACGTATGCAAATTATCAGGTACACATTTCTTCAGATGTTTTATCATGGAATGCCACCGTAAATATAACGGCTGCAGCCGAAAATAAGCTTTGCACAATAAACGTTAAGGCCTATAATAGCGGCACAGCATTTATGGAAATAGTAGGAAAAACTACCAAAGCATATAAATTACTTAGTTTTCCTCGCCCACCTGCTATTGAAGTGAAGGTTTCTTTGAATATTCTATTGAACAGTCGTAAAGTAGCCACAGTTTTTACTTAGCGATCGCCCTTTTTTTTCATTGACTCTTTAGTCTATGGTTATGGTTAATAAAAAGCCCACTTGTAGTTATTTTTTATGAATGCCCTTTAGAATGAAACTGTTGAAAAGGTTGCCATTGTCATTTCAATTTTTTTGGGGCGTGTTTACACTAAAATAGACTGTCCTCATAGAAATTTATTACATTGATAAGATGTTCTGATAAAAGGATGCTACTTAAGCTTTAGATATTCGAGTGAAATTTGTATTTAAGTATGAAATTCTACTACAAATCATAAAATGATAAACTCTGCTTTTTATCATCTCGTTATTGCTATTAAATTAATAATCGAAATTTAATTATGTTGAGGAGGGCATGATAATTAAAGTATATAACAATTTACGTTTCCTACATTGAAGTATGTCGATTTTTTGTTTAAACAGTAGTGTGTTTAATTTTTCAATTTTAAATTAATTTTATGTATTTCTAATGCATTATGCACTTCTCTATATTAACTTTAACTGCGTCATGTGTTGTTCGCGTAATATCCTCAAAATTAGTAAAAAGTTTTAGACATGAGCTTTTCCAAGAAAGGAGGTTTTTTGTTTATTTAATTGTTGAGTTAATTGCCTTGCTGGGAAAACGTATTGGTAATCGCAGAAACAGATTGGTAAGCGCAGCAAACGTGACGGGGATGCTGCTGCCCATTCCAGCCCTGTGCATTTAAGCTGCAGTGTTTCAGATTGATCCGGTATCTCAGTCGCCTCTTACGACACCTAGTGTAGTGGGAGGTACTATTTACTATTCTATTCTGCCGATAACTCACAGCAGATTCATGTATATAGATGAATAAACTCCTATAGCTCCTTTAGTCTGCCACGTTTTCCTATGAGCAGGCATGAAAACAACAAAAAAAAACTAGTTAATCGTTTCCAAAAATTATATTTCATAACAAAAATGAATGAAAAGTTACGTTCCACACGGTAAAAAAAATAAATACATTACTTTTAGTTATTACTGAGATAAATTAGTGAGGTATTAATAAGGACAAATGATCTGATATTTCTCTTGTTATATTTACTTAATTTAGGTTTATACCGTAGTAAAGTACACAATATAGACCTTTTATGTAAATAATTTATTTTTATTTTTTTCAGGTAATGATTTATTCAAGAATTCCATTGTGTGTAAGTTTTTAATCAGTTTCTCGGCTCTGAAATTGTACATTTTTTTGTTTGTTTCATATTACGTATCATCACATTTTTGACGTAAAATAAAGTCCATTATGTATTTTGAATGTACTATGTTCAGTCACATTTACAAGCTTTGTCATTATATTTTAAATTATGTATGACAAATTGTTTTTAATTACTTCTCTATTGTGCTTATTTGTATATCAAAATCACTAGGCGTTGAGCATGTCATATGTACATTGCATTCTTCGTTGTGAATAAATAAAATGACATGATGAAAGTAATATCGTTAGAATAGCACCAGAAGTATCCTTCAGTGCACTTCAATTTAGTACAGGACCAGCAAATGCATTTTTAATATCCACCAAGTTATAGTTGTTTTTGGAATTAACAAGTCTGTGATACACCACTATTAGGCTTAACCTGACCGAGAATTTTCATAGGTTTGCTTGTATGGTTTAATTTGCTTTTGCAATGCAAGTAACATGGAGTTAAATTCCTTATTCACCACTATTTTCTTTCACTTTGTTTTCGGCGCCGAGATTAATTTACACAGCCTCACTGTAGGACAAACCTACATGTGATTGTCTTTGGTTTGTAGTTCTGTTGTCTTTAGTTTCAGAGAAGTTACGGTAGTGGGTAAGAAAACGGGCCAATGTTACCGGCACACATCTCCTTTTTCATTATCTGTTTTGCCCTTTTTTCATGTCAGTCCGTAGAACCTATAAAGTATATGCATATGCCGTTCATAAAAATGTACTGTATAAATATAAATGTTGAAGGAGATCCGAAAAGAGAATAGACATAACCAAAAATATTTATTAACTTTTTTCTATCTAAGTTAAAAAATAGAATATAAAAGAAGTTTTATAAATATATATATATATATAGTATTTAATCCGGCAGACGTTAATAAAACTATTACTTTTAGTATGTAATTATTGTGTTAGGTCAAAATTTTATATAGGTATATAGCGTAAAATAGGCGCCAAGAAAGGCTCCCAGTTACGGTAACTTGCCAAAGAACATCTTATCTAATATATCAAAATGGGGCATGGAAATACAAATTTAATGCAAACTGTAATTAAAAAATAAAAAATTCTAAGCAGCTGTTAAGCAAAAAAGCAGAAGAACGATTGCGCTTATACTTAACTATGTTTTTCAATTAACTCCGTCTCAGAGCATAACACTCTCAGCTTCGAAATTAATCATTATTACAGAGAAAATGGAGAACAAATAATTCTCCCCGCTGCCACTGTCTCGTCTGATGGACTGATTACCGACGCTAATGAGTAGGGTTTGTCTGGACAGATTAAGTTATTATTATTATTTAAGGAAAGTCTTAATTTCCCTTGTAATACAAATTGTAGCTGATATATTTGACCGGCCTGATAGCACAGATGGTGGTGATCCTATATTGTGTGCCAAGGGTTTATATGATGATATTTATGTTTGTTCTGTGTCTGGGTGTTAAATATATATTGAGGTAGTATTTGTGATTCGTCTGTTATCTGGCATCCGTAACACAGGTGTTTTAAGTAACTTACCATGGAGTCAGGTCAATGTATGAGAATTTGTGGAAATTTATTATTATTATACTATTTTAGAAAGGATCTATTAGGCCAACGTCAGCGATCTGCTACGGTATAAGTTTTAAAATCCTTTTACAAAAAGCTTCCACTCGAACTCTTGAGGCTATTTTGGTAAATCCGCAAACCTCTGTTTCTCAAGCATAAAACATTACTTTTCTACTTAAAAGTGGACACTAGGCAGCAAATGACCAATTTCAGAACAACACACTTTCTTTTTTTATAAAAAAACAATTGTTTCTGGCGACTGATGTACCGAAATCGACAAATGGCAGTATAAAATCCGCAGTGGGGATGGGCAAAAGCATTTTCTGTTATTATCACCACGCCTACTCAGAGCTTAATTTGTGGGTAAAATCCAAGTTTCTTTTGGAGACTCACGCTGAAACTAACATGCTGAAATAATTAGACAGGTGCACGACGAGGTGCGGTTTAATTATAAAGAATTTTTAATAATGGCTCCGAGACTTGCTTCACGTTACATGTCGTTCACGTTACACGTTACACGTCACATTGCTTCTAGTTACGCCGTTTTTAATAGATATGACACCCTGTGTGGTCTAGTGCCCCAAGTCACCTTATTTGGCGTCAGTAAAAGAAGAGTCTCCACTTTGCAATATTATTTGTTATTTTCATACGTATTTTTTTTAGTCATGGTCAATTGCAATTTTTATGTGACATTTAATTTCATAATCTCTTGTTGATACCACCTGGTATTTCATTATACTCAGGATTTTAACTAGGAAAAGAGAAGGTCTTTATCAAGGCAGACCTAACAAGCCGATTAAATGTGGTTGGCTAATTGGAATCGGCTGAAGATAACTGGTTTAAATCCAGTTGCAAACATGCCGCTCTCTGGTTATTGCAATATAAATTATTAAAAAATAACTTAACCATCAAATCTGGAATTATTTGACAGCCCCTTTCATCATATTGTAATGAAAGATTTATTTCCCTGTAAAATAACTTAGCTAATCTAATGGCGATCCCCAATAATTATAAAAATACTTTTAATTTTGCCTCTAGCAGTATAATTTAGTAGTTTAGAGTAAATAATGTGTATTAATTTTCCTCACCCTCTTTCCGCGCTATAACTGAAACAAGAAACCAGACGAGTAATTTTTTTAACTAATTAATTTCACTGTAGAGCTGGATATTTAAAAGAAAATGTTAAACGCCAATTTTTTTTTAATTTTTCAGATATCTGTTATTCATACCTGACAAATAACAAAAAAGTAACAAAAACAGAACATTGATAAATTCCATTGTTGTGTTTCATAAATTAAGTGCGATATAAACTGACTGTTTCGACGGACAATCAATTTATCTCGATTCTCTTAATGACACTCAAACAATACTTGCACAACTGTAGTATTCATTCGTAAAGTTCGCGTCACTATTTATTGAAAACTCGGGTTGACGCGGCGAAACAATTGAAATCCACCGTTTACCTTTTGCTTCGGAAGCGAGTTAATTGAAGCAGCCAGCCGTCGATGCTGCTATTGTTCGTTTCAGTTACGACTGAAAATAATTAAAAGCATATTTGTGAACATGTACTGTCTAATATAGACGTGCCTTGACCGGTCTGAAGGCGGATTAGTGGTAAAGTTCGTGGGTTGGACTACCAAGAAAAATAATAATATAATTAATATTTGTGTTTGTTCTAAGTCTGGGAGTATTTTATATATCATCATATCAGCCATAAAACATATACTACTGGACAAAGGCCTCTCCAAGTAATCTCCAATAGGACCGGTAGTATGCGTTCTGTGTCCAGCGCGATCCTGCGGTTTTAGTCAGATCGTCTATCCATCTAGCGGGTGGACGCCCTACGCTGCGCTTGCCGGTACGTCGTCTCCATTCTAGACCCTTACGACGGTAACTTTGGTTCTGTTACAAATCTCCTTATTTTATATATATATATATATGAAAGTATTATACATATAATTGTGTAATACTTTAATATATTAGTTAGTATTGTACAAGTGTCTTACGTGACTTATCTCGGAGTGAGGTTAATGTATGAGATGTCGATGTGAATTCATTATTATTAACTAGATTTAATTAGGTAATTGTTGTGCTCATCCTCATCTTCAGATTCAGATAGAATTGATGTGATAATTTCATTATATAAGCAAGAACTTCTGTGAGGATGGTCGGATGTATGGATTTTTCGTACTTAAGCACGCAAAAAATAATAAATATATATATATTACAAAAAATAATAATAAATATATACATAAACCTGTTAGACGATTTATAAACGAACGGATGCACATTAGGCTATTGTTATTCTATTATTGTTTAAAACCTTGATATGCAACGAGGAAACGAATTTACTAACACTTCGCAAATCAAATAACCTTTAAGCTCCGTCTGTGTTAACGTTTGCATTGGAGAATAGATTACAGTCGCAAAATACATAGTCTATTTAAAGGCATGTAAAATATATGTAAAACAAATATTTACACAAGCAATTATAGCTAAATATATATATTGGTATCTGTATAATTATTAACCTGATTCATATTGGCCGCAATTGCAAAACTAATCAACCTAGTGCAAAAGCAAACAATTTCGCTAATACAATACAACCGAGTCAACTTCCTGATACAATTAGACAACAGGTTTGCTTCGTTGCAATAATTACCTGAGAAAAGTTCACGCTTTGCTTCGGAACAGTGTTATTGTGAATTGAAATCCAGTATGAAAAGTTGAATTAGTTTAGAAGTTGTATGATTTTGTTTTTATTTTGTTCGTTGATTACGTTCGGTGATCGAGTGAGTAGTTTTTGTTACTTATCGCTTGGAAGCTCGTTAGATCTCTTTATAAATTTAAGGCTTTGTTTTCTGAAATAAATGTTCTACTCGTCTTGTTGGCATTCTGATAAATTGGTTGCGGGTTTTAGTGTTTATAATTTTCTTATGCGCTAGCCTAGACCTCAAGTACTAAATTACTATATGTTATATGCTATATGGTATATATAATGTTAAACAGGTGAGCATACTGTAGAGCAACTGATTGAGGTCATGTAGCGGCATTTTTGCCGCAAAGCTACGCTCTACGATTGCCACTACGCCTGCCCAGCGTGGCAACTTAGGACAAATACCTGAAATAAAGGAGGATAGGTAGGTTTCATCCAGCAATAAACGACTTGCAGCTAATATGACGTTGCGATGATGATAATTCCAGTGAAGGGAAAAAAAGACCGGTCATATATATTTCTACTTGCTAATTCGACAGACGTTGTTCTTAACCATGAACATAAGTTATTTTTATTATAAAAAAAAACTGCAACTATCCTATTTCTTAAGTTGAAATAAACTGTATACAGAAAACAAACGTATTGAAATTGGCTGAGTTGTTTAGAAGTTCACCTTGAACAAACACCGGAATAGCTAATTTTTATGTATGAAAATATTATTAAAGCAATCTTTTCATAAGCCTGATGTCGGGGTTTCGTGTCGTAGGTTTAATCGAGGGAAAATTTTTATTTGTTGTATATTTGTGTTTGTATATTTGTAATAGTTCTTTAAGTATACTTTTAATTTTTTTGCTGTCTTTTATCCGAAATACAATTGCTTTAAGCTACTTATCTTGGAATCAGGTCAATGTATGAAATGTCGTGTAATTTTTTTTTAATAGCTTTCCACTCGTAATTTTCCTCGCAAAGTCTTAACCTTATAATTAATTGCTGAAATGTTCGCTCTTGTTATTCCAGGAAGATGATGTATCGCTCCTTGATATCTAGACTGACTGACTTCTTAGACAAAAGAAACGCCCAACAAGAAAACAAGTTTTCGGGATAAAATAAGGTTTTCAGGTTTTTGGTACAATAAAATAACGAACAACGAATACATTTTGCCTTGAGGTACCGGCAAAGTAGAAGAATATCTCCCTCTGTCGCGTAAAAGGCGATTTAGGTACCAGAATCAAGATGGCGGTGTGTTTATACAAAACAATGCAGCTCAAATGCACACCGTGGGGATGGGCAGGAGCATTTTCGTTTAAGGAAGTCCAATCTCATACTTCTTCTTCTATGTCCAGCAGTGGGCTTCTAATAGCTGATATGATGATGAATACATTTTATGCATATACCAATCTAGTGTCATCCAAATTTGATAAATACTTTTTCTTATCATGCCTAGGTTAGGGATAAAACAAAGACCCGTATTCTCTACCGTGAATAGAGGTCATCTGAAAATTAAATGCCATCTGCTCGTGCTTGATACTATTAGCGAGACCGTTACCAATTGTTTAGTCGGGAAACATTGGCCACCTCATTGCTTTGTGTCTCTTGTATATTTACGCCTGACAACCTCCTAAAGGGATCCATTTTCTGATACGTTAGGTAACCTAAAATTAGTTTTATCTATCGGAAAGTAGTTCCATGAAATATTTTAGCATAGTTTGTTACTCACGGCCAATGGCGTAGATGGTAGTAATCCCATCTCATGCGCCGGGTTGTGGGTTCGATCCCCATTCAGGACAAAAATTTATTTGGTGATATTTGTTTTTGTCTTGTGTCTGGGTGATAAACATATGTATTTAAGTATTATATTTGTGATTAATCTGCTGTCTTATGTCCATAACACAAGTGCTTTAAGCGGAGTCAGGTAGTCAGCATTTACCACGGAGTCAGGTCCATATATGAGATGTTCTATGAATAATATAATATACATCTACACTAATATTATAAAGACGAAAGATTTGTATTTTTGTATGTTTGTAATGAATAAACTCAAAAACTACTGGACCGATTGCAATAATTTTTTCATCATTAGAAAGTTGCATTATTCAAAAATAACAAAAGCTATATAATATCACGCTAAATGTTATAGTTGTAGAGCAGTAATTGAAAATGTTTTAAGAACGGGGGAAATGTATCTTTTCTGAGGCATTCCGTGGCGTGCGCTGAGCATATAGTTGAAGTTATACAAAAATGCTCTATGGATGAATTGTTCATCTTAACATTATCTTTAAAAAAATCCACGGGAGCATATGTCTACCTTTTATAGTTTACCCATAACAATCGTTTTAATGATTTAGATGTTTGCTCCAAAGTAATGTCATTTTGGCGACGGGATTTCGAAGTAAATGGTTTAATCCTTATAAAAGTTTGCTTTATAATTTTTCTTGCTATGGGTTAGCTGTTTTAGTGTAACTTTAACAAAAAAAATCTTAAAGCAATAAAAAAACCTTAAAACAACAAAAAAATACAAAAAAACATGTAATATTTTTTAATAAATTTAAAAAAAGCAATTAAAAAACAAACTTTTACCTCAACCAAAACAAACAGCAACAAAATAGGTAGGTACCTATTTAAGAAGAAAATAATCAATTAAATAAATGAAATAATGAAATGAAGTCCGGAAAAATATTTTCAAAAGGTAAATACTTCCTAAATAAAAAAAAACTGAGAATAAATATAAATAAAACGTAAAACTATGTAAAAAATATTAAGTCCCCCGTGCGAAGCCGGGACGGGCCGCTAGCAATAAATAAATATACTCGTATAATAACACAATACAATTATAACAATACTCACTATCTTCTATTTTGGCAGCCAAGTAGTGTTCTTGGCATTATTAGGTCCCTGTGTGAGAGGATGTGGCATTGTTGGGTCATTTAGCGTTATATCTTTACATCATATGACAATACATTTATGATATTTGTGTTATCAATACGAGTATCTGTGGGTTATACAGATACTTATCTAAAAATATATACCTGTCTATACAACTTGTTTTACAATGGGACCTTTTTCATTTCCGCGTATTGTGCGTTTTCGATTATACTCAGAGAAATTGCATCATTATTATTTCGATCGACGAAACACTTTCAATCCTGATTGAGTCCTCACTACTGATTCAATCAGTCGATTCAGTTTGAACCTAAAAAGGTCGGCATGTTTTCACAAAAGAATTCACCCTAACAGCGTTAACATAATTCAATTAACCCTTTGTGTAGACTCCGCCGTTTTTACCGGAACCATAATGGTTTCATGAGACTTATTATAAATAACTTTAAAAAATATTTGTACTCCATTATATAGAGCGTTCGACAAATTTAAATCACTAAAATTCTGCCTATTTGTTTTTTGTAATTTGGCTAACAATCCGTTTATTCGTGAATTAATTCTGGATATATATTTATAGGGGGCCTGGATTTATCTGATTTTGTTTTTAATTTTATAGGACTAATTTATTGTTAACGAATTTTACTACAGGGTTAAAGGACTAAAGGTCCGGGTAACATTGAACTATTAGCGAAACTTGAATTATCCTTTTTCTTAGATTAATTCAACCAAGATTAAAGTTTTAATCGATTGCAAGAACAGTTTTCAGAGTAAATCTGAACCTATATTTTGAAGATTAATATATTTATTATATAAAAAGGACAGCTCGAAGTTATCCGGATAGATCAATGTTACCCGGGTTGACTGTAGTAGATTTACATGCATAGATATCTTTCGAGAATGGTATTCAAGCACAAAAAGTACCCTTTTATATTTTTTGAACCCTGGATATTTTCATGGCCATCTCTGAATTGCAATTAACGTGTTTTAACTTAAAGGCGCATTCGGTGGTGTCACTAGGCCCTAGGTTGGCACTTAGTTTTAAATTATTATATTATGTGATTCCTCGGAAGAAAAATATATACAGTTTTGAGTTGTCTCAGTTTTCATCTAGAAGTGCGATATATTATATTTGTCTTTAAGATTTTGAAACGTGACTGAAGTTTGCAATTTTACTATGTTGTTTGATTATCACATAAAATCACATACTGAAGATTAGTGTCGGCCAACCGGGTCTAAGAGTGAATGTCCTAACTAAAAACATAATCAAATAATAAAATCGTCATAAAAGATAAAACGTGGGAGGTACTAGGCAGAGTAGAATAGTATCTCTCGCTATACCAGGTGTCGTAAGAGGCAAATAAGGTACCAGAACCGACAGATGGCGGTAAATCCATCCAAAACAGTGCAGTTTAAATGCACAGGGTGGGCAATGCACAGCAGCATCCACGTAATACATCCACTGTGCTCTGCGATTGCCAAGACGCTTGCTCAGCGCCGCAAATATGGGCAAAAAACCTCCTTTCTTGGAAAGGATTATGTCCAGTAGTGGACTTTTAATAGCTGGTGTAATGATGATATATGATGAAAATATAAGTTATTACATACTAATAATTAATCATCACTAAAATAAGTTCGATGTTAGAAAGTTAATATATGCTGATACGTAATTTATAAAGCTTGCTTGTTATTTTCCTGGATGATGGATCCTATTATATCTGGATGATGCCATTGCTCGGATTAATGCTGATTTGACCAACATCACAAACTGGTCACAAAATGTTGGTGTCTCTGTGAACCCGTCCAAGACTCAAGCCATTATCTTGGGCAACAAACGGCAATTGTCCAGTTTAAAAATTGTACCTGTAATTATTTTTAATAACGTGGTAGTGCCCTACAGCACATGCGTTAAGAATCTTGGCCTATTTTTATGTTCTTGCGTGACCCTTAATACCAAAACTTATACTCTACGGATGAAAGATTTGATTATTTGTTACTTTTCAACAATTAAAAGACTAGGTAGATCATAATGAAATCTGAAATTTGTGTAACTTGACCCCTCGGAAATCAAAGGCTATTTTTTTCTAAAAAAAAATATGGTTCTAGTCGATAGAATGTGGAGCGTGGGACATATTTTATATTTTCTTGACAAAAGTATGATTTTTCTCAGGAAAGAAAAGATGTGGTTAGACGCGTGAAGGTTTTACAATAAATTACTTAGTCATTTAAAAAGCAACTTGATGATTTTTTTTCAGTTATAAAAGTGTCCTGTAAATTAGTAGTTTTTTATTTGTTTATTGGTACAATATAATTAAAATAATATAATTAAATTGTAATTTTTTAGCAAACAAGGTTTTGACACATTTGTATTTGTCAAAACCTTTCACATTCGCATGTGAAAATAATTTGTTCTATTGAATTCTTGATTACCTTTGAAAACTACACAAGCTTTTAAAGGTAAGCACTCTAGCAAATAGGTCAGATGTTACAATCGAATATGACCGGCTTTAGGGTCCGGACTTATATTGGAATCTATTGTCCTGCTATAGACATAGGGCAAAAATTAGTATAATTAAATGTAAATCGAATAAATAATAGAGTATCTACCCTTTTCTGTCTGGAGAAGAATCTTGAGAAGTTAAGTCTTTTTAAACAATTGACCTCAAGTAATACCTGATTAACTATCCTCCAAAGTACTTAAATAAAATTCGGCAAATATTCGACAGATTATTTGCCGAATTAAGAACTATAAAAAGGTTTACCAAATTATCATGATTTTTTAACCTTTACGTTGAAGATATTAATCATTCTTTTGTTCATTATATTAAAGGATATTTTACTGATTTTATGACAATAAAATTTAACCTCTCACTGAAAGCCTCTTTCCCGTTAGAGTTTTACAAAATATTCTTAACGTGTAACTGTAGAGAAATATTTCATTTGTTATGGCCATTTTTAAGATTAAGTATTATATTGATATTAAATATAACGGATTGTGGTTTGCGTACATCTCCTGTCCGTAACATTAACGTAGAAATTTATGTATTACCTTATTTAATGCATTGCAGATGCACAGCAAAATTTGTAATATCCTTTGAAATTAAAATGGTGCTGACAGTATAATAATAATAATAATAAATTCCCACAACATCTCATACATTGACCTGACTCCGTGGTAAGTCGCTTAAAGCACTTGTGTTACGAATGCCAGACAACAGAGGAATCACAAATATACTACTTAAATACATATATTTTACACCCATACACAGAGCAAACACAAATATCACAAGACAGGATCACTACCATCTGCGCCATCGGGCCCGTCGACAGTATATTCAACTTCTAATGAGTTCATGAGATTTCCTTGTTGTTAGATAGATTATGAATATAGTAAAAATAGCCACCTATCTATAGACTATAATTTATAGTTTCAGTGTTTTATTTGTTCCGGATAAGCGCCATAAATAAGTAATCATCAGCATTATCAGATGATGATGATGATGATAGTGTAAGTATAAGTACAAATAAGGATATGCGGTATGGAGACTTCTACAGTGTAAATATTTGTATATTGGTGATAAATTTGTTATTTTTGTGGAAGGGCCTATATGATACCCAATAGTTACAATTATTTTATTGGTTCTTTTATTATATGTGCCTAATATTAGGATAAGGTAAGGTTTATCTTAACCTTTTAAACCCTACATTGATGTTGTCTCGTATATTTTGAAATTAGAAAAGAACATAAACTTTCCTTTACCTGCTACTAACACTTTATTTTCTTTACTTTATTTATGATTATCAATATATATATATATATTCGGTAGCTCATTGCTTACTATTATTTAGAAATAAGTTAAATATGAAGGCGGTATAAGATATTGATTTACTTTTAAAAGTCCATGGAATAAAAATATACTCAATCATGTTACTTAAGTGATTGACTATCAAAAACCACCAGGAAACTTAGGAATAAGGAATAAGTCGCGGTGGTATTAGGTATTCAATTTATTATAAAAGTTCATGGAGGAAAAATGGATTCGATCTTCTCACTCAATAGAGATTGACCACTGAAGACCACCACGGAATCATAAGGGATCATAAGTAACAGCGATAGAAGCTTTGCATAATTTTATATCGACTACTAACTATCAATAGTACAGTACCTAAGGTTCAGAGCTCACCTGACATATGGGTCATTCAAAGCAGGTTTTAAAACAAAGTTTACTACAGTAAAAATAGTCACCTTATTCAAGATGAACATAAAAATATATAAATTATTAATGATTATTCTGATAGTACTTTTTTTTCTTAAAATATTTGCTTGTCATCTATTATTTTTTATTTTATCTTTTTAATAAATAATCTCTTACTGGAAAGTAGTGAAAAGCATTTGCTTATAAAGGCATCCAATGTGAAAGATTTCGAATGAAATTCCGAGGCCGAGGTTTTTTTTAAACGCCATTCAGAATTTACTCTACCTTTTCCAATTTGAATTAAGACAGTTTACTCGGTTTTTAAATGGTATAATAAAAAAAATACTGAAAAACACAGTTCAAGATAAGTTGGGCGTGTGAAATACTATTTAAAGTCACAAATGTAAGGTTTAAATGCTACAATAAATAATGTTTTGAATTCCAAACGCTCTATAAAAAGCAAAAAATGGCGGAAGGTACGAATGGCGAGAAAAGGGGATTAAATTATTTATAGCTTTCGTTTAAGCGCAAACACTTTACGGAAGTGACGTCACTGTTTAAACAATGCATCCTTTTCTAAAAAATCCTCAGTTTATGAAATAAATGTAACATTCCACCCTAAATGCATTAAAAAGAGGCTCAATTCACTAAAAGTGTAATAAAGTCTACGGAAGGCTTAATTTTGAAATTGATTTTCCAATTACAATATTGAAATACTCTAAAGAAACACATTTAATAAAATCTGGCTTGTGCTAAGTCGAACGGCTTTTTTTCGCTCCATGAATAATAAATCATTGACCGGTAAATCAGAAACAAAAAAGTAACTTAAATATTCCGAACGGAGTTAAAGAAGTTAAGGCTGTATTTAAAGGCAGCTAGATTGGTTTATTCTTGAATTTTATATTCTGCTTGCTTTTGTTGGATATTTTGAAACTCTTTGTTTATTGAACGGTAGTGCCACTTTATTAGTTCTTTGTGTTTAATGTCAACATCCTTTAGAAATATAAAATATAAAAATGAATAGCAACTCAGTGAAAATATGACACGGTGAAGTTTATATTTTAAACAAAAAGATTTCCTTATTCAACATATGCACTTGCTATATTTGCGGTAAAAAAGTTTCGCAGTGAAGTTTTACTAATGTATACTAAAATATTAATTTTTTGAAAATAATTTCAAAGTTCGCAAAATAGTACAGAAAATTCAACGTTACGCTAAATATGCAATAGATTTTGCGGAGAATCGAAACTTCTTTGGAGTTGATGTCCATGGCCTTATCCTCTATAAGCCTGTATTGAGATTTCTAGTCTTTTATGAGCATTTCAGGTTTTGTTATGTAATATAATAATAACATAATAACTTCATTAAACAACAAAAGAAAACTTAAACTAAAATAACTTTGATACTTAAGTACCTAAACTAGGTCTAGCCTGTTCTTATGCGTTGTAGTATTTATGGTATGGAGATGATATTGCATAGTTTTTCTAAGACCTTTGTGAAATATATAGTATTTTTTTTTATTACGAGAACCAGACAGGAAGTTTTTTTAGGCAAAACTGTATACTAAATAATTAATGAACTTCAGACTTGCTTAAATACGCTAAACAAGAACAATTTTAGAAAATATAAGAAAAATAAATTTCTGAAATTGTTTTACCTTAGCTGAAAATGAAATCAAATTCTGTCACGTCTGTTCAAAAATGTAAAAATATTATTCCAACTGCACAAACTCCTTTAATTAATACACAATTTGAGCTTTATTATCATGAATGTTAATGTTATATACTTTAGATGATAGATGAACTATATAATTTAAAATAAAGACGTTCAGGTTGTTGGAAATACCATAAAATAAAATAGCGATGGTAGATGAGATGGGATAATTTACGAAAAAATATTCCGAGCACGTATTGAGAAAGAAAATCTAAGGAAATTAACTTGCTAACGTTAAGTGCTTATTGCACCGTTTTTATTAAGTTCCATCTTGAATTTTAGACACTTAAATGTACCTGTTACTTTTAAATATATTTTCCATAAAAAATACAGGATTATTAGAAATGTTAGACATATTAGTTACTCTAGTTGTATCCATAAATATCTCTGAATGTTTATGCAGTTTTCCGAAGTATATCCTATATTGTTATAAACTATAAATATTGTTTCACCATCATAAATTATCCATACAATCTAACATATACTTAAATTATTGTAAAATAAACTTTTGAGTTTGTTAAAAATATGTTTTTCTATATTTCAAGATTTTAATGGCAACAAAGATGCTTAAGTCATAAACGTCATATTTAGGTATGAAGTATGAGGTATGAGGTAATAAGTATACTTTTTAAATATACTTTTGATTTTTAAAAAAGTTTAGTAAATATAAAAGTTGTCATTGGCAAATTTTTCCAACACTATATAATATTTTATCTAGCTTTCACCCGCAAATGGGTGTTCGATACATAATTAAACCTATTTAACAGTAGTGTGGTTCATTTAATTAAACTAAGTTATTCTAATTTAAGAAAAAAAATATATATATCATAGTGTGTTACCTCTAGGTTACGCCCTCGAATTCACATAATATCTTTTTTCTATCATATCATCATCATCGTCATACAAGCCATTGAAAGTCCACTGCTGGACATAAGCCTCTCCAAGAAAGAAGGCCTTTTTTTGCCCATAAATGCCGCGCTGGGCAAACATGTTGGCAATCGCAGAGCACAGCTATCGCGACGGGGATGCTGCTGCCCATTCCCGCCCTGTGCATTTGAGCTGCACTGTTTCGGATGGATAAACCGTCATCTGTCGGTTCTGGTACCTTAGTCGCCTCTTACGACACCTGGTGCCGTGAGAGGTACTATTCTATTCTGCCGGTACCTCACGGCACTTTGCTGGTGCTTCACAACACTCTGCTGGTGCTTCTCGGCACAATTATTTTTATCATTTCATATTCATAAAGTACTTCTATAATTCCGGGTCTTAAAGTATTAAAAGGACTTCAAGCTATTTGCAAAATTTTGTTAATTTTAGATTACCGGCTTAGGCTAAAAGAATAGACGTATTTTCGGAATATAAAATTTAGAACAGATTGTTTGTTTGATTCTTGATTGATTGTAGATATTTATTTAATTTCCACGTAGATATTCATCCAAGCAATTAAATTGGGTAAAAAAAATTAAACCGTTTGAACTACGAAACTAAAGCTGACAGCAGATCTCAATTTGTCAAGAAGCCATTTTCAATTACCAAGTTACAAAATGCCTCCGACCCGATGGTTTCGATAACGTTACGGCCCCGTTTAAGTATCGCGTGACACCTTTAATACTTCCCGTCACTGTTGTAAATGAGATTAAAGGTTTGATATGCGATTTACAGGAGTTTTGAAAAATAACTATAAGTTAATTTTTATTATTTAGGACAAGAATTTTTATTATTTTAAGGGTAATCGAAGTTTATTCTTTCACAATTCTAATCCATTGCTATATTTTTTAAACATAAGCTCTCTTAACAATATTTTCTTACATTTACGCATCCACTACTCGTAATAAAAAGTTTTATTTTTAACCAGTGAACATAATTAAGATTGTTAAGATATTATTGACATTTTAAAATAATCATCTGTAAAAAGAGCTGTTTTATTTTAAAATATTCACATGTAAAGCTATTTAAATAAAAATTTAAATATCACTATTTATAAAATTCACCTATTTGTTTGTTAATTGAAAAAAAAAATTACAATCTAATAAGAACATTATTAATATTTCAATAAAATAACAATCTTATATTAAAGCGTCACGTGATAGCAATCGCAGGGCGTAGTGTTAGCGAGAGGGAAGCTGCTGCGCATATCCGCCATTTTGTTTTTAACTATGCTGCTTTGGAACGTAATCGAGCTAGACAACGCATCTACCGATTTCAGTCAGTTTACTATACTATTAAATTTAAAGCCACATTAAGCCTTGAAAACATATTTCATACTGCTATATGCCATGCGATCGCAATGTCAATTTTCCTGTCATTCCCAATTTTGTGACTAACATGTCAAGTCGCGTCAATACTCGGATCCACTTGTAGTTTAAGCCGCGGTCTTTTCCGCTGACAGGTGTAGGTGCTTGAAAGTGGTCTCTATTTTGCAGTCCTCCGAAATGCCGTCGGTCTCTTTCAGGTCTTGTTCCTGCTAGGAAAGCCTCTACGTGGAGAAGCCACCTAAGGCGATCGAGTTATGTACTGTCATAGGTCATTAATGCGCTCTGGGCTCTTTCCCCGGCGAAGCTGCAATTGAATTTTCGATTCATTCAAAGTTTTTTGATCCAAAAAGGAGGACAAGTTTGTGTTGAGCTTGAGTAAAAAAATATCGCAACTTAAATTCTATCACAAACATTCGAAATTGGTATCAGCATTAAAAATTTGCTATAGCAAAATCAACCTTTTCCTCTCTCACTGAAATGACATTACATCGGTTTCACGTAGCGCGTTCGTTTTTACTTTTTCGGATATACTTTGCATTTACTGAATACCGGTTATTTGATTGCTGAGATAACGAAGTGTTATGATTAAGTCTTTGCAATTCTAATGATATTATTTTTCGCTTCCATTTTTTTCTTCTCGTAGTTGTTCGATTGTTCAAACAGTTATAATTCGGGATTTGTTTTTGCGTTTTCAATTTATTGTTTCATGTTAGTTCTCACGTTTCAGCGTAACATCGAATTCATAACTATGCTGCAGTGCAAGCATTTATAAAAATTTGCTTTTGAGTTTTAGGATGTGATTTTACTAAAACATACGCTCATTATAGTGCGCATAGTTTGGGTTATTTGTATTTGTAAGCGTTTTGGGTATTTATGGAACATTATTTGTTATACAATTGTTTTTAAATAAGGCTTTTATTATTGAAAAAAAATATTTATATTTTTTATGTACATTTTTAAATTCATGTATCGTTTTAAAATATAAATAATGGGATTTTTTTATATAAACAAAAGCTATTGACAAAATTAAAAAATATCTGTTTATAGTATATATATATATATATATATATAAGAGTTAATCATCAAAATGTGAAAGAAAAAGAGAACTAAAATAGCTGTAATTTTAAGAACTGTCCAAGATACTGAAACTGAGCATGGCATCTCTAAATTAGCTATTTAACAGCATTAAAAAAAATGGTAGGTTTAACGTTTCCTTAATATTTTTCCATGCAGTATTGAACCCAAAATACTACCTCGTGATACTCTCTACCTAAATAGCAGTAAAGTAATAGTACTAACAAAGACTTTACAAATTTATTACTGTTTTAAACAAATTTATCGTTTACTAAGACTATTTTCTAAGACGTTCTTCGGTAATCAAATGAGCAAGTAGAAGGCTACAAGTGTTTGAAATCGATTCTTTTGTTAGTTTATTTATGTAAGGTTTCTTAATGCGCCCTGAGCGCGTTTCCTCTGTAATCCACTGTAACAACAGGTAATACTGAATCAACGACAATGTCCTTTAGTTCCCTATAGCTTAGCTGTCCGGTAATAGTCAGGATTAAAGAGTAATGAATAGTGGGGAATATATGGGATTTCAATATCGTATAGGGAAACATATATATATACCTGTAAGTCGCAGGAAATGAACATTTAAATTAGGATATTATGAATTCCTTTTTTCTAAGAATCTTATATTATGAATGAAATAAAACTCACCTTGATGATTGAACGTCCTTTATTTCTTAGAATTAATTTTCATTAATATTTTGGAAGTTCCCTTCCCTTAGTCGATTCGAATTAATCTTATCAAGAGTTATTCAGATCATTTGCAGAGTGGGGTTCAAACGAAAACGGTTTATCCTACATGACAGCTATAAATAAATAGGAAACTTCTTAGATGTAGGTACTTATTTTAATATTCGACTAGATTAAAGTCTTACATAAAAAATTAACTCAGCATTTACACATTTTAGTTTTAAAATGACTTTTTATAATACTTACATTATGTTAAGTACTAATTATAGGCAGAATAGAATAGTACTTCCACTGTACCAGGTGTTTTATGAGGCGACTAAGGTACCAGAACCGACAGATGGCGGTATATCCATTCAAAACAGTGCAGCTCAAATAATTTGTTAAACTTATTTGCCGGACAGTTTTTTTTATAGAAAATATATGTATTTTATTATAGGTTAGTAAAATTATATGTTCTTAATAAGTTTCTCAATGAAAAATAAATAACTGTTATGTTAAATACTTTTAAATAATGATTGAGAATCGAATTTAAGTTAGTAGGGTTTTACTATTGCTTAACTATTTTGTTAGCGTTACGATTATTTTTTAGTTATACATTTTTAACACGATGTTTTCACGTACCTGAACAAAAAGTTAACGAGGATTCGGGATCAAAGCCATTATCCTATAAATTCCTGCACGAAAGTCTTCTTAATTGCCAGCCACCGAAAGCTTTCCGTGGGTCCTTAATATATGCCGCCTCGTGATGTTGGCGAGATCTGCTTCCTCCGTTGCGTGGCCTAAAAGCATGTACGGGCCACTTTCATAAAACAACATAAAATACAGCTGCTAATTAAACAAATTTCATCCCACTTATCGTCTAGAAATCTACATCGCGCAGGAGATTTGCAGTGAGGCCACCATCAATCGCAGATGGAGTAGAGCCATACTGGCTGCACAACGTATCTGATTGTCTTGAACGTAGATACTTTGAAATATATTTTTTTATTGCTTTTTAGTCTGTCTTTAGTAACTGTCAATGCCTTTTAACATGACTATTAACGCCGCGCAGGATGTGAGGATTAAATGAACGGATATAGCGGCGACACCAACCCCAGAATACACACAAACGTTCATACCAATATCACGTAGTATATACATATATATATATATATTTACGTATTTATTCTATTTTTTTATTTGTTATCTGTTATTTTTTTGTTGTTGCAATTTTTTACGTTATTTTATGTTTTGTGAATGTATTTAATTATATTTAGATATTATTTTATCACTTTATAGATACTGCCCGAAGACTAGCGATACAGTGGCAACGTACGTAAAGCCGCTGTAGCATATGATGAGGTACCTAATTGTCCTAACCGACTATTTTCTTTTACTTGTGCAACATTTTATTTTGATTATTTTTTCTTTTGTTTTATATTTATTGTCTTCTATATGTATATTGTATCAATTTGTATTGTCTAGTAAGGTGAATAAATGTTTTTCTTTCTTCTTTTTATTTTCTTTCTAACTATAATTTGACCGAACTGAAGGTCTTTAGGTAAGGCACGAAATAATAAAACTATTATTAATATAATAATAAATTTATAAATAATCGATGTAAAGAAAATGAATTGCATCAAAGCAAAGAGATCTGCAATAATCTCTACGGTTCAACTCAACAGACTGAAAAAATTATTCCAGCCTATCAAACACTTTGAACAGTATCTGTGAATAAAAACAAAAGAGGTGCTAACACAAAAGCGCGGGAACATTGTTTGCTCACAGACACGATTTTAAGCTCATAACTGATGCTCTTCATTTGTCTGACGAATAAATGTTTTTTCATCCTACTAATATTATAAATGCGAAAGTTTGTAAAGTTGTATAGTTGTACAAATGTATGTTTGTTTCTCTTTCAACCAAAAACGAATAAATACATTTTGATAAAATCTTAAATAAATAAATTTGCATTAGAATAATCCATAGATTTTAAGCTCTAAATGCTTGCCAAGCTCCATTGTAAATACGCAATCATGTAGTGATTGAAGTACAGACACGAAATATTTGTTTTTTACATATAAACATAAAAGTCAGTTTTTAATACTAAAATATCTGCTCTTTATATGGGCATATGAAATTATAAACGATACTTAAAATTTTGTTTGTTTCTTTGAGGTAAACTCCGAAATAGCTGGACTGAGTTTAACGGGGACTTCACTGGCGAATAGTGATGTCCTCAAGTAACTTAGGCGACTTTTATTTTTGAATATAAGTACGAAAACGGGAACATCATGGGTGAAATCGGAGGGCGTTATTAGTTATTGATAGGAGAGCCCTGCCATTAATGATAATGTTGAAGATCTTAGCCTGGAAGCAATAATAAACAAGCAGTGATAATATATGTAAAATAAATAATCTGTTTATATAAAACTGGATATTTTTTGCAACTAGTTGTAAGTCTGACTATTTGTTATGTATCTAAAACCTTCAAGATCATTTAACCTTAAGCAATTTTCAGTCATCTTTACTGTACTATTTGAAAGGGTAAAGGGCCTTTGTACCAGCTTACAGGAAAATTTTGAACAGTTTCTGTAAGTAAAAACAAAGGAGGTAATATAGTACCTGTTATATCAGAAGCGGGAAACACGTCAGCTTGTTAACGGGCTCGTTTTTTTTTAGTTAGTGGATTGATTCTTTTGTTTTCTTTGAAAAATTTTTATTGTCTTAATCATTTTCAAATCTTCATATGTTAAGATGCTTCGACTTTATTCAATACTAGCTGTGCCCGCGACTTTGTCTGCGTGCAGTAGTTTCTTTGGGCACCATACCTTTTTACTTTAATTATTTACAAATTAATAGCCTAAACAATAAGTTTTAAGCTTCTGGCAACACTTCTGTACAACTTTTTTTCCCCCTTTTGACCTCTTAAAACTCTTATGTCGGATGAAAAAGATGCCTAAGGCTGTAAGTATAAATATCTGTGCACCAAATTTCAATTAAACCGGTTCAGTAGTTTAGGTGTGATTGCGTAACAGACAGACAGAGTTACTTTTGGATTTATAATATTATATTCAAATATATATATTCAATAATTATATAAAAGTTAAATGTCGACGCTTCCAACGCTCAGGGAACGTTTTAAAAATGCATACATTTCTAACTCCTGTAGTTGAAGATCATCTTTTAAATCTTTGTCAGTTTTCCAATACAAATTTTAGGAGAAGATGTGTTATTTAAAATTTTACTTTAACTCTTCAGCAATAGCGCAATCTTACATAAATAGTGGCTATTCAATAGTAACTCGGCAAAGTGAAAACGCTTGTTCCATTCTATCAGACACATTGAAAAGCCGAGTATAAAAGTAGGGACATAATGGCGTAGCATATGTCGGAAACCAGATGTGGGAATGTTCCATTGTGTTTAACGAGCAAATCTGATAGGCGAGAATCCCTTTGATTTTGTAACAAAAGTGGTCATCTTAACGTGTGATAAGGGTACGCCTTAGAGTGCCTTCCTGCTTGCTTGTAACTTTATTTTTCACTTCAACTTTGCTTAGAATATTTATTTAAACATATCACTCGTTGTGTTTAGACTGACAGGATATTAATGAACAAAACACGTATAATTGGACTGGCCCGATGGCGCAGATGGTAGTGATCCTATCTTATGCGCTAGGGGTGGTGGATTCGATCCCCATCCAGGACATATATTTATATGATAATATATGTGTTTGTTCTGGGTAATAAAATTATGTATTTAAGTATTTTTGTTATTTTTGTGATTCCTCTGTTGTCTGATGTCCGTAACATGCTTTTAAATGGCCTTGGACTCAGGTTAATGTATAAGTTGTTGCGTGAATATTATTATTATATAAAACCACATGTAATATTTTCTAAGAGTTAAACGTTCACAACTTATTATATGTGTGTTTATATATATATATATATTTATATATATACGGCATTAATATATATATATACCACTGCACCAGGTGTCGTAAGGGGCGACTACGGTACCAGAACCAAAAGATGGTGGTATGTCCATTAAAACAGTGCAGCTTATTAGCAATACACAGGGTGCGGATGAGCAGCAGCCTCCCCATCGCGATAGGTGCACACTGCGATTGCTAACACGCTTGCCTAGCGTAGTAATTATGGACATAAAACCTCCTTTCTTGGAGAGGCTTATGATCAGCAGTGGACTTTCAATGCCTGGTATATGACGAATAAAAGTAATACTTTAAAAAGTGAAATAAACCTAATGCTAATGCGGTTAAAGGTGGCCTCAATGTCTTACAAATGGAGGAAAATATTACGAAAAACACAAAAAGCGAAAGAATTTATGAAACTTTTCTTTTACTTTCGATAATGCGGTAGGATTACGTTAGCAAATATTTTTATGCATCGTATTCCCCATAAAGTTTCAATCCGAGAATTTCCTAATCAGAATAATTTGTCTTCTCATTATTTGAACATTATTACCAATGGCGCTATAAATGATATATTATGAAACTTAAGATATAATACAATTAAGCTGACAAACCCAAATAACGGATGGCCAGTAAGCATCGGTGGTTGTTATGTAAATTTTGTAGTGACGGCTTTGTGCAGGTATTGTTCTTGGAGTATTACGCAAATTACTACTTAGCCATATTGAGCGTGTCTATTGTAGTTACAGCCATGGGTTTGACTCAACTGGACAGTGAGAATTATGAAAGAGCCTTTTGCATAAGTTTCTATTTGTTTGGTTTGACAATTAGTTATTTTATGTATATATATATATATTTATTTCATATGCATTTATTGCGTTTATTTATACAAATATGTATGCCAACTTTATTTATTTTGTATATATATTGCCTGCACCACTATATATATATTTTTTCAGTTTTGTGTAATGGTTGACTGGGAGATAATGCCACTTGGCATTAAGTCCGCCATTTGTACATTTTGTAACATTTTGTGCAATAAAGTTAAATAAATAAATAAATAAAACAAGTAAGCATCGTTCTATATAAAACTTTAATATTTAATTTTATGCATTTTTGGTTCGATGTCGGTTCACACTGACATATGGTTGGACAACAGTGAATGTGGTACAGCAGAACAAGTACGCATGAAAAAAATGCTGTTGAAATGAAAGTATTTCGAAGTATGTATGGTGTAAGTTTAATAACAGATAATAAAAAGTTTGATATGAGATAGATTAAAGAATAATTATCAATGTAATGTAAAAAATGATGTTGTGATAACAATAGACAAAGGAATGTTGAAATGGTTTGGGTAATAAATATAAAAACGGAAGTGAATGTAAGAGTTGGCATACGATGACCTGGGCGAACATAAGTTAAGCAGGTGGAAAAAGTAAAAAAGAAGAGCCAGTTTAGAAGAACGAGACATACACGAGCTTGTAGAAAAGGATTAATACGAGCGAGGGAAACTGAGAGATTCATAGTCTCTGTCTACCCCGATGGGACACAGGCGTGATGTATGTGTGTATGAAGCTGAGTTCCCTAAAAATTTGTTGTATACTGAGTAGGAATGCGGTACTAGAACCGAAAGATGGTGGTTTATCTAACCGTAATGGTGTAGTTCAAATGCACAGGGCGGGGATGAGTAGCAGCATCCTCGTTGCAAGAGCTGCGCTCTGTGATTGCCGAAACGCGTGCCCAATCCGGCAATTATCGGCCAAATTCCCTCTATTTTGGGAAGATGATGATGAATGGTCTACATTCAACTATTTAAGTACTCATTGTGGTGATATATCATTTATTACTCTGTGTTCGGAGAGATTTATCATCTTTTCTACACCAGATTTGCCTTAGAATTGTCACGTGACCGTAAAAAGGCTTTGTTGCCGCCTCCCGTCGTATTTGCGGCTGTAAGTTTGACAGATCGTGCATTGCAACTGAAGGGAATGTAAGGGACGTTAACGGAGTTGCGACAGTATCTGCTGTCTTGTCTCGGACAATAGTAGCTTTATTCTTAACTACACCTTTTATTTATAATAATGTTACTGTTTTTCTATAATAAACAAGGGTGGTGCTAATAACAACGCTTTTATACGCCAAAAATCGTGGGTTCGATCCCCAACCGTGACAAATATTATATGATGATTTGTGGTTGTTCTGTGTCAGCGCGTTAAAAATGTGTATTTAAGTATTATATTTGTGATTCCTCTGTTATATGATGTCCAGATTATCACGAATTATCACGGTCAATTTATGTCTATTATTTATATTATTATTTTATTAGTTTTAATTTTATATTATTAGTATTTATTTGGTCACGGAGATGTTGAACACTATTGTTACAAATAATTATTGTTATTAGTTAGAAAATCATGACTTCTAATTTTTATTGATAAAAATTCTCTCTTCTAACTGTTGGACATAAGCCTCCATAAGAAGGAGGGAATTTGCTCATTATTGCCGCGCTGGGCAAGCGTGGTGACAATCGCAGAGCGTAGGTTCGCAACGGAATTGCTGGTGCCCATTCCTGTCCTTATTGCATTGGAGCTATACTGATCATTTTATACCTTTAGTTAATTTATATTTTCTCTTTTAATACAAATATATATTTTGTAATGTCTCAATTCGAAGGCTTGAATCAGATAAATAGTGCGGCTATATGAAATTGATCCCATTATCGGTTCCATTAGGCCAAGGCTCTCTTGCTCAAAGTTGTTAGTGACAAATAATGTTAACTTGTAAAACTGGTCAATTAATCAACGCACCCACATCTTCCACCCTATTGTCGAAAGTTCGCCAATCAAACTTAAGCCATTAGTGATTTATGACCAGACTAATGTACTTACTATTTTTTGTTTAGTTTTCTTAGAAATGTGGTTAATTTCAAACTATTTCAACTTATCGCAGCAGACAATGTTGATAAGGTTTCGTTCAAAATTGATGTTGGTTTATTTTGACACAAAGAATGACACGATAAAAAATACTAATAATAATTCTGTGTTTATTTCTATTCCTTAGGAGTGCAACATTTAGGCTCCATTGTATATATTAGTATATATATATAATGAAGCCTGTGAATATATATTAGTACATATAATAGTTTACTACTTTTGGTAACAATACACACACATAATTAAGAGGATTTTTAAAAATAAAAATATTTATTTTTAAGTATAGATTTTCTAATTTTGAGTTAGAATGACAACAGAAATTCAATATGCTATAGCATACTGGAATATAACAAATATGTTAGAGCAATTTTTGTTTAAAAACATTGTCATATTTGTTATGTTTAGTCTAGTCCTCGAACAAAGAAGTGAGGCAATACATGCAGCGGTATAATATACAGTGATATAATAAATGGGCCGTTTGTATATAGTGGTTTTGGGAATGTCCGATAATGTAATCATAAGTATTTTTTTACGTCACGGCCAGTTTGCATGCTAACAAAGTAACTATATGGCATTTTTTTTAATGTTTTCCTTTTATATCATATCAAAATAAAAGTTCGTCTACTGATACCAGTCTATATAAATAAAAGTAGTAATAGAATATTTAAAAAAATACCACTCATATTGCCTCTTGAAAAGTCATCTAAGCGGGAATTTTAGGTATCGTTTAAAATAGATTTGTCGGTTAGAACTATATACATAAACATAGATAGTTTGAACGTCTGTTGGGTCAGCTAGTTTTAATTTTTTATGTAACAAAGTCGACACAGGAGTGTGCGGCCGCGTAATTGTCACCGATGCCTAATATTTATCTAAAGGTGGATTTCTCAACGCTTTAAAAGCCGAACCTTTATCAAATTCTATTAACCATGTCTAATAGTATAAAATGTTTAAAAGGAAATGTTAATGAGATCACCTTGGTGTGTCTAGCACATTGAAGTGAAAGCATCAAAGTTTCGTAGACAAATATTCATGTATTATTCCCTGTATTGCCTCAACTTCTGGTCCCAAAGCTCGTTTGCTTGATGCATGTGAGAGTTCCAAGTGCTCATGAATAAGTATGGTGTAAAACGAAAATGTGTATTTACCTGGGGTGAACCGGGCCGGAAGGGCGACTGCATGAAAAGCAGTAGCCATACAAAGCTGAGTTGCTAAAGATAGGGCTATGTCACACGCAATCCTTTAACAAAGTTGGCGATTTAGTCATATTATTTGGGTATCACACACAGGTGATAGTCGGCGATGACCGTTCTAATTACCGATTATTATTTAACATAAGCTTCCTTTATGTTCTTGCTTTATATTTTATTCCTAAAGAACTCTTGTTATTCAGAAAACCAGTATATGTCGCTCATTGTAAGTTAAACTGTGCAAGACCCAGGACCATGTTTTTGGGATAAAAAGAAGTTCATATACCAATTAAAATTTGATCCAGATCTGTTAAGCTATTTAATTGTGATACAGAAATAAACATTTACACATCCATTCATACATACTTTCCCGTTGACAATATTAAGTTGTGGGATCGCAGTATAATATCATAATCATGAGCTGTATGATGTTCAGACATATCCTAACCTAGTGGTATCCAATAGGATCAGTTGTATTTAGCCTGTATTCGGTATAATAGAAAATTAATTAGTAAGAATATTTATGAAAATACGCATATAGTAGTTTATATTTCAAATTATAAACTGCACATCTCCAAACTAAATTGTGCTGGGAATGTTAGTACACAAATTAATAATAACACAAGTCATGCTCAATGATTGCATTAGAGTACTTCGTATATTACTCGAGACTGCAGGAGTTGTGAAACTAATTTCTGTTTGCTAGTGGAACGTAGTATTAAAGCTAGTCTAATGCAAAATGTTTGAAAATGAAGCAATATTATGTTAGAAGATATATTATATAATATGTAAGGCTTTAGGTATTATATACAAAACATAAGGAAAAGTCACAAGACTAGTTTGTAAATTTTTGTACGAGTATTACTGTTATCTATAGCACAGATGTTTTTTAGGTTCGACGTGTATTCCACGATATTCTGCCTACATACAATTTCTAACATTTCCCTCTATTCTGTCGTGTACTAGCAGTCTTGTTAATAATAATATAAAAATGGATCCTTATTTCCTCTGTGATTTTGAAATGCGCTAAACCACTTTGGCTTATTATTTTTTTGTTTTTTTCATATAGTCTGTAACAAATTTATATGATTTTTAACTAAAAAACAAATTTTCGCGAATAAATAATGAAAGAACGTTAATGGCCTAGTTAAGTTTTATAATGTATTTTTATGGCGCTTTATTGAACTTTTAGTAGATTTATTTTGGCGCTCAAAGTAAATATCGACACCAATTTGAGTTTAATATTCATTGTAGTTAAGACAGTACCACACATATCGGGTCATCTAGCACTAAAATTAAACTAGCATGATTTTTGTTATATCATAACGATACATTGCTTGAACCCAAAGCAGTTGCAATACAATCTTCTTATAGACATGGGTAGAAATTCTGAGCATTAAAATAGATGTCATTTGACGTTTAAATAAATAGACACATTTAAAAAATAATGTTTAAAATATATGTTTCCATTGGTTTGTAAGACTCTTGCTACGTGTTGGCCTAAATAGCACGCATGTTTGCAAATCTCTTTGGTATTCAGTACTTACAAATTCAAACATTGAAACGTTTCAATTATAACCTGAAATTGTAATATGAAGTTGTGTAACATACTCAATTACTCATGCTTGTAGTTGCAAGGAAAGAATCCGCAAACATGCAAGGTCACCTATTAACCCAAAAAATTCGAAAAAGCCCAGTACTTTCTGTATGTCAGAAGGAATGAAATGTAAGAATTTTCTTGTAATGCGGTTTGCAACTTGTAACTTTCTTAAGAGTGTAAAAGGTATGATTGGCATTTTTTTATGGTGTAACAGATAAAATCTTTTGCTTTTAGTATGCAATGCCAAGTTTTGATAAATGTAATACGGACGTGCCTTTATTTATTTATTTAGCAACGATTGTAACATTAACACTTAGTATACACTTGCAGTAATAAAAAATCTATACGCATAACCATTTATACAAAAAGAAAAGTATACAAAACAAATTTTCATCTATCATTATTTCATAAAAAAATTATGAAGACATCGCAGTTTCTATAAAACCTTGCTTATAAACTACACGATAAAATTTCATTACAGTTTGCGCTATAGTTTTTTAACGTATTTTAGGAAAGCACTCTGAATGTTTGTAGCAGGAACCCGAGTCATATGTGCGATACGATTATGACTATGTTAGCTTAAGCACTCTGTTATTTAATCAAAACTTTGTCCCACGCTGAAATGTTAACTATAGAATACAAAACGTTGGATTTGTGTTACACCAGTAAGTCATGTGTATCGGATATTGCGTCGAAAGAGCAAGAACTTTTTATGTTACGTCATATTTTTGATAACCATCGGTGTTATATTTACAAGCTTAGTAACAAAGTAAAAGAGTCCAAAATAGAGACCTCACTACGATTTTCAGCATGATTAATCTGAATCTAGACCTTGGTTAGTAACGTCAAGTAAAGCTTGTAAGGAATAGGCGTTTTATATAGAATAGTTGAGTAAAACCTTAAGGATTACCTTCATTGATCCACTATTAGACAGATTTCTCCTCCAATCCAGCTTGGAGGTGTAGCGTTATGAAAACTTCGATGCCACAGATTCCTGATTAAGGCATCAGTCTTCAACCAGTACGCTGCTGGAAGACATATTGTAGCGAGACATACATGTTCACTGTGCGTTTCACATAGACGCACAGGGGAACCTTACGTACAATGGAAAGAGTTATTAGTGTTTCTATTATCACCTTTTACATTTGCCATAGCCTGAATAAATGCTATGGGGGTATTCATCAAGAAAATCGTAGGTAATCTACTTTTAGAATAAACTTTTCCTCCTTCCCAAGAATAGGAGGATTTTGTCCACAATTGCTGCGCTGGGCGGTCGTGGTATCAATCATGACGTAGTTATTCGATAGAGATGCTGCTGCCCATTTCCACCCTGCTATTGAACTGCTTTCTATCGAATGGCTATACTCTTATGTTACCTGGCTGAAAAAGAGGTATTATTTTCTGTTATTGTCTCACGGGAACATTAAAAATGAATTTCAAAGGTGAACACATTTATAATGAACCTATTGCGTACTTAATTTAATATTTATGTAAACTATGTGAAGGGTCTTTCAATTCTCTCAGAAGTGGAGCGTTGATTTAGCAAAGTTTGCTGAAAGTTGATGGATGCGGGCAGATCAAGGTCATGACCACCAGCAAAGGGATACCGAACATTTGATATGAAGTTCCCTTATACAGTTGACTAATTATAAATGTACACAACATCATACGATTACCTAAATCCAAGATAATCTTAAAGCACTTGTGGTACAGATATCATTTAACAGAGGAATTACATATATAAATACTTCAATATATATCAGCCAATATATATCATTCAATAACAGCCAGAAACAGAAGAAGTACAAATATTCAACGTACAAATATTTCTCCTGGGTAGGGATACAACCTACGACCTTTAGCGCACAAGATACGTCAAACTATAAGACACATGATATGTAATTCAGTTTAATCCTGTGATGTTCCACGCATAACTTGTACGTTATATATTAATACATTCATGCACAATCTGAAATGAAGCTTATTTAAATCTGTTATCATGCGGAATCCGTTGTGAATTGTTAATTCTATATTGTAAATTAATAACATCTCATTTGCATACACGTGTAATGATTCAATTAACGGATATATCTGAATATTTTTATTTGAATTCACTAGTCTAAATATAAATTTATCATACCTATATGGTCTCTCGAAATACGGTTAATAAAAGAAAGTTTTTCTTTAAAAAGGTTCGACCATTAACATTCTCAGGTAATATGAGCACTATACCACAGCAAAGCCTCTAAGTGTGCTTTTTTTTTGTTGTGAAAGATCTGGGGTTTCAGAATTACGTGCACCTGGTAAGATGGTGCTGACAGATATATCAATTATTATTGCATGTAAGCTAAATTTGCTTCACTCTTCGCACTTAATTGGAGTGTGAAGTCCCTCACTTCTATATATTTAAACATAAATGTTATAAAATAAAATAATTTAAAATCAAAAAAACTTTAAAAGGAATGGAACACAGTTCGCACCAAACAGTGTCATGTGATTCCATGGCGGATTGACGTTAAGATTGATTTGTGTATTTAAGATAATAAAGTTTTAAAATAAAGAATATAGGTAATTAAAAAGGTGATATAACTGAATTGTGAATGCTGTTTCTTTGTTTTTTAAAGCAATATTGTGGTTAATTTTGAAAATAATATTATTGTTATAGATATTTGACATTGACATTAAATACAATATTAATAAGCTATCGCTGTGCGCATCTTCGCGACGGGAATGCTGCTGTTTATATCCCCGTATATTCATATACCCTGATGCATTTGAGCTATGCTGTTTCGGATTGGAACATTTGCCTCTTATTAGTCCTGGTACTGGGAGAGGTACTTTTCTCCTCTAACATGACCCTACGGAACTAATGGGAAAAAAGCGTCCACTATTGTAATTACTATATTTTTTTCGTTTTTTAATTAATAAATATAAGTAAATAAAATGCTATTTTACGCCAATTAAATGAATAAAACAATATATTACCATACTTCTTTTATAAAATTACCACTTTTTTACAATGCGTCAATTATTACCGTAAAACAGCCAGCACCATTGTTTCATCGATACATTGACTAAGTTAACTTTGAGAGTTTTTATGGACAGAAAACGCTAGATTATATTTAAGATGATATTTATTAGAAAAAAATTGGTTGCCTGTAAAGTCGATATACGGGCGAAAGTTTTACGTGACAACGACTTTGAGTGGTAAAATAATTTTAATGTGAATATTCATTCGTATAGTAGGAATAAGGATGAAATAATAGTAACAATTTAAAACATTTATTTATACAAAGAATTATATTTAAAACATTAATTTATACAAAGAATCTCGCACTGAATTTCATATTAACAAAATTTTATTTTTACCTTTACACATACATACGTATTTATATACAAATATACATACAATAACTTGCAGTACATTTGCACGTCACAATGAGAGCGAGTGAGAGGGACGCATGCCTCTCACTCGCTCTCATTGTGAGCGCATAACGTGAGCGGAGCGTAACGTAGTTTCTTGAAGTGTCACCCGGCAAACCAATTTATAAGACGTTGTCACGTCAAAATCAACTTGTCTCAAGTATCAGACGGGACTCAAACCTGCATTTTTCTCATACTCAGAGACTGCACCACCGTTGTGCTGCCGAGATCTTAGCGGAAATGTCGAATCTTTCCTTTTGAACGCTTTTTACCAAATGGACTTACGAATAAGCAGACTACACTATTATTTTATTTCATTATAATTTTATTAAATAAAACTTAGATTTTTATAATTAACTAATAATGATTAGGCGAGCTCTGAATATAGAGACCATCGAAGCCGAAGCAAGTTAGCTAATTCAAAAAAGTAAGCAGATTTCTACTATTATACCGGTAATACCGGTTGTATCCGACTGCGAGATCCATCGGTCTCGTTCATTATCCAAAATTGGAATGTAAAATAGCACATATCTCCCCTGGATTAAGAGAATGAAGAACATACACCACACATTTCTAGATATGACACAATTGTTTTTTATCTTTTGTCGGCTCTGCCACGATGTTTTCTTAATTCTATTGTCATGTACGAAATAAGTATATTATTTAGCTACATATAGTTAATTTTAAAAAGGCAAGGAAATCACTTCCTAGTAAGATCTAAACTCAACCTACTCCGATTGGAAATACGCATGACTTTATATAAAATAATAAAAATAAAAGTTCTTGCAAGATGATACTCCTTCCCCCTATCATGATCCTGAAGTTCAGTTGGCCTACGCCCGTGAAGTTTAGTTATATACCGAAACACCCTCAGTGTTTTGAGAAATTGCAATCATAACAAAAAAAGAATTTACTTTCTTCTCTTACGCAGAATCTTAAACTTGTAAGTTTATAGTTTAAGCATTTTGTGATTTTGTGGGATTCTGAGGATTGGGGTTTATATCAGTATTGATAAAATAGTACTTCTCTTTGTATCGGGTTAGTACAGGTACCAATAGATAGCAGTACATTCACCTAAAACTTCATCACCATATCAGCTATTTAAAGTCCACTGTTGGACATAGGCCCACGTGCTAGGCAGGCGTGGTGGTAATTGCTGAGCACAATTTTGTGACGATGATACTGAATGATGAATATATATTCACCGATGACGACAGATGGCGCCAACTTCGGTTCCGGTACCTCAGTCACCTGTTACGACACCTGCCTATCTTCGCCCTGTTATATTAGGTTATTCTAATGTAACAGGACGATGATAGACAGTAGCATACCTGTCGCGACGCTACAATCTGCAATTGACACTGTGCATAGTCAAATAGGCAATTATAGGTAGAAGCTAGAGAGAGCTCCCTTTGGATATATTCAATAATAGATATCTTACGGCTGTTCATATCTTTAATAACATTTGGATGTATTTACGTACTTAGTTATAAACAGACATAGATTTTTAATAAGAATGATTAATAATAAAAAAATAACACATTATATTGAGGCGACTTTAAATTAAAATTAACCAAAGTAACTCGTTTATTGTAAAATAGTAGGCATTATCGCTATCGTAACTATTGATTGTAATAAGTCCCTAACTTGCAGCTATAAATAATATCACCCTTGAACCCTCTGCGTGCTTTAACCAATCTGATTTTATTGCCAATTTACTACCCGCTACATTATTTTCCGGCATGAAACGTAACTCCCATTTCTTTTTCTTATCGAAAATTCAATTTTACGCTGGTATTTTTAAAATGTACCGACATTTTGCTAATTATATTTTGCCTTTAAAATTATTGAAAAGATCAAAGACATGTTAGAATATAACAAACATTGTTAACACATTTAAAATTGCTTTTAAAAGGGCTATTGATCTAGATATAAGAATATTGCAGGTAATGTAATATACTAAAATATAATATGTAGTCTACAAGTAAACCTGTATAAATAAATTGTAGAATCGCACTGGATGCAGGAAACGGGTCTCTTTGGAAATCTCTTGAGGAGGCCTCAGTCCGACAGCAGCCATCTTACATCTGATGATTATTATAGCACGGAACTTGGTGGAACCTCGTTAATTTCATGATAACTGTCAAATAATGTCTCTTTAATTGCGTTATCAATATTTTTAATTTTTGTTGTAATTTTTAGTAAAATATAAGTTACTCACTCGCACAGTTGTCATGCACGTCGTGTCAACTTATTTAAATCTGTTTAAATTTTTCAGTAGACTGTTAAATAATAAACTGCGACCAGATTTGCCATTCCCTTAATAGTTTTTGTGATAATTAGCCTGATTCTAATACGATATCGTATCGTAGTGCAAAAACAGAAGTCTTAGACGATGAACTGGCGAATTAAATTGTTCGTACCGAGCTTGTAGTGTCAACATAGTTAAGGGCAGCGAAATTGAGTTGTTATGGAAAGTTGGAGTGTTCGCGTTACAGTGAAGATATTCTAGTAGCTTTAACAATAACTTAATTATACTGTGACTTCTAATAACTGAATTTAGTATAGCTCGTAGTGTATGTCATAAATTATTTGTTTACGTATGTTCCGTTTTATTTTAATTGCTTTGAGGTTTGATCTTTTATTATTTTCAAATAATAA